>OY783197.1:24332547-24747547 GCA_963678675.1 Xiphydria camelus | reverse complement strand
CGATCCGCTGCGCGATCGGGGAAGGCGTGTGATTTCACCGTGTGCCATTAATTACACCTGACATACGACGTTTGGTTCGAGAGTATACGTTCGAAGATCGAACCTGCAGAATATGCACGGTCCGTCCTTATTATCCTTGTGGACGAAAGCTCCCCTCCCCCTTCGATACTCATACGTAACATACACCTTAACGCGGATTCCACGTCCCACTTTGCAATTCGACTACCCAACGTTCGCTCGATCGATCTTCTAATGAATAATCTCCGCGCGTAAAAGCACTGTACTGTGCTATGTGACTACTCGGAATAAATCACGCGTTTAAATCACAAATGGTTTTATTTACGAGACGAAAGAAAATGGAATCGAAGGAATGGGATGAACAATACAGAGGTTTTCGTCCAAAAAAGGAGATAATTGAATCTATTTATTGAGTCTACTTTCCTAAAGGACTTTATTCACCATATACTAGCAACAACGTACGTGCTTTGCGCGCACTTTTCGTTTATTCGTCATTACTTAATCACATAAATTTCTATACTTCGACGTCACTCACTCGTGCTTTTACAATTCAAGATTCTAGATTCCAAATAATTCGGCTGATGGAATTCACGGAAAAATGATATTCTTTGTGAAACAGCATTTGATAATTAGCAAAAGTCACTTACGCATCCAAAATGATTTTTCACTCTTTCGAAATTCGAAATTCAAGCCAACGAATGTCGATATGAAATCGGCCGATAAAATTCACGCAACGGTGGCTTCACTTTTCACAAATATCAGTCAATAAGAATGCCGGAAAGGTTCTTGATGTAACAATTTATAGCGACACTCGATGCTTATTTTCAGCGTCACATAGATCACGCGACCAAGATTACTCGCAAATAAGCAATTTACATTTTACGCAAGTTCAACCATCCGAATAATGCCAGTCATCAAAAACGAATTTCGCAAAACATTAATTGCTTCTTTGCGAATAAGTCCGATCACGTGACCAATTGATACGCCGAAAGCAAGCGTCGAGCGTCACCACGAGTTTATACCTTTACGAACGCATTTCGACAAGGACATCCGAGACGCGCCGTAATTCAGCAACGACGACGTCGTATAAATAAATTGGCAAACGCACACGAGGTGCAATCGCACGCAATTAATCGGGCAAACATGCGCGTGGGAGGGTTGGATTGCAAACCAACGGAACAATGACTGCATCAATTGAATTTACCGCAGAAGACGTCGGGGGTCGCGCCTCGAGATGACGCATCGAGTGTTTTCGAGGGAAGGGACGATGGATTCCCTTCTCACCATCGTCACCGTCGTCGTTTCGACACGCGGACGCGCGTCTCGCGCGATCCGTCTTCCCCGCTCCTTCCCGAATTCATCGTTGCACCGCGTTGCGCCGTACGCGCGCGTGCATAGGGATGCGTGCGGAGCCCACGTCGATCCAACTGCAAATACGAAATTACTTATATCCGTCGCGACGAGAATTTCTCGCGAACGCGATCGACGATGCGAATTTACGGATCGTCGAAACTCGACGTGGGAGAAGGACACAACGATCGACCACGAATCTACAGATCGTCGGGAATCCTTTAAGACGGCGGAAGAGAACGATTCGACGAGATCCCTTCCGCGAGACTCGTTATCCCGAATAAACAACCTTCCAGCGAATCGACGCGGGACTTTCCCTCGTCCTCGCTCGTTACGATTCCGCGCGAACTCCCCCTTTCTCCGTATCGGGGAGCGGCTGCAGTCGGCGTAGCCGCGACAAAGAGAGTGTGCGGCGTTAAAACTCGACGTGCGAATCTCCCGCGGCGGTTTCATCGGCACGCTCGCTTCGGGGATCAACGCGCGTGGTGGGGAACGCCGCCTTATTTGGGATCGGGGGGCGTCGCCGGCGTCGCTGCGCTTCTTTAAGGGCGACTAAGGACTATGGCAGTGGTGGCGAGTGCGTACATGCCGGCCGATTTCCATGTAAGGGGCGGATCGCTATTTTCGGCAGCGACCGATATGGATAAAGGGACCCCGCATCGGCTGCAACGCGCCACTCGCTGCTTGGTCTCTTGCACGACGTACGCCTTCAGCGCGTCGCCGATTTTTTCGAATTTACACGGTACGGTAAATCGCGCTCGTTCGTCGGTACTGATTCTCTCTCGATCGGCCGTGGATTCGCGGCTCTCCTCGCTTTGTTCTTTCGCCCTCCGCGTGCCGCTGCTGGATCGGCGGGGATGCGATTTCGCATCGATCCCCGCTAAGGAGATCGTCGAGTGATCGCAGTTAATTAACTGCCGTCGATTTCGCTTTGTCTCGCGATATAACGTTGTGCTGGAGAAATGATACACGGAGAGAAAGGATCAGTCACTTTTACAGTGAATCCGAGAAACAGGGCTTTTCGAGGTGAGACACTGGTGATTCTTTAACAGTTACAGCGTACTTTTTACAGTTCGTTGCAGTATGAGTCCGTGAACACTCGACGCGTATTAAACGGAAGATCGGTTGATGTTAACTGATATTTATATTATTACGAACTGTAAAAAGCACGCGGCGATCTGTTAAAGACTTCGGTGTTTCACATCGAGGAGCCCTGTTACCGGGATAGCTGTACAAATGCATGGTTTTTCCCGTGATCTTTCACCGATCCTCTTCCTCCGTGTAACGCTGGGCGAATCGATCGCTTCGGGGGTGAGAAGGAGGAAGCGAGGAGAGCATCAGCGAGAGTTAAGTAGAGGATCGCGTGAAACGATCGATGCGTATAAGTATACGGTTGCTCGTATCGATCTCAGTCGATCATGTCTGCGCTTAATCTGCCAACCGAGCGCCTGTCGTCCGTTAGCATCTCGCAAACTAACCAGCAGTTTCGATCAGTTCGATATCGTTCCTGTGCCTTCCGGGAGAAAGATCGCGGCAAGTGCAGTTGAGTGCGGGGTCGCGAACCCCTCTTCGCGGTAGCCTTGTGAAATCAGTGAATCAGTGCGCCGCGAACTCGCATCGGTACTTTCAGAGGGGGTCGAGGGAGAATCGCCTCTTTCCGTGGCCGATTATAAGAGTACGGATTGCTTGTTCGCAGAAAGGTTCGCATAACGGTCCGTCAATATGTGCGACGATGATGTTGCGGCACTAGTCGTGGACAATGGCTCCGGTATGTGCAAGGCCGGATTCGCGGGAGACGACGCGCCGCGTGCCGTATTCCCCAGCATCGTTGGACGGCCGCGCCATCAGGTTTGTAATTATTTACGACGATATAAAGGGCGTCGTGGAACGGACGAAATATTCGAACGTCGTTTATCAGCGGTGGGCAACGAGGTCGAGCACAAACGCTCCGAGAATCGAATGGACGGGGTAGACGGAGGCGAGTCTGATCAGAGGGTGAATCGGGTCACAGATCTATGTTTCCTTGATCGCAGTGAAAATGAGCATTTCGATTATTCGTGTTACTTCATTGGCGAGGAACGAAGCAATACGAACGATCGAAGTGCGCATTTTCAACACGATCGCAGAAATACATATCTATATGATCTGTGATTCGCCTCGGTCTATCCTACGCTTCGCGTGGATGCTGTGCGAAGGCGCTTAATTCCAAACGTAATCGAATCTGTAATCGACAAAATTCATTCATCCTTCCCCTTCCGCGTTACAGGGTGTGATGGTGGGAATGGGTCAGAAGGACTCGTACGTCGGCGACGAGGCTCAGAGCAAGAGAGGCATCCTCACCCTGAAATATCCCATAGAGCACGGTATAATCACCAACTGGGACGACATGGAGAAGATCTGGCACCACACCTTCTACAACGAACTCCGCGTCGCCCCCGAGGAACACCCCGTTCTCCTCACCGAGGCTCCCCTCAACCCCAAGGCTAACCGCGAGAAGATGACCCAAATCATGTTCGAAACCTTCAACAGCCCCGCCATGTACGTCGCCATCCAGGCCGTCCTCTCCCTGTACGCCTCCGGTCGTACCACCGGTATCGTCCTCGACTCCGGTGACGGTGTCTCCCACACCGTCCCCATCTACGAAGGTTACGCCCTGCCCCACGCCATCCTCCGTCTGGACTTGGCCGGTCGCGATCTCACCGACTACCTCATGAAGATCCTCACCGAGAGGGGCTACAGCTTCACCACCACGGCCGAGCGCGAAATCGTTCGCGACATCAAGGAGAAGCTCTGCTACGTCGCCCTGGACTTCGAGCAGGAGATGGCCACCGCCGCCGCGAGCACCTCCCTCGAGAAGAGCTACGAGCTTCCCGACGGCCAGGTCATCACCATCGGCAACGAGAGGTTCCGCTGTCCCGAGGCCCTCTTCCAGCCTTCCTTCCTGGGTATGGAATCCTGCGGCATCCACGAGACCGTCTACAACTCCATCATGAAGTGCGACGTGGACATCCGCAAGGACCTGTACGCCAATACCGTGCTCTCCGGTGGTACCACCATGTATCCGGGTATCGCCGATCGCATGCAGAAGGAGATCACCGCCCTGGCTCCCTCCACCATCAAGATCAAGATCATCGCTCCCCCCGAGAGGAAGTACTCCGTCTGGATCGGCGGCTCCATCCTGGCCTCCCTCTCCACCTTCCAACAGATGTGGATCTCCAAGCAGGAGTACGACGAGTCCGGCCCCGGCATCGTTCACCGCAAGTGCTTCTAAGCCCGACTCGATATCCTTCGGATCTTCCAATTGCCTATACGCGTATTCGATCATCGATCATAATCAAAACGTACTTCGCGTACAACACGAAGAAACATGAGAAACACGGGATAACAGAGGAGAAACTACTCGAGTGCCTTTATTATAAACATTTATCAGACTTTATCGTACTTACCGTAGCTTATGCGACAAGACTATTTGTTAATTAACATTAATTATTTATTACTTTTCCTCGTTATCGTAGCTCAAATCTCTTCGGTCCGCCTAGACACTCTCGTAGACCGCATTCGCACGTACGTACGCCGTATCCGCGCGTTGTCATTCTTCAAAACGACTAAAGAGAACTAGATTTAAATACGCCGGCTCATATTGCAGCCGGACGTTTCGTTCTTCTTATTATACCTTATAAATAATAAAGAAATTATATATATACACACACATGTTATCTAGAACCTTCGTGTTGTAGCTCTGCCCGGTGTCCTGGAATACGCGCGGAAGTATAAATTAGATCGTCTCTCTTCGTCGACGGATGTTGCCCCTGCAAGCGCGTAACCGTTTCGAACTCTAAGTACGTCTCGGCGGACCATCGCGTTCATTCGACGGGACTACCGTATAACGCGCCACACGGGCCGCACGCGTTTCCCTTTCTTTGAACTTTGATTGAATGCATATGCATACTTTGAAACGTGAAGGCGTAAAGAAGTCGCGGTCGAATAATTCCGTGCCTTTGGCCCGCCGCCAGTTGTACGGCACTAGAGAAACTTGCAGTCCGTCGAGTATAGGGTGCACCTTCTCTCTTCCCCTGCTAAAAAGTGTTATACGAACATCACAAGGCTTGCGATGAATTAACTATTCAAAGAACTAAAAACATGACATTTCTCTTCAATTCCTTCGGTCGCTACTGTTAACCCCAGAACGCTACACATATTTTTTACCCTTATAACGATACATATGGGTCATAGGTACCCAGCCGACGGAAAGCACTGTAACTCTTGTTTGCAATTTAATTTTTCCTTTCAATATACGTGGAATCGAAACGCCAGACTGGAAGCTATACGTCGGAATTGGCGGAAGGAGCAATTATTAATTAGTTAACAAACTACGAGCTGTAAAAGAAGAACAACGTCGGAAAAAGCCGGGAAAATCAGAAACCCTCCGGGTACCTGTGTGACCTATGTGTACTGTTCTAGGGTTAAACGTAATACCGTTCCAATATTGCAGATTGTAAGCTCCCGTCCCTATAATAATCGTGAAATCAAATCTTCGAGACTCGCTGCTTTCTCTCTGTGTTTTTTACCGGTAGGATATACTAGTAAGTATATCGCGTGAATCTTAACATACGTCTATGTATTAATGGTTGCATGATTGAAGGGGCAAGTAAATAAATAAATACGTTTTTGGTCCGCTGTTCGTTTTTGCTTTATAGAGCTGTTTTAAAGATAATATTTCTTTGATCACGCATCTATTAATATATTGACGTATGCTACGGTTCACTTTACAGGTACTTACGAAGGAATAATATACCCCGTGTTTGCTTTAATACACGCCAGCGCATCGTGTTGCATATTAAATTGTGCACCCTGTCCGCTGTGGCTTCCACTAATTCGGTAGTAATACCGACAGCCAAGATCCGATCTAATTAAAACTATCAGTTCAAGAAAAATCGATAATCTCATTGGTGGTTAGATGCTTCGTTATAACTTCAATACTTCTTTGCGTTTTTTCGAATAATCGAGGAAATAAACGTAAGCATTGCTATTTGGTTCGGATCTTGGCTATCTCGATGATAATCCTACGTAGATAACACGAGGTGTAAAAGAGAACTTTGCAATATATCTGTAAAACGTCTTATGCGTCGTCTTTTGAGAACTTTTAGCATGGAAGGACTTCGTCAGGACGTCTTTCCATGCTAGAAGTACTCAAAGGACAACGCGTGAAATGTTTTGCAGATATATTGTAGAGTTTTTTTACGCCTTGTGTGTTACCTGGGTATTCAATGTTTTATCTACCATACGCGTAAAATGTTTACGCAATGAAAAGACATTTGCTTTATTCCATAAATGTTTCACGTACCATATGATGCTAAATTTACTCGCCGGGAAAGAAATTTCAATTACTATTATCTCATTATTTATGAATATTTTGCCTACGTCGATATGATTTTATTGTAGATAAAAACGTAATCTTCATAAAGGTATTACAAATGTGAGCCAAAAGCTCATAGGTAATGAGATAATAGTGATTGGAATTTCTTTCCTGGTGAGTAAGTTTAGCCTCACAATGGTATACGCATATCACAACAACAAAAAACCTTATCGAGGCAGGAAATTCCGCAATTCACGGACGTTTCTAGCGTGTTTCTCAAACGAAATAACAAAAAAAAGTTTATCGAGCGGAAAGTCATAGAGAGCGAGATAATCGCGCGGTACTCCCGCGATCGAGAAAAACTCCCACCCGACTCTCGTTCTAAAAAAATTCAATCGCCCACCCTGCCAGTCTAAAGCTGCAGTAGAGCCGCGCATAAGAAAGGAAGAAGACAATCGCCGCCAAAGGCGCGTCGCGCGCACGCGACGGCAGAAAAGTCCATGTGCCGGCCACGTGCGGGAGTTTCAACGCCCCTTTCCCCCGAGCCGCCGCGCCGGCGGCCGCGGAGAGTAGCGTAACCCAACACGAGCGGCAAAACTGGGAGACAAATTAAGAAATAGTAAAAATAGAGCCTCTCTCTCTGCCCCCGGCTTGGGATGCCGTAACCGACGCAGCGTGCGCGGACCCCAGCTGCGCCTAGCCTTACAAGGCCCCTCGCGCGACGCGGTAACTTATGTTTATTCTCACGCGACGCTAATTTTAGCGTCGGAACACCCGACGTCGCTCCGCAAGCGTGCTCCGCTTCGACGAGAATCTGGTACGCGCGATGCGCCGGGGAAGAAGCCCGCCGCAGCACCACCGTCATTGTCCACGCGGCGAGCACGGAACCGCGAAAGCGGTAATTCGGTGGCTCGCGGTGCAACGTCCGGCGTTTCGCTACCGGGGTGAAAATTCGACCGAATAGCGATCTGGCGTTTGAACGAAACGGACGTTTCGACAACTTTCCGCCGACTTGGGCGCCGCGCCAGGTTTTCACGGCGTCGCGTCGTGCCAAGTATCTATACTTTAGTTTTAGATTTATTTGCGGTCGGATTAATGAGCGGGGAATCGAATTATGGTAGATTTGGGGATTAAGAAATTGCGCGGAATTAAAATCGCTAAAGCGAAGAGAGAGAGAGAGAGAGACGACGTTATAGGGGTATACAGGATATTTCTATTATCTTCGACTGGAGACTCGTTGGGATACATTTACACTCGTCGTTGGAATAAATTACATTTCTACAGTTGTTGGAATAAATTACACTCGTCGTAATGAAAATGTATGAAGCCACGATGAAAATTCATTAGTGCGAACTTTTACGTATACCATACGTTTTCACACATGGAGCGTATTCTCATTTATCAGTTCGCCTTCCACTTTTGGGATCGACGAAAAGAACCGCTTCGCGTCTACGCGTAGGGTACTTGTGGCGGTCCAGCACCAGGAGGCGTTGTCCTTTCTCGCAAGTGGTCGAGCACGAGTACGGTTCTTATACCACTTTGCTGCCGAGTATCCTGACAGACCGATACCGAGTCGCGAGACTATCAGGCAACTTGTAATTCAGTCATTTCAGATTTTCTTCTGGACTTTAATCCCCTGTTGATGATTTATGGACCAATCGAAAGGAAAAAATCTCGCGAACAATATTCCGGTGAGGTAACATAACGTAGGTGATAGCGAAGTTGTTTATTTAACAAAAACGTTGCGAAATTTCGCTCTTACCGACTTAGGCGTAGCACCGTTCAATTTATACATATTCAAATATATATATTCGAATATATAATATATTCAAAAAATTACCTTCTTGTAGAGCGCGAAATTCTCCACAAAATTGATGCGGGAAGTAACTCTCTAGGACGTGTCCTTTATTTTATATAAATTTTTAAAGTTTCTTGAACAACATTAACTGCAAATATATTAACTCGTCGTTGGAATAAATTACACTCGTCGTAATGAAAATGTATGAAGCCACGATGAAAATTCCTTAGTGCGAACTTTTACGTATATCATACGTTTTCATGGAGCGTATTCTCCCATTTATCAGTTCGCCTTCCACTTTTCGGATCGACGAAAAGAACCGCTTCGCGTCTACGTGCAGGGTACTTGCGGCGGTCCAGCACCAGGAGGCGCTGTCCTTTCTCGCAAGTGGTCGAACACGAGTACGGTTCTTATACCACTTTGCTGCCGAGTATCCTGACAGACCAATACCGAGTCGCGAGACTATCAGCCAACTTGTTGATCGACTCGAAGGTACGGGATGTCTAATATCTAAACTGGCAATCATATGGGAATTCGTTATCCAATGAGGCGATTAGACGAAGAGACCAAGATTTGAGTATGTGCTGTGATCCCGAGAGTTCGGCATTTCCAAGAGTACGGCGTGGAAGGTTTTGCGGGATAATAAATATTTCCCGTATAAATCTCACTGCCGTCAGAAATAAGTACTATGAGGTTAATGACTACATTTCTATCGTTAGCTGTATTTAAAAATGTTGGAATTTGTAAATACTGCAATGAAAACGGGTTTACTTCTCTAAATACTGCGTTTATCTATATTTATGTCCGATGGAAACGCTCTCTAAATTTAAATTTAGCAATGTCAGTATTTATAAATAAAGCATTGAAAGCAATGAGGCATTTGCCAGAAAGAGCGCCGGGTAAGCGCTTTTACTGAGCGCTCGAGATCATTTGCTAAACACAGCTAATAATAATAATATGCCTTGATTTCGACCAATGATCGCGAACGCTGAGTAAAAGTGACTTACTTTCTAGGAAGGATAAACCAGCTACCTACTATATCGAAGAATTAATGTTTTGAAATCAAGCGGGTCGACTGCGATGTTTCTTCACAGCCACCATCAAGGAGCGCTACGATCGCATGACGCCACCATCAACACGAATAACGGTATGTGTGATTACGCGTCTATAATATCTATACGGTATATGACGCAGTGATTCGATAGGGCGGTAATGGTTGATGGTGGGTATTTAGACTGCAAGAAATCACATACATTTTGTACGATGAGATGAAACCATTCATCCCTCTTGTTTAACAGTGCGAATGACGAATTAAATAAAAACCTTACTTCGTCTGAACCGATCTTATATCTCGGTAACGACCGTCATGTCGCGCCACCCCGTTAAAATGTAAAATACAAACGAGTCATTGGGGTTAAGCTGTCAAAAATTGTACTAAAAGTATATCGAATTCATAATAATTCGGTTGAATCGACCGCAATTTACATAAAATCGTCCGGGTATACGAATCTCGTACTATGACACACTCGAGCGAAGCGACGCAACGATCAAACGTCAAGCGACGAATGCATATCAAACTGAAAGGTACTACATTTGCTCTACGTCGTCTTGCTCGAATTTAATCGAGGCGTTCGTTCGGTGTTCAAAATAAAATCTTCTTGCAGATCTCAAATGTCACCGCTAACGGCTCGCCGCGATGTCGAGAGGTACAGTCGGCGAAACGTGAGTCTCGACTCGAACGACGCACGATTCCCTCGCGACGCGTCAGGATCGAAGACGAGGAGCGAGCGAAGATACCGCGATGAATTTGTCGGATAAGATATTAACTCTGAGCATTTCGTGTATAGCTTCGACCATCGTCGCGGACACGTTATTCGGCGTCTCGTCTTTTCCCGTTTACATTCCGATATCATGGGCTATACTCGTATCTGTTCTGTCGATATGGCTCGGCTGCTTCGTCTTGAGACTTACTCTGAAAGCGAAAGCGCCGATCGTCGTAGGGCCGTACGCCAAATGGCTCGACGCTAGATTGAGTAAATATCTGACGGGGAAGATCGATCGAAACGAAGCCGGCGCGGTGGCTTGGCGCGTCGTTGAGGAGGGGGACAAAATTTTCAAATCAAAAGAATCGTCGACGATAAATTCATCTCGAGGTACGAATTCGCGCGACGATCGAAAGACGACCGCGAGAAAGGAAGTGAGTCTCGACAAGATCGTCGACGAGATCGACGCGAAATACGTCGAATCTTGGTACAAGTACATCAGCGACGATAAATTATTTCCCAACGAGGCGAAAGTCCTGCTGAGGAATTTATCGCAGAGGCTGTATCGTCGGATCGTTGCGCTCGACAAGATACAGCTGGCCGGTAAATTGGCGGACGTATTATTGCTGCACTTGAAGGAGTATCGTAGGTACGAGGTAGCGTATACACGCCTCCCGTTCGTTAGACGCCGTACTTCATCCGTACATTCCGTTGTCCCGTCAGAGCGTTACGTCGAGTGGAAAAGGGAGCGGCGGCCAGTGTCGAGGAAGCCTACCGTTGCTCGCATCCCGGTTCTCGGAGCCAACCGGCCGCGGAACACAGCCTCCATCGGCTTGTCACCATTTTGTCGAGGGAATATCTGCAGTGGGAATTGACGAGCTCACTCCCCTGCAAGTTGTTGCTCTCGATACTAGCGCGAAAACTGTTATCGACGATCCAAACGGTCAGCCGTCCGAATTGGATCTTTGCCCAGTTGCTCTCATCGTTGAATTCGACGCCTCAGGAGAACGGGACAATTACGACTCTGACCAAAGACGTAAGATACGAGAAGCGCGAGCACCGACCGACGTGCTTGTAGCTCTGAAAATTTGGAGATGGAAGGGAAAAAGAAATTGAGAGAGAAGCAAAAAGAAAAACTGATTTTTCAGGGAATCGTTTCAATGGCTCTGGGCAATGGCATAAGGTCCGCGACGGCGGCCGTGATCCCGCGGCCGCTACCGCGACCGAAACCCGCGTCCGAACCGCCGTCGGTGGAATCGAAACCCGAGGGCGAGAAGCGAGACTCGTCGGGCAACGCGGACAGGTCTTCTCTGACCCTCGAAGGCCTGTCGGTAGGACACAGAGGTCTGTGGGGCGACGCGAGCATATCCGAGCTCGATTCCGAACCGGATGAGGATAAATTGTCCCCGGTGTACGAAGAGGCGACTGATTTTGCTACGACTATTGCCAGACTCCGAAGTCTTTTGCAGCAAAAATCTACTGTTACGACGCCATTGTAAGAAAGATGGATATTTATTTTGTTTGCGCCCTAGATTGATCCGGGGGGGGGGGGGGCGGTGCATGACCAACAAGTTGTTACGTAGAGAATAGTAATGATACGGAGGAAATGGAGTAACACAGAAGTAAGCATAGAAGAGAGATTAGAAACTAAAGTATAAATGCTAAAAATATAAGCGAACTGAACAGTGAGCATTAGGTGTTCAAAAAACGCCAGCCGCTATTTATTTCATTTTAGAGGAAACGGGGGATTTTGAGCGAAAAGAGGGGGCAATTTTGATTAAAGAAAATCTAACAGAAATTAGATAAGTGTAGTGGTTTTAAAAAATAACAATTTTTAAGATATACAATAAAGCACCAATTAAGCAAATGAAGGATTTTTTGCAACCTAAAAATGTATATCTGATATTAAGTAATTTAAATCTGAGTATCTAAATCGGATTAATTCCTTAAATTGTTTAAGGAAACGAAATTTAGTTTCCGGTAAGAAACATTAATTCAACTAGACTTCTATATTTTAAACGAAATATCGATGTAGGTAGATAAAGTGGTGATTGTAGTGCCATTTTATATTTGAACAAAAAAATTTGCCATTTTGGTCGTTTTCGCGTAATCTGAAATGATGAAAAAATGAGTTCAACTCAGAAGCTGAATAATAGGTGGTTTTAGAGGAAAAGTATTTAATTATGGAGGAAAAAGGGGAAAATCGCGAGTTTTAGGGTGAAAAAGGGCAAACTGAAAAAAGTAGGGGAATAGGGGATACACTGTGAAGCCTGAAATAGTCTTATACTACATACTACAATCTACCTATTCAACTTACACTAACGCGCCGGGGGTGTAAACTTGTCCGGCTGCAAGGAGAGCATAAAAATAGAGGGAGACGATATTTCAAAGTAAACACCACGCGATTTTTCGTACGAACCTTGTCTAAAAGAATCGTCCGACCTTTTAGGCAAGCGGAGGAAAAGTCATGTGTCGCGTACGAAGGCAGTCAGTTTACGAATTTAGTCATACCGTGGACAGAATTCTACACGGCGCCGGATGGCTCCCAGCAACTGCTCTATTGCATTCAATTCGACGACGTCGAACAGCACGGAGAGGATCTCTTCGAAACTACTACCGCCACCGTCAGAAGGCAATATTCGGATTTCGTGCAGCTTCGCGCCAGTTTGGAAGAGGTGACCGCGCGCGCGTACCGGTTATACCTACGAGGGCCGATTCTCGGGTTCGCGTAAAGTACAATAGCAATTATCTTCTCAGATTTCAGCCTTTGCCGAAATCATGTCCGAACTGACGCTACCGGACGGTGGTCGCGTGGAGATGGAACACTACCTGAGGACGCTTTGCACGCGATTATCCGTCGACACTCCTCCCCAGCTACGCCACTTCTTGCGTCCGAGTAGCGGCGCCAACAAGAAAGCAGATGCGGTCGCGCCGCGATTGGACAGATTCTTGGCCAAGACCGTGACCGGAGTGTTCAATACCTTGAGAACCGTTGTCCCGGGTTTCGAGATGGAGCAAGAGGAGGAGGTCGCTCCGCTGCCGGTCCCGATGCCGCTTTCCGACATTCCCTGGAGATTCGTCGAGGACGTGGAATCGGTGAGTCGCGGCGCGCCTTTTTCCGACGTCGCGTTCCCACCGACACTCTTTGCAATTCCTTTCGATCCCTTCGCTTTGCGTCGCCGCTCTTGTCCGCGCAGAAAAATTTGGCGTCCGATCTGGGGCAGCTGGTCGCGGAGAGGATCGACTACTGTTCGGTGGACACGGCCTACGAGGCGGTCGACTCCGTGGAAGGCAGCGGAGATTCCGAGTTGCTCGCCCACTGGTGGGAAACCATCAATACGTCTTACGACGGTCGGCTCTTTTCCTTCGATCTTTCAATCGCGAGACCGATACGTCCGATCTCTTTCTTCGTTCGCCGACGAATCGCAAGACGCGTCTCGTCCGAAGAAGCGGACGGACTGTTGCTCGCGTGGTTGCCGCGTTACGCTAAATATTTCTTTCCTCCGCAGAAGAGCTGGACGACTTGGACGGCAAGTTGACCTTAACGAGGGTAACCGTGGACCTCGCGTGCGAGGTCTTGGCGGGAACGGGCAGCGACAACGCGTTCCAACGAGAAGCCGTTATCAGATGGACGAAATTACTACTCGGCAACGTCATCGAGCCTTCGATACGGGTAACGGGGAGAAGCGCGAACACGAACGACGCGCTGTTCCTCTTTTCCCGAAGTGTAATCGAATCTCCGTTTCAGGATATCGTCGCGCGCGCGTTCGATCGACTGAGTAGTGCATCGTTCGCGTCCGACGAGCAGATGAACGTGGAGGGATCCGCCGAGGCGACGAAAGAGAAGCTCCTGCAACTTCTCAACGCGAAGATTCCGCCTGCCGTCAAGCTATTTTGCGGACAGAACGACGCGAGGGAAGCCCTGAAATTTTTACTGGGTTTTCTGTCCGTCGAGAAGGTCAATCGAGATCTCAGTCTACAGGTTTTAGACATTCTCGCGTCGCAATTGCTGGCGTCGCACAGGGCGAACCACTGAAATGTGTATTCGGCGCGGATTTAACAACTCGGGAACGGGCACACCGCGGGCTTCTCGATCGTTTGCGACATTTTTCACTTATCGATGAACTCGAAGGCGGTCGAATATTTTGAGCGATAATAAAGTCTCTACCGCGTCGCATCTCTTTCATTCTCATATATATTTATTGTAAAAAAACTATTTTTCTCACGGACATATCCTAATTACGCTTCTTTATAAGAGCTCCCCAATATTCCAGATAACCTCGAGCGATTGTTTTCATTCGAGAAGGCCGTTCGACCGTTCCTGTATTAAATAATGAAACATCATGGGATTATATTCGTATCCTAACTTCGACGTGCTCTAAAAGAAATCGCACAACTTGGCGTTGCATTTAAAAAGCATCTGTCCCAAGTATACCAACAGTACGTTACGCACTACGCGTTACGTATTTTCTAACTGTAGTGCCGAATTACGTGATTTCTTTTAGGAAGTTTCTAACTCGACGAGAGTGTCCACATAGAACGCGAGGCGTACGCACGGGAGGTGAAAGCTCGTCGCGAAATTACGGGCTTCCGTCTTGCGTTTACGCGTCGTACGAAGCGCCTGGAGATATCCAAAAGGAGAGGCCTTGTCAAGATTGAAGTGTCTATTATTGAACGTTTCTTTCTTTCATTCCGTTACATTATTGTGACAATCGGGCTTTGTACAAAAGATGACATTTCATTTCTTAAAAAAATCGTAACTCTATCCCGTCAAATGTACCATTGTAAATCAGAGACTAGGAAATATACCGTCACATAAGATGTACGACGAGCATTTAACGGCGCGCGAGTTTAACGAGTGTTTGCGTATGTATATTCCGTATAATTAACGATAACGTACGATTAATTCTCCTTTGAGGGTGGATCGCTCTGGGCCTTTTGCTTTTCAAGTTGCGCCCTGAAACGAATAAAAATTCTAAATCTTCGACAAGTAGGAGTAAACAATTTTCTTTGGTTTGCCGAATCGAATGTCCATACATTCCTGAGCCCCTTTCGATTAGGGGTCATTCAACTATTACATCATGACATTAGGGGAGGGGATATACCATATAAGGCTAAACTTACTCGCCACGAAAGAAATTTCAGTTACCATTATTCTCATTATTTACGAAGTTTTAGCTTAATCGATATAAGACTTTGTTATAGATAAAAATGTAATAGATAATGAGATAATAGTAATTGAAATTTCTTTCCTGGCAAATAAGTTTAATCCAATCCCTCAAACTAATCCCATCCCTTATTTTAACCCCTTAAGGGATAAATTTCAAAAAATTCTGTCTTCCTTAATTTCTGACTGAAAGGCCAAAATCTGATTTTCATGGATCAGGCTTAAAAAATGACGGATTTTCATACAATCTTACATCGCCTATTTTACCGCCTGAAGGGGAGAATATCATAAAATCCTTTCCTAGTGAATGCTTGCGTCACAAAAGAAACCTATTGTTCAAATTTCAAGTAATTAGCTTCAACTCTCTTGTTTTATATATATATAAATAGTTGATTGAGACCCCTTAATGAAACTTGGCACTAATTATTAATTAAATTAATATTTCGCATTAATTATTAGTCTCAAAGTTGATAATTTAAGAGTAAGATAGACGAATCGATCATTGGTCAACGAATCCGTGCCGCTGGAGACTTTACAGTGACAAGCGTTGTTCGCCCACTTCTCACTTACCTCAGTTGTTGATTGAAATCATCCTCCACGTCGTCATCGTCCCAATTATCCTCCCAGACGCTAATGTCCTCGTTATCCTCGTCCTTCGCGGTCCAATCTGTCACGTTAGTCAGCAAATTTGAGGTTAGCCTCGTCGCCAAACGATTAAAACTCGCGCGAGACTAATAGTTAATAACTATTACCTTCCGCGGGGAATTCTTCGAATTCGTCATCCTCCTCGAGCAATCCAAGATCAACTTTTGACTTGTCGGTCTTGACGTCGGTCATTTTTGCGAATCCAGAGAAACCGAAACTTCTTCAAGTCAAAATGTTTTGATCGTTTTGATGTGTGCAGAGGGGTTAGGTGCGGAGTGACCATAAACAATGAATAGATACGCATATGGTCGTCAAGCAATAGTGGCGCCGTCTGAAGTTGTTCTCTGTCCCTAGCAGTGCGTTTCGGGATATCGAGTCGAACGTCATAAGATTTTCGATATCCCACGTCGACGACAGCCGACCAATGTAGGTTAGGTTGGGCACGTGGTTTTGAACGCGGCCTCATTAGTGAATTAAATTCGGCGTTCCTAAGTTCTGTTTACGCGATAAAGTTGAAACACTTTCGACGATTCTGCGTAAATACTAGCAATTATCCACGTGCCTTTTAATCATACGCAATTTAATACTTGCATCGTGCTTCGTTGTTTAATAAACAAATATTCGCTTCCCGTCGCGTCAATCGAGTTCAAATGTCGTTCCGCGGCCGTGGAGGAGGAGGAGGATTCGGTCGGGGTGGCGGCGGAGGAGGATTTGGCCGGGGTGGCGGCGGAGGATTTAGAGGACGAGGTGGAGGAAATTTCCGCGGCGGCAGAGGCGGAGGAGGTTTCGGCGACAGAGGAAACAGAGGGTAAGTCGACGTCGTCGTCTCGACCGTAATTTCCGTTCTAAATCAATCGCGTCTGTATCCAGGTATGACCAGGGTCCGCCAGAGGAGGTCACTCCGTTGGGTCACTTTGAATGGACCGTACAAGACGATCTCGTCGCCAAAGTGGACATCGAGCGAGTGCCGTACTTCAATGCCCCCATTTACACGGAAAACAAGCACCAAGTGGGAAAGATCGACGAAATATTTGGCAACATTCGCGATTATTATGTCACCGTCAAACTTTCGGAGAACGTGAAGGCGTCTAGTTTCGAGAAGAATGCCCAGGTAAAGAGAGATCGTGCTTTTTTCCCCTTCTCCGCGTAACATGCGATGCTATTCGTTTCAGCTATTCATCGATCCGGCCAAACTTTTACCCCTCCAGAGGTTCTTGCCAAAACCCGCGGGAAGCGAGGAAAAACGCGGCAGGGGAGTCCGGGGTGGAGGCGTTGGAGGACGCGGTGGCAGAGGAGGACCAAGAGGAGGAGGCAGGGGTGGCGGAGGTCGCGGCGGTGGTAGAGGCGGATCCTTCAGGGGTAGCAGAGGTGGATTTGGACGAGGAGGAGGAGGAGACGGCGGCAGGGGTCGTGGTCGTGGAAGGTGGTAGAAACTGGGACTGGAAACTAAATTTCGCTCACGAGAAATCGATATTTACCGACCACGGAGGTCAATATAGCGCGAGCGACGTTCAGGACTCTTGAACGACGCGGATTCGTTATTGTGGACGTCGTATGATGACTATTAGATGAGTATTTTACGTAAGGAGAGACTCGCCTCTCCTTCGACAAGATACTTATTACAGTCTCAAGTGTATTTGATTCGTTCCACCAAAAAAAAAATAATACAAAAAATAAGGGAGACGCTGTTCTCTATAGATTTATATTTTATTTAACGAGACTTATTTTTCTGCCACGAGAGGTACACTAATTAATAAAGATTCTCGATGAATGGACGATCACGCTTTACACTTCGTCGAATTTTATGTGTTTTCCAAGCTCCTTCTCAGCCCTTTTTAATAGCTTATCCTTTCCTCTCTGCTTTACCCTGGGCTTCTGGCTCAATCTCTTTTCTCTGTCGCTGACCATTTTCTCCCAATACTTCTTCTCTTCGGTACCCGTCAGAATGCTCATAGACTTGCTCTTGCTGTATTTGTCCATCAACGCTTTCGCGGACTCCGCGCTGTCGCACCTAATGAACGCCTCGGTACATCCTTCGGTTGCGTCGGTGTAGCTGATACCATTGTTGCCTTTAAATTCGGCCTGCAAATTTAGATTACGCGATAAGGGTCAATGTGGTCCTCCGCCGTTTGAGAAAGTTTCGCAGAATGGCTACAGACGTGGAAAACCGGGAAATGGGAGGGAATTGGATTCATCGAGGAAATGTCTGGGAATTTTGGATTTTTACTGAAAATTAGAAATAAAGTGGAGTTCACTTCTCGAAATTTCATCGTCGATACATTTTACGATGCAGCTTGCACTGCTGCTTCAGAAATCTCGAGTAGTAGCGCACGTGTGTCCCATCAACTAGAATTAGGGTCTCTACTGTCCACGTCACTTTCTTAGCGGATTAACTTCTTTGCAAATCTCGTGTTTTTGTGTTATGATTGATTATCCATAGTTTTGTCGATTTGATTATTTACTGAACTGCTAATATGAATTAAAAAAAATATCGAGAATATTTAAAACTGTCTAAAATAGTCAAGAAAGAATCACGAAAAAATCAGAGAATAGTCAGGGAATTCCGCTATTGTGTAATCAAGTTCTGTAGCCACTCTGGTTTCGAGAGACCGCGCGATACCGACCTTATAACTCTTTGGGTCTGCGCAGGGTTCGTCCAGCTCAATCTTCAATATAACCCCTGGTATAAATTGGAATCTCTGCTCGGAAACTTTTTCCTTTTCACCGACCTTCTCCTCGACGATGTCCTTTTCTCCTTTAGTCTCTCGATTCGACGATTGGAGATTGGATTGGTTCCACCTGGTTCGTCTGAGATGTTGCTTCAACAACTTCATCTTGCACCTCTGCAGCTGCAGATACTTGTTTCTCAGCTTCTTCCACTCTTTCTTCGACATTATTTGTAATCCTACTTCGGCGACGTCGTCGCTCTCATTTTTACTCCGCCTCTTGCGCTTGCGCTTTCTCTTCCGTTCTTCGACCTCGTCGCTCTCCCTCGCACTTTGGGCGCCTAAATTTTCTTCGTTTCCCGCGCCACACTCGCTCGAATCCATCGGTAAATTTGTTAAAACCTCCTCGCGCGAAGCTTTATGTTTCCTGGTCTTTCGATTAGCCTCCGCGCGATCACCGCACTCTTCCTTCATCGACGTATCGTCCCGGCTTTCTTTAGAGACTTTGAAAAATCCTAATTTCATTCCACCGTGCTCCGTAACGCCTTCCAAACCAATATCTTCAGTCTTTCTGTCATTGTCGACGTCCTTCTCCTCGTTTTCCTCGCAATTTTTGGGTTTCGCGCGTTTTCGTTCACGTAACTTGCTCCCGTCGTCCTTTATCCCGACTTCTACGTTACTCACGTCCAAATCATCACCGTTGGCGCATTCCGTGCCACCCTTACTTTTCCGCTTCTTAGCTCTTTTGGATTCTTTCGTTTCCTTTTGGCCACTCGTTGGATTTTCGATGTTATCCATCTCGACGACTTCGGATTCGCCGCGTTTCTTCCTCTTAGCCTTTTTCGACTCTTTGATTTCGTCGTCCTCTTCCATGGCTGATTTTTCTGTCGTGCGTTCCTTCTCCTCTTCCTTTCTCTCTTGTTCCGCTGATACGATTTCCATTCCTCCTTCATCCCTTGTCGTCTCTTCCGTTTTGGTCGTTTGTTCAGTCTCTTCGAAAGTGGTGATACTTAACAGTTCTTCGGGAGTAGTTTTGGGTGGTAGCAAGCGACCTTTTTGTTCGAACGCCTGTGAAATTAAATATTTAAACCTCTGAACTATGGCCTTGGTGCGCCGAAAGGGTTGCCACATATTTCTATTTAAAAGATTCTGACTTTTCTAGATTCTCCAGAATAAAAATCGCATTCTTTCATATATAATTAAATTATAAAAATACTTCAGGATACAGAGAAAGAGAAAAGCTTTCATTAATAATCTAGGATATGATACAATGAAGGATTATAAGTACGTTTCTTTATTGTATCATATCCTAGAACTTTCAAAGATGGCGCAAGCATAACAAAAGATGAACAAAATCCAACAATACAATAGAGTTTACTCGCTGTATGTGCGGATTGATGAGGATAAGGTATTAAATATGTAATTTAAAAAAAATTTGAATTATTTTTACTAATATTACAAAAATATCATAAGTTGTATGCATATTTATGCCATATCAAATGTAATTTAACTCAGTGGACAAAGTATTTGTACAAAAGTATCATTATACCCGATACAATTTTTTTTTCAAGAGATTCTATTGAAAACTGTAGAAATTTCTAGGTTTTCTATACCCTGAAAAAAGTCTTCTAACTCTTCCAGGTTTTCCATACCTTGAAAAATATTCCCGGACGTTTATAGTTTTCTAAATTTTCTAAGCCTGTGGCAACCCTTGTCAATTTTGATAAATTAAAAAAAAAGTGTGTCACCTCAATGCACTTTTCGGCAGTCTCTGGTTTTTCAAACTCAATGAAAGCAAATCCTTTAATCTTCTTGTTACTCTTGTATCGTGGCAACGACACGTAAGCCACCGGTCCGTAACGAGAAAATACGCCGCTCAACCATTCGTGAGTAGCATCCGGCGGCAAACTTTGAACGTACACTGTACATTCGTCGACGTTCTCCCTCGGAGAAACGGGTGTCGCTCGTCGGACTTTGGTGCCATCCTCTGATAGGGCCAACATGGAAGATCCAGAAAGCGCTTTGGCCAGTCTGGACGTGTCGTTGGTCAATGCTCGGATTTTGTTAAATCGAAGAAAGACGCTGAGATCAATATCTGTAAAAATCGATTACCATTAGAACGTTGGTACGCTATGGTTGGAAGAAGTTGAGGAGATACGATATGCTTACACGGGTCGACGCTGACGAGACCCCCGAGAAATCTGTCTTTACTCAAATTGGCATCTCCGAAGTAGAATTCCATTTGCTTGAGAATCGCGGCGTTTAGCGCCTTTTTTCGGACCCGCGATTTCTTTCGATCGGGTGCGTCCGTTTGATCTTCGGAGACTTGGACCGGACGTACCTGCGGAACCGGTACCATTTCCGAAGCCAGTTCCGCGTTAGACTCTCGTTCTTCGCTCACCATCGCGACGGTTGGAATAGTTTCCCGTTTCAATTACCGGGCGACGAGTACCATGCACATTAACTATGCGTACGTGGATAAATAACAACGATCGTACGAAATACGTTCTTCATCGACCGTCAACATTCGACTTAACCTAAATCTATGACGGCGATACGCAACAACTACCTGAACCCTAGATGAGAAAAAGTATTGAAAATTAAGGATCGACGGATGATCGTGGCGCCATCTTTCGGACTCTTCTGTATCTTCTATGCACGCGAGGGTGCGCCACAATCGCGAGCCGAGACTTCTTTTCAACAATTTTTCTCATCGTGTATATGTATAGTTCGGGGTTTCAATGGCGCGCATCGCCGGACGGAAAACAGAGACAACAATAATAATATAGAGACCGTCACATAGATAGGGAATTGAAGGAACAACGTTTCTGCGCATTCCCGTAGCGCAGAGCGTTTTGTGGGATGCAGAGACAACGGTAATATTATTATTATTATTAGGTTCTCTATGGGGCGGGCGCGTCGGTGCAACTTTGCTTCTAGCATCTAATTAATCTAATATTTTTAAGTGCTTACGATTTTTTCCATCATTTCTCACTTATAAAATGTGTTAAATACCTATAAGTTGAACTAACATAACTTTATGCAATACAATTGTAAGCGGCTCATTTGCAACTGGTAGCAAATTTGCACCACGCGCCCGCTCAAGGGTTAACCTAATAAGGAACCGCGCGCGTCCCGTCCGTTAAGTGAGTGTTGTGTTGTTTGATGGTCAAGTAGTAATGTTAAACAAAATATCAAAATCACAGAACACTGGTAAAAATATTATTATTCTGCAATTATCAGTCTTTACTCTTTATCGTTAAGAAAACTAATATACTTTTGCAATATTTCAACATTTAGATGACAGGGTGTGATGTACAGCCGTTCTTTAAAGGGTTATTAAAATTATTTGTATAGCAAGATAAAGTACTACAAGAAAAAAGAAGAATACTTTGGAATCTGAGGTAATTATACATCGTACAAAATTGAATACGTGAAAAATGTTTATATTCGCTAGAATAATTTTTAAAATTGTATAAAATGTACCTGAATATTTCAGAATCATGTCGCAGTGAAGGAGGGCCATAAATCCGAGGGAGATATGCATGGAAAAATTTGTAAGTTTTCTATGCAGATATGAAGCCGGAGAAAATGTAAGTAAACAATATTGCGTTAATTTTTTGTTAAGAAGAAACATGGAGAAGAGGAAATGTAAGAACCTAACCTACATCCGCTTCTTTATATAGGTGGGAACTGGAAAGCTGGAAGAAAAGTTTTCATTTAGTACTTGACGATAGTACAGAATATTGCCCGAAGTTGAACATTCATCCTCTCAAGAGTTCCAAGAAGGACTCAACCTATGTCGCAGCGAACAGAATACGAACGTAAATTCCTACCAGCTAGTAGTGTTAGGAATGTAAAGGATTGTCCATGTTCTATTACTTCTCAATGTATTGAGTCAAATTCTTCAAAAGACATTCAGAATACTTGCCTCGGAATCGTAACTCAACCTAGCACCTCTGATAATGTTTTATATTCAACTTCTAAGTCGTGTAAACGAAAATTAATATTTTCTTCAGAAATACCATACCCCAAAAAAATTCAGAAAACTACTTCAATTTTATCCTGTATAAATGAAAGTAGATCAGTTAATCTAACTCCACGGAAGAAAAAAATGTATATGATTACTAAAGCTCAGAAAAGAACTATATCAAAATTGAAAGTTCATTTAAAACATTCAAGAGAAAAAATTAAACAGGCATATAATTTGTCAAAAACAGACATGTTCAAGAATTTAGAATCTACACTTGATCCTAGTGCAATATCATTTTTTAAGAGTACTTTTAGAAATAGCAAACTGAAAAGACCAGTGTGGAACACAACGGATAAAGTTTTTGCGCTGGCATTATATAAACGAGGACCAAAATGCTACAAGTTTCTAAAACAATGTATACCGCTACCAGGACCAACTACTTTACGAAAACTTTTAAAAAATATTCCGTTGGAGCCGGGATTAAACGATCAGCTTTTCCAGAAACTGTCAAAAAGAGTATCAAAAATGAAACTATTGGATAGGACATGTGCTTTAATTTTTGATGAAATTTCTCTGGCACAGCAACTTACATTTGATAAGGCACATGACAAAATAGTGGGATATGTTGACCTGGGCACACTAGGAAGAAGAAATGAACAAGCGAATCATGCCCTGGTGTTCATGATTCATGGACTTAGAAAGAAGTGGAAACAACCCTTAACTTTTTTTTTTACCAAAGATGTTATAAATACTGAGCATTTGAAATTCTTAATTGTAGAAGTCATAAATTCTTTACAGAATATTGGTCTTCAAGTAATGGCAACGATTTGTGACCAGGGATCAACAAATCGCGCAGCTATTAGGCAATTATCAAATGTTAAAAATATTTCCAGGCCTGAACCTTTTTTTCTTGTTAACGACCAAAAGATATTTACTATATTTGACCCCCCACATCTTTTGAAATCTACTAGAAATGCGTTTTTCAAATACAACATTCAATATGATAAAGATAAGGTTGCAAAATTTGATCATGTGAAAAGATGTTTTTTTCTTGATAAGAAAAAAAGGTTTCAAGGCCTGAGAAAGATAAGAGAGTCCTATTTGAATCTGGGTCATCGAAATCAACTTAAAATGAAAGTTTGTGTGGCAGCTAGAGTTTTTAGCAACACTATGGCTTCGGCTATTGAAAGCATGATAAGTACAAATTCCAACCATTTGCCACCTGAAGCCATACAAACTGCTGAATTTATACATATAGTTGATTGCCTTTTTGATAGTTTTAACGGCAAAAATCCTAAACCCGACGAAGGAAAACAGTATCGGAGATCTATGTCTTTCAAATCACCTCATCGTGCCTTGTGGTTGCAACTGTTGCCAAAGATTCGAAACTGGGTATTTCTATCCACAGATGGTAAGACAAAAAAAAACAGAAATACCGTTTAAAACCGGTTGGATGACAACTATAAAGGCGACATTGGGACTTTTTAATGAATGTTCGAAAATGGGATTTAAATTTTTGAGAACGAGATCACTGAATCAAGATTGCTGTGAAAATTTATTTGCTTCGATTCGCAGCTTTTTGGCCAGTAATGTAAACCCAAACTGTTATCAACTGATATCTTGCTTTAAAACAGCAGTTCTAAATAACTTAGTTATGGATGTAAATTCTCATTCGACCAATTGTGAAAAAGATGAAGCCGGGATCTTAGACAATCTCCAAGCATTTTTAGAGTATGGTGCTAGCGAGAGTATCCCCCTGGAAAATTTAGAAACAGAATTTGAAAATGTTACGATCCCTTCTTTTACTGTACCCGATTCATATGATATTCAGATAGTTTCTTACGTTGCAGGATTTATAATCAGAAAATTTAAAGTCTTAAAATGTGAAGAATGTGCTACAAATCTAACAACTGACACTGTAGAGTCCTATCACATTTTCACTACATTTAAAGAACACACTGATGATAAGAAACGTTTGATTTATGTTACTGAGGATATCCTTAAAACGTTTTTAAAGATACATGATATTGTAATGTACCTGTTGCCAAATTATGGCCATGTTTCCAATATTAAAAAAAAGTTAAAATTATTTTTAAAAAATCTTTTAGATTTTAGTTGGTTTACTTGTAATGAACATCTGGATATAGTGTTCTGTGATTTTGTTGATTTCAGTATTACATTAATAATTAATAAGTTTTGTGATGATATATATCGTACTTTCCAAGAAAAAAATAGATCTAAGTTGATTAAGAAAAAAATGGATAGGATCAGACATATTTAGTTATTTCCGTTATTCCTTTATCCATTTTCAAAGTTATACGTGAATGTACGTGTACGCAATTTTGTTTGTTTTTTAAATACAGATTTCATTTATTTTCAATATAGATTTGTTTTCTTGAATTATTATTTTATTTCTTATACACATCTGGCCAGTGCATTTTATTATAATACCAAATGTAATGAGAAAGTCTTTTCTCGTGACTTGCTTAATAAGCTATACGAGTCTTTGCTTCCTATTTATTATTTCTGTTATTAACCATTCCAACTTTCATTATATTTGGCATTATGTAGGAGTGGAGTGGTCAGGTATATCTACCTATACCTCAGACAAGAAGAGCACATTTACACCCTGCGACACGGATTTCGTCACTGGTAATTTTTTAAAATGTCATTTTTAAACATACTAGCCGATGAACAATTAATTCTCATGCCCTCATTGGCTGCGGTGGCGTTTACCCTCGTTAATGAAAACATGAGGATTGATTAATTATTGGTTAGTACGTTTAAAAATAACATTTAAAAAAGCCACCAGCGACAGAATCCAGAGTGTATAATTCCCGTTCCTGTTTAATATTTGAATATACCGCCTTGTGAAAGTTGTTCTTCCCGTAGCCAACTGTGGCGCCACAGTCGGAGTGTGTTCCCCATTTTTAACACACAATCGGCGACTCTTTTATTAGTAGGTTCTCTGTGACGGAAAAGTTCGAGTCATTCGCGGTCGTTTTGCTCCGGAAAATTGTCAAGTATCTATAGTTGTATCTAGTCGTTCGCAGCGTGACGTCTGACTCGTGTCGTTGGTTATTATCGTAAAGCACGAGCTACAAAGATGGAGGAAATTGGCATTATCCTTCCGGAAAAAGTGAGCAAAAATTTATACAAGAGATCCAGCTTTTCAGGATCAAACCGTTCGCTCGTACAGTTTTGCAACTTTCCCCACGAATCTTTGTATCCACGCCGCGTCTCTGTTCTCTCTCCGTCCAAATATAACTATTATTCCTCCTCACCATACATCTGCGACGTACGCTATGGATTTTTCGAATTTCCAGGATATCGGAGAAACCGATTCCAAACCCACGACGGGCCACTACTCGGGAGCCGGAGACGAGTTGGACGTAGAAGACTTGTACACCAAGTACAAGGTGCAAAGCGTCAATTATTTCATTCTACGGAATATCCTATGGTAAACCAAACTGATTTCTCGTAGGAGGTTTCTGTAAAGTTACTTCAAATTTTAGGAGAAATTGTTTCGGTTTACCATGGGATGTGTACCGTATAAATGTATCGAATCGACGGGGAATATCAAAACCACTCCCATTCTGAACTCTTAATTTCCGTTCGACAGAAGCTGCAGCGGATGTTGGAATTTCTTGAAGTTCAGGAGGAATACATCAAGGACGAGCAGCGTAACTTGAAGAAGGAATATTTACACGCGCAGGAGGAGGTCAAGCGCATACAGAGCGTGCCTCTGGTTATCGGCCAGTTCCTCGAAGCCGTAGATCAAAATACCGGAATAGTCGGTTCCACTACTGGCTCGAATTACTACGTACGTATCTTGTCCACCATCGACCGTGAGCTCCTGAAGCCTTCGGCCAGCGTGGCCCTTCACAAGCACAGCAATGCTCTGGTGGATGTTCTACCTCCTGAAGCCGATTCCAGCATATCGATGCTTCAAGCGGGTGAGTAAAATGCACAGCACTGATCATTTCTCCTAACTTTAACTCATTAGTACTCGCTGGCAACATTAATTTCCAAGGAATTTCTTGTTTGAGACATTGGGTTAAGTATTTTCGCATTGTTCAACAAATTTTTCCGAAAGCTTAACTTTACTAAAAAAGAGTAAAATTGCTGAATCCAATTCCAAGACATTGCAGGAAGAATTAATTGAATATCTGCTGAGAAAACTTGTTTGGCAGTGAAAAATAAATTAACGACGTGTCGATTTCAGACGAAAAGCCGGACATCCAGTACAGCGATATCGGAGGCATGGACATGCAGAAGCAAGAGATCCGAGAGGCCGTGGAACTCCCTCTTACTCACTTCGAGCTCTACAAGCAGATCGGCATTGATCCACCCAGAGGTGTACTGTTGTACGGCCCACCCGGGTGCGGAAAGACGATGTTGGCCAAAGCGGTCGCCAGGCACACCACAGGTATCCGATCGCATCCGTTTCGTGGTCGTTCGCGTTTGTCAAAACTCGCGCGATTCTCGCTGACCGAGCTGGGACGTTCTTTCAGCCGCGTTCATTCGCGTGGTGGGATCGGAGTTCGTTCAAAAGTACCTGGGAGAGGGACCCAGAATGGTCAGAGACGTGTTCCGTTTGGCGAAGGAGAACTCGCCGGCCATCATCTTCGTCGACGAGATCGACGCGATCGCGACGAAACGATTCGACGCGCAAACTGGAGCGGACAGGGAGGTGCAGCGTATACTTCTGGAGCTGCTGAACCAAATGGACGGCTTCGATCAGACGACCAATGTCAAGGTCATCATGGCCACCAACAGGTACCATAGAAGCGGAAGTTAATCGCGGGGGACGACTAACACGAACAGTGCATGCCAGAAAGCTGTCTTTCAGTTATCAGTAGGCGGTCTGATGTCTCACTTGTTGATGACTTAAATTTCGAGTTATCCGATCAAAGTTAACAAAAAGTGAGACATTAGACCTCAAGATGTGGATTGTGTTGTCTGGGCAGTTACGTTCACTCTTGAATGATTTTTAAGATGAACAAAGAGACGACTATTTCCAAGCAGCATAAAACTAAGATATCTTCAGGTCATCTTTAAAACATCTTATAATCCACTTTATTACTACTTTTTACCATTGAAAAACATCTGTTCGACACTAGCAATTATTTCTCTCGGTGTATTTCCGAACGTCTTCGAGGCGACTCTCAGAAGACTTCGTGTTGTCTTTGGAGTAGCGCGCGTTATATCTCGACGAATGTTTCAGGGCCGACACTTTGGATCCGGCGCTATTGCGTCCCGGCAGATTGGACCGCAAGATCGAATTCCCTCTGCCGGATCGCCGGCAGAAGCGACTCATCTTCTCGACGATCACCGCGAAGATGAATCTGAGCGAAGAGGTAGATATGGAGGATTACGTAGCGCGGCCCGACAGAATCTCCGGCGCCGATATCAATGCCATTTGTCAAGAAGCGGGCATGCACGCGGTTCGCGAAAATCGCTATATAGTCCTGGCTAAAGACTTCGAGAAGGGCTACAAGAACAACATCAAGAAGGACGAGTCCGAACACGAGTTCTACAAGTGAACACGCGATGCGCGGCGCCGATTTTATGTACTCATCGTAATAAATTTAATTACTTATTTAAACTCGCAGTCGGATTCCGCGGTTACGGGAATGCTCGAGCCAAGGATTCGACGCACTTGGTGCTTCTTCCGAGTACGTACCACATGAGGAACTTACTCGCCAGGAAAAGAAACTCGAATCACTATTGTTTCACTATTTATGAATGTCTGGCCTACGTCGATGTAAGACTTTATTGTGGATAACGATGTAATCTTCAAAAAAGGATTACAGGTACAAGGGGATGAGCGAGAAGCTCATAGATAATCAGATAACAGTGATTGAGGTTTCTTTTCTGGCGAGTAAGCTTAGCTTTATATATGGGTTACACAATTTGCAGGAGCGTCTATTTTCTAAAGCGTGTTTCCTCTCGGCGTATGGGGTAACACCCACCCATATACACGTCCGAGCTACGCAGATATCGGACGCGAAAACGACCGTCTTCGAGCGCGATTCTTCGTCCCTGAGTCGACGAGCGTGACGCGTAAGGCTGAGCGCATACCGAAGCAGGGAGAAAAGCGATGAAAACGATGAACGAACTGCTTGGCTTTGCTCTAATATTTGCCAACGATGCGGTTCACTCTACGTGTTCCAGTGAGAAAGTACTCTGTTGTTTTTGCCACTTTGCTCTTCGCTTCCATAGGTATACGCTTAGCTGCACCCGCGTGCAGATGCGGGTACGACTATTCCCGTTATTCGCTATTCGTGCAGGATAGAGATGCGGACCCATTGAGATGTTAATTGTGTTCAAATAAAATTGACTGTACGAAAAGTCCACGTATCCTTGGTGGTCCTATGAGTGTACCACACCACCGCTACATATGCTCATTACGCAATGAAGAGAAAAAGGAATAAGATTGCGACTGGTTGGAAACTTATTATTATATCTTATTCAATTTAAAGTCTTCTGCGATTGATTGCAATCCTTATTCCTTCATTCTTATTTCTTTGATTTTCTTTTCATTCTCGCATCGACTCCATCGATTGAGCGATCGCGTAGGTAGGTAGAGCGCTTTGCCGTACGTTGAGGGGGACGCGAGCTCGCGAGGGATCGAACGCAGTAGTACGTGTGCTTCGCGAGACAAGGTTGTCAGGTTAAAGCGAGACAACAATTACCCGTGACGACTCAAATCCATTATGGAATTGTCGGATCTACCTCGCGTGTTGATCGCGAGTACGGTGAGCGGAAAGGCGGGGGATATAGCCAGGAGTGAGTATAACTATTCGCGCGATATCCAAGGATAACCTCATCGTCGACGACGATCCGACTTGCAAACGCGCTGCTTGACTGTCCTTCGCACAGGTATCGGATCGGAGAGCTCGTCGCGACAATCGGAAATGGAATATTACATTTGGAACATCGACAACAAGTATTACAAGGCGCGAGTGTTGCTGTGCGCCACCGACAATCCGTGGACGAAAATCTCGACGAGCGGAGTCGACGCTTTGATCGTGCACCACGAACCACGAGCGGTGAAAAATTTAGGGCGAAAGTATACTGAGAGCGGAGAGAAATGCGGTGAAAATAAAGTTATTTGAACGCATTGCGCTTGGTTCTGGTATATATCGACCACACAGTACGAGAAAAGCCACGTATCTCTTCACAACCCCAGTCTTTTCCTTGCGTAGCAACGAGTTACGATGTTCCATAATGATAGTGAAATGATATGTGCTTTTTCTTGGGTACCGGTCGATACGCATCAGCGCAATGGCATCTTCACTGCGCAATTCAGTACGCGTGTCGCGACGAGAAAGTACAGATTTATTTTCACCGCCTTGCTCTCCGCTTCGGCGTGCGCTCAGCTTTGGTCCAACCGAAACGCGCTACTCTCCCGCGTGCCACTCACGACGCGCGTATCGTTAATTCACTCAGGAAGACGCCGCGCGTCGCCTGGACGAATGGACCCCCGTGATCGACGAACTCTCGGAGGCGGACGTGCTGATGTTCGCGTGCGACGAGATACCCGACGAGTCGACCAAAGAACAAGGTACAGCGCTCGCGTAGGGTCCGTGGCTCGTGGCGCGCTCACGCTCAACGTTTTCTCTCCGCGCGTAACAGTAGCCCGATGGTGTTCGCTGCGAAAATTTGAATTCGTCCAGTTGGAAGGTCGACGAGCCGATGACACGCTCGACGCCAAGGAGGACGACGGCGCGCGTGGGATGGACAGGATCGTCGAGGCGTTGCAAGCTCACGCGTGGCCTAACATGGAGCTGAAAGGTAACGCGCTCGCGATTTCGTAACATTTGCAGTCCGGCGAAGCGGCGGGACGAGCTCTCGTTCGTCCCTCCCGTCGCCGAGCCACTCGCTCTCTCTGTCTTTAGGCAATTCCACGTCGGAAAGGACCGTCGACGCGGACGTTAAGGTGATCGGAGAACATCTGGATGGCGTCTGTCTGGACGCCGCCCATGGCGCTTCCGAACGATTGCGCGTGGAGAGCGTTCTAGGTGAGAAAGACGCTTTCGCGACGTTTTATTCGCGGCTTCTGCGACGTTTCGCGCTCTTTCCAGACGGCATCATGGGCGGCGAGAATACCGACTTCGGCGAACTCTTCGGCCAGTTGGTGGCCATGAAGGAGCACGCCGCGTCGCTACCCGCGAATCGACGGAAGATAGCGGCCGAGCAGCTGGTCACGGCTTTCTGGAAAGCGATGGGCGGCGATCCGGAGGAGATCGAAGAGTCCGAGTAACCGGCCGCCGTCGCGAGACGAGACGAATGCTGGAGACAACGCGAAATCCTCTCGCGAATCGCGAGTGGGAGAGACTTTGATTCCGTGACGGATGGATGATTTTTTTTCTCTTTCCGTTTCACTTCATTCCCGCTTCTCTCGCGGGTGGTATTTCGTGGAACGAGACGAATCGCGCGACTGCGCGACGAGACCGGAAGGTGTATCTACTCCGAGCGAGCGAAAAGAAAAATATATACGTATATCTCTACTTATCCGACGTTTTGACGAATATGTATTCCGAGTATTATTCAGGTGTTATCGTCGGTCGACGATCGGTCGATGTCCCGCGAGTACACGGGTTCTCGCGAAAATAAAATTCGTAGAAATTATACGTATACTATAGTGGATCCTGGCCGATTTTATTGGCTTTAGTTCCCTAATGGCGCTTAGTTTAGTCTATTACGCTATATCGGCTGATTCTTTATACGTATTTTCTTACGTATGCGGCGTTACGGCATTCTTCTTGCGATACTTATACCCATCTAGAGAGAGCAGAGATTTAGAATATTTCGACGTGCTCTAAAAAAAGTCACGCAGGGTGGACCAAGGCAAATTGGATCACAGATCCATATTTTTTAGATCGTGTTGAATATGAGTATTCCGATCGCTCGCACATTACTTCGTTCCTCCCCGAAGAAGTAGTACGAACGATCGAAATGCTCGTTTTAACCACGATTTAAGAAATATAGTTCTCTGATCCGATTCGCCTTGATCTATCCCAACTCTGCGTTGCATTTTAAAAACACGTATCTCTCTCTCTCTCTCTCTCAATCGTAACAGTTAAAAAGTACGTTAGCAGAGATATGTGTTATCCAACTACGACACCGATTTCCGTGATTTCTTTCGGGACACGTCGATTTAGTTAATAAACGCGGAAACACATCGAAAAAACGAGAGCGGAGTCGGCGCGCGATTGAGTTTGAACCGGGCATTCTCGTTCGCTGCTTTTCCGCTGGCACTGCTGTCGCCCGCAGAAAACCTGCTGCTGCATAGTGCTGCTGCCGCACGGACGACCGGCCAGTGAACCGTGCGGTGCGAATAGTAGTGAACGTTTCCGATGTGTTTTGTGTACACCTATCTGATGATTATTGTCCTCACGATGAAGTTGAATGGTAAAACGGACGAAATATAAGTGGAAAAAGACTCGCTCCGCGATTCGAGCAGATTCTCTTATCAACGACGGCGACCAATACGATTTGACGAGTCGTCGTTTCACTCGCTGCTGAAACAAGAATAATTTTCCACGGACGCGACACACGAGCGCGTCGCGCTCCGACTTACGTCGGCCAGAAATTCCGCTTAGCGTCGACAGAATTACGATGCGCTCCGGGGCATCCAATTATCCGCGTTAATCGCTGATACGTTCGCCGTGTGACGAGCCTGGCAAGAGTGGAGACGTTCCGCGAGGTGGAGTATATTTGCGGTATTTTTTTCCACGGGATAAAGAGCGTCTCGTTGAAGGCGACAGCTTTCTCATTCGGCTCTCGCGTGCGATCCCGCGCGAGCACTTCCCCGCTCGCTCCTTGATGTGCGCTCGTCCGTTCTGCATCGGGAAACGAAATATGCGCGCGTCCTTCGGATTCGGCCAGGCGATAGTCGACTGCGAGAAATGGAACGCGACGCGTCGTCGAGCTCGCAACGCGAGGACGACACTGCGTCGGAGGCGGTAGACGGTACCAAAGGTGCTCGAGATTCGTCCGGGTCGAGCGACGCGAAGCTGTCGCATCGAACGGCGGAATCTCGAGAGCGATCAAAGGCCAGCGGCGGCACGGAGGAGTGCACAGGAAATTTGGAGTCGAGGGAGAGTCTAGTTTCGTCGAATGGCGAGGAGGCAAACTCGTCCAAAAGGGCGCACGAGAATGAAAGCTCTCTCAAGTCGGAGCGCGAGTTGCCGCGCGACTCGGAGTCACAGCCTGTGGCCTCTACATTGGCGATCGGAAATCTGTATCCTTCGCTAAAGAACCGTCGCAACGAAGACCTGCCACAGCTGAGGCTCGGGAGTCCCGCAGGGCCGTTTCCTCTCTTCAGACCTCCCCTACCGTCCCTGCCAAATTCGACTCTTGGTTCCGACGCGTTAGCGCGATTGCGCGGTGTTTCGAATCCGGCGGTGTCGCTTGGTAGCCGCGATTTGCAAGCTGCGGACGTCCGTGTAGGAGCGAATATGAATTGTTGCTCCGCGTTGGAGGAAATCGCACGAGACGGTGGCGTTGACAATTCTCGCCCCAAAGTGCGATCGGAGACTCCCGCTACGGGGACGAGTGTACTGTCATCGACCTCGTTGTCGTCTGATTCAACACTGGGTGAGTATGAGTCGTGAGTGGTTTCGCGCGTCGGCAGTGGGACGGCTATTCTGGGAATGTTCGTCTTTCAGCAGTGCGAGATGCGAGTAAAACGGGCGCGAAGAATGAGACTCTCGATGCCTCTTTCTCGGAAAACACGAAGCGAGACTGCGCGAATCCCGCGGATGGTCGCACACCGGAGAGGCAGGAATTCGCGAAAGCGATGACCGGCGACAGCGACACGCCGCGCACGGAGAGCCCGAAGATTCAGAAACCGGTCCTCGGAAAGATTCAGGCGAAGAAGCGGCTCATGGCTTTCGCCAATAAGTTCGGGGTGATTCCCAAGGTACAGAGCGTGAAGAGTAACAAGCCCGGCGACTCGGCCAAATCGGTATCGCGCTTCGGCGAATCGTCGAAAACCAAGCCAAAGTCGACCGACAAAGTCAAGTCCTTGATCGACGAATTAAACGACGCGAAATTGAAGATAGAGACGGCGCTCGAGGCGCAGGAACGACAAGACCCCCAGCAACGCGCTCGCGGCGGCGCTAAATCCAAGAAGCGACAAGGTACCGTTTTCGACGCCGACTCTGTTTCGATATTCACTCGCGTGACGTTCTCGATATTTTCACAGGAGAGAAGGTGCTGGCCATTGAGGAAATCGTGAGGGAGGAATCGATGAATAAATTGCTCACGGCACGTGGCGCGACGATGGGTACGGGAAAGTCTTCGATATCTTTAAGGTTCCCGGCGTCGCGACGCGCTCACTCGCGCGTCATTCCTTTATATTTATCATTCCAACAGGCCTGGAGAAGGACGCCCGCAGGAGCGCGAGTAAACGGGACGCCGAGAATATCAAGGACGCGGATGCGAAGGACCGGCGAAGCGACAGGAGCTCGTCGTACAAGAAACCTCTCGAACGGTAACGCTTGGAAATTGATCGTCTCTCTCGACAATTTACCGCGTTTTCGCGAATATCTTCGAGCGGTTGCGCATTTCGGTTTCAGCCGTCGATCGCACGGCAGGGATCGAAGGAGCGAGGACAGGAGCAGGCCGGATTCCAGGGAGACGAACGGCGGTAAGGAGCGGTCCGGTCGTAAATCGTCTCAAGACAGAGAACATCGCGTCAAGGGGAAAGAGAGGAGCAGGGAGAATGATAAGGATAAGGACAGGGAAGAGGGGGAGAAACGCGAAAAGTCAAAAGACAGGAGGGACAAGGACAGGGAGAAACATAAGGAGAAGGGAAGGGAGAAGGAGTTTGAGAAGTGCGGCTCTTGGACGGATATAAGAAATGCTGGTTTCTCGCCGGAAGATGTTATCTCGCTCGGACGAAGAATCCACTTGGATCAGTTCGTCAAGAATAGGTGCGTACATGATATTTGTCTCTCCCCGTCATTTGCCCGTTCGACCCGTGCAAGTACGGTGCTACACGTTACCGTCCACTTTTAGAACGATGCAGGATTTCGCTCGGCATTTGTCGCAAATGTTGATGCTGGCTGACTGTCGCTCGGTACGCTACCCTCTGGATGCCGAGAGCCTCGAGGGTGTCAAGAAGTTTCATCCCGAGTCGGTCAGAATGACGAGGAAGACTAGAGGACCGCCTATACTGTATTGCGAGAACCCTCGAATCTCCCTGCTGTTGAATCGCCAACGACTCTTTCAGGCAGTGACGTCCGAGCGTCGCGACAGGATGAAAGTCATATGTGAAGCGACTGTCGTAAGGTAGGCGTGACGTTGCGTTCTTGGGCTCGGTATTACGGAAATTCTCCCGTGTCGAGCGATCATCCAAACTCGCTTTTTACTTGTTTACGCTTTGATACACGCATCAGGATATATTACAGTTGTGTGCAGGGTTCACAGTATGTCCCCTATTCCCCTTTGTTCTACTGCTCCCGCCTTATAATTCTATCGTCACGGTCATTCTTACATCGCAGTAATACGTATCTGCGCCCTGTTGTCGCGCGCGTTGTCATCGTTATCGATACACTTTAGACTGCAGCCACCGGAAGACGAAAAAGTTCCCCGCGCTCAACGCTCCTGGTACAAGAGATTATCCGGCGTGACGAGTCAGAAGAATAATTCAAGCGCGGAAGCTTTGGCCGAGGTACGCGTGCCAAAGTCCAAGTGGGATAGCGACGAGGAAGTCGCACCAATCGCGGGGGACGAGGCGAAATTGATTACCGAGAAACCGCGCGAAGAGAGCGACGAATCACGGGAAACGGACGATGGAGGTGCAGCGCGCGAATCGGAGGAACTCGGGGAACCGAACAACGGCGGCGAAACGATCGATGAAGACAAATCGCGTAAGCAAATTCATCGTAGTGTAAATCGACTTTATGTTTTCGAAAAGTTGCGTAATTCCTAAAAGCATGAAATTAACACGCTCGACAGGTGTCAAGACTCGTTCCGTGGAGCGCGAAGTACCCCCGCCAGTCCCCGCGGACGAAACGAAGGACGGCGACGACGAGGCGCCGTCAAATCGTCCCTCTCCGAGATCTGCCGGCGACGACAAGCTCGTTTCCGAGTACGAGCAATTCATGAAAATGGTAAGCAGCGACGTGCCCGTCGGAGGCAAGCTCCACTCGAAGGGCGCTTCGAAATCCACCACACCACCGACCAGCTACAACGACTTCGACCTCGTCACCTTGATCACCCGCCAGTCGTCGAAAGACATGTTTAGTCGCGAAGACTCGAACGGATTCGAGGACGCGGAGTTGAGCGAGTTGCGATCCAAGCGAAAAGTCACGGAGAACGACGCCGCGGACGTCGGTCGGACGAGCGATTTGCAGCGAATGCTGGAGAAGGAGGAGGGCAGCGCCGGAGAGGAGACCAACGTCGATGAGGCGAGTGCCGACACCGAATCGGTTTCGAGCGACTGGGAAAACGTGCGAGTTAAAGTGGAGAAGACGAGCGACGACAATTCCGTCGCGACGATATCGAAGAAGCGAAGGAAGAGTAAGAAAAAGAGGAAGCGAAAGAGGAAGCGGAAGGTGTCGAGCAGCGAGTCGTCGACGTCCGACTGTTCCGATCGCGAGGTGACAAAGAGGAGAAAGAAGAAGCATAAGCGATCGAAGGTAGAGTCTAGTTCCGACTCCGCGAGTAGCGCAAACAGTTCCAGCGAGTCCTCGAGCTCCGACGACGCTAGGAAGAGAAAGAGGAAGCGGAGGAAAAGGAAGAAGAAGAGGCGGAGGAAGAAGAGGAAGACGAGCTCGAAGAGGAAGCGCGAAACGAGAACGAAGAGAGACTCGAGCAGCTCCGACTCTAACGCGAAGGAAGAGAGGGACGTCGGCAAGAAGAGAAAGAAGAAGGAGCAAATCGAGTCCGCCGGGGATGAGACGTCCCTCGAGGCTACGATCGTCGTCGGCTCGAAGAGAAAGCTGTCCGTTAAGGAGGAAGCCGAGGAGACGTTCGAGGAGTCCGAAATCGTCGAGAGCAAATTGATCGAAGCCAACGTCAAGGACGCCAAGAAGGAAAAGAAGAGAAGGATCAGCGACGGGAAGCTCGACGTCGAGTGGGACGCGGAGGCGGGAGCACGACGTGCGTCCAAAGTGGCACTCGACGTGTCGAAACTCGGCCACGACGGATCCGCGGTAGACGAGGAGGACTCGAAGCTACTTCTGGAGGAGTGGTCGGAGTCGAGGCGGAATCGCAAGGAGCAGACGGCGGGGAAGGAGGGCAATCGGGATCCTGCGACGATATCGGAGAAGAGCGGAGCGACGGACGTCGAGATCGGGAAGGAGGAGGTAAAATCGGACACGATTAGCGAGCGCGACGACACGAGACGGAAGAGAAGGAAGGATAAGGACAGATGGAGCGGATCCGAATTGTTCCCCGAGTGGGGGCGGGACGTCAAGTCGTCGAGGAGGCTCGAGAACAGGCGGAAAGCCGATTGGGAGGAAAATGACTTCGACAGCTTGAACGTGCCGTCGCTCACGCAGTTGGAAAAGGCCGTGGGAAAGACGGAGCTGTTGGTCGACGATTGGGAGCTGGACAGCCTGGAGTCCATGCGCGACTGTGCGACTACCAGCGATAAACGATCCTCGAAGGGTGGCTCCTCCAAGAAATCGGATAAGAACGTGAGATACGACGAGAAGACCGACACCTACATCGCCGTGGAGAGAGAGAACTCGAGAGAGAGCAGGCGGAAGCAGACTAGATTGTGCGCGGTGCGAATATGGGAAGAGGAGCAGGAGGAGGGCGAGCGAGAGGAGATGATGCTCATGGTGGAGAAGTCTAAACGCGAGAAGGCCGATGCGTGGGAGACGAAGGAGGAGCGCGTCGACGACGCCGTCGCTTTCGGGCGAAGCGTCGAGGGCGAAGCGACGGAAGACGTCGTCAAATTTGCCGCGGAGCACCAGTGGAGCGACGCGCGTAAAGATTCCGAGGGCAAGACGGCGCCCGTGGAGAAGCCCGCGAGCGAGCCTAAGAAGGGGAGGAGAAGCCGCTGGGACGTGGAGTACCACGCGGAGGGAAGCTCCGCGAAGGAGCCCGCGGAGCTTGACGTTCCTAATACTGCCGTTGAAGCGTCCGTCGCTTGGGAGGAGAGCCAGGACGATTGGTCGAAGGCCCTGAAATTCGACGTCGAATCGCTGCAAATCAAAGCGAATACGGAGCCGGAGAAATCCTCGGTCGAGAGCGAGCGCACGAGGAGCAGCGAATCCCTCAAAGAGTCGACGAGCGTCAGCTCTTCCGGCCTGCTTCGCAGTCTCTCGCGCAACGTGGAGCCGCACGGCAAGGCGTGGTTGACGGGTGACGTTCCAACGGGCGAACCCAAGTTTAACGCGGATCGATCGTGCTCCATAGATGCGGATTCTTGGAGCGTCGTGTCGCGAAGCGAGATCAGCACCGCGGAGAAACTGAGGAACATCTTCGAATTGGATTTGGACGAACGCGACGAGAAGGCGGCGGGGCTCTACAGCCCTGGTTCGCCCGCGTTCTCCCGTAGGTCCGAGGTAAGCCAGGCGCGTCGTTCGCGTCTTTTCTTCGATTTCGCTATTCGTTGTCGGCGCGCGCGACGGTTCTCGATGCCATTTTGCGCTTTATCTTGCAGGACGTGGACGCGTCGAGCGACGGCACCAGAGACAGCTTACTCGGAAAGAGGCGATACAAGGACGAGGAGCCGTCGATGTCGAAAGTCGCGTTACCGTTGGCGGAGTTTCCGCGGGATGCGACTATCGAGAGATCGACCATCGCGAAAACAGCTACCGCCGATGCGATGGACAGTTGGACGGAGGAGAAAAGTCGTCCGAAGAGAACAGAGCCCACGGATCTCGACGCGTCGCCGAGCTCCGAAATCACTGCCGCGAGAAAACGCGTTGACATATTCGCCGAACACGAGTCCAGTCGCGAGACGCGCAGAAAGCACGTCGTGGAAGGTGACGTCGTCGTCGTTGAGAAGACGCCGAGCCCCGCCAAGAAAGACGAGACCGGCGACGAGATTTTGCCCCTCAAGTTGATACCGAAGCAAATATTGACGCGCCAGCGGGGCGAAACTAAGCTCAAGGGAGTCGGGGAACCGCGTGTGGCGGCGGACAGCGTTCCGCGACAGACCCCCGCATCGCCTTTCAAATTGCAGAGGAAGGCTTTCGCGCAAGCGAAAGTGTCGCCGTCCGATGCGACGGACCAAGTCCCGGTAGATCGTTATGGCGGCGAAAACAACTTTGATTCCTTGAGCTTGCCGAGCAAATGTACTGCAGCACCGCGGACGACAGATCTCTCGGACGATCTCGCGTCCAGATCGACGACGGTTGGCGATATCGTTCCAGCGATACGCGACGAGCTCGAAAGCTCGAATCGAAGGAGCGAGGATAGCAAAGATGGGGGAAAGATCGTCGTTGGAAAATCGCAAGTCGACGAAACACCGACGGTACCGTTGCTACTGCCGACGTCCCGATCGACCTCCGGGGAGCGACGAAGAGGAAGCCCCGTGAAAAACGACAAGATGGCGTGGTACGAGGAAGAACCGGAGAGAGGCGGGGCTAAGGGCGTCATCGGTGAACACGAAGGGAAGGAGCGATACGGCAGCAAGGAGCGTCGGAATAAATTCTCGGACAGCGACGGCCCCGGCACGAGTCGAGGAAGGAGGAAAAGCGGCAGTCCGGCGGTCGGACGAAAGAGGGAAATCAGCAGGAGTAAGAGCGGCAGCCGAAGTTGGAGTCGCAGCCGCAGCCGCAGTCGCGGTCGTAGTCCCAGTCGTAGTCGCAGTCGTAGTCGTAGTCGTAGTCGCAGCCGCAGCCCTAGAAGAATCGCGAGACGAGGCAGGGGGAGACAGTTCTCGAAGATCGACGAAGACAGATTCGCCGGGTCGTCGAGACACTTCAGCGACAGGAAGGAGAAGACCTGGAGTTCCGGTCGTCGGGTCACGCCCACCAAAGGTAATCGGTTTTCTTCGCGGACTGGCATCGACTCACGTGCCCGATTCATTCAATGCTTTCGTGCAGATCGTGCAAGCAGAAGCGCGGCATCGTCGAACAAGAGCGACGGTGAATGGTCGAAGAGGAGGAACAGGGAGAGCGTGGAAAGGACGAGAGAAAGGGAGACGACGGAGAGACCTTACGATCCTATGGAAATATTCCGTGAAAAAACTCTCGAACTGGTGAAACGACGCGGACCCAGGTGGGTATCAAAGATTTGATGGATCGTGCGGTTGCGTCGATTTCTCTCGCCCGATACGGCTAGCTCGTAACGGCCGACGTGCATTTGCGTGGCAGATTTCGCGGGAACGAGGAACCAGATAGGGGTCGTCGCCGATTCGACGACGACAACGTCCTCGGCGGGAACCACGATCGAATAGAGCCGTTCGACAACAGCACCGAAGCTGACCTGCACCACCGCTCTTCGAGATCTCTCAGCAGGGATGCGAGTCTCGAGCGTGACATCATCGAGGGTCCAATTCGACCCTACGACAGGTACAGGCCTAGAAGTCGGGGCAGGCTGGACGAGAGGAGAGACAGAGGGTGGGAGAACGAGCGCGATTCGTTGGAGTTGGAAAGGCCGTCGTCGAGGAGGTCCAGGCGACCGTACAAGCGGTCGAGATCGCCTCGGCCGAGAAGGTCCCCTTCGAGATCGTCGATGGACCGATATAGGTTCGGGTCGAGATCGCGCTCGCGCTCGCGATCGAGGTCGAGGACGAGGTCGAGATCGCGGTCGCGCTCGCGATCGTGGTCTAGATCGAGATCGAGATTGAGGAGTCCCGAGCGAAGACCGAGATCCGTCGAGAGGATACGTCGTTCCAGGTGAGTCCAACTGTGAGCGGCGTCATTCGTTTCCCCTCGTCGACGCGTTTTCGTGCGAATCATTTCGAATCGACGTTTCAGGTCTACGTCTCCCGAGCGCGGCAGGAACGTCAAGCCCGCGCGGCGTGAGAACAGCATCGAAAGCGAAGGCATTACAGTCGCAGGCGGAGGCAGGCGCATAGAGACGATCGTTCAAACGCTCACAGGGGTGACGGAGGTTACGGCGGACCCGGAGATAGTCGAGTCTGGCATGATGATCGGCGACGTCCGAGAAAGCGGCGCAAGCGATTATTATTATTACTCGGAAAACAATCTGACCTATCCACCGCGCGTGGACGCGACGACCAATTCGCCCAAGCGCTTGTCGTTGGACGATAGGTAAACTTTACGCTTGGGCACGAGCGCTCGAGATCTGGGAAGTGTGCCGATGAAATACGAGCCATCGTTACAGGTTAGAGCTGGAATTGGGGATCAAGAAGCAGCAGCAACAGCATCGGATAGACCTAACCGCGGGATATCCCGCGGCGAACTTTTCCGCGGACTTAGCAGCGTATCCGTCCGCTTCGGATCCGGTTTCCTTATCGTTGATGCAGCGGCAGTCGCAACATCAACCGCTGTACCACCGACAGCAGCCAACGGTTCTACAAGTAGGCAAAGAATATTCTGCGAGTGTCTCTCTTCGCCTTCGATATATTTCCACGCGCCACCCCCCGCACACCTTCTTATTTTCCTTCGTATTGCACGCAGGTGGGAAATGTTCTGCAAGTAGTGCCCGCCGAGTTCACGGCGCCGACGTCGACGGCCCAGCAGACCGATCCTTCATCGGGAGGCACGACGAATCGTGGTTCGAATCAGGTAGTTCGCGTGGGGAACGTTCTCCAAGTCGTACCCACGACGTCTCTCGATTGGAGTCGTACAACGTCGACCATTTGCGAACAGCAATCCTCGAGCCGTTACTCCACGACGGTCGTGCACTCCTCTTCCCCCTCGACGGTCCCGATTTCCGTGCCCATTCCCGTGCCAGTGCCCGTACCCGTCCCCGTGCCTATTCCCATCTCCGTCTCCAGTTTATCGTCGCCCCTTCCCCTCGCCCTCGCCGCTCCGGTGCCGCTGTCGATCCCGCCGGTGGTGCCGGTACCGACCGCTGAAGTCGTACGGGGTAAGAGTTTCAAATGCAATTTGTACGCACACGCCTGTCGTTCGCTTCTCAAAGAGTTCGAAGGGAGATTCTCGCGACGAACTTATTCCACGAACTTTTCCTCCGCAGAACCTCCGGTGCAGCCGGTCTACAATTACGAGGCGATCTTCGAGGCGCGCAAGAAAGAGAAGGAGGAGAGGACGAAGCTGAGGGAAGAGCGCAGGAGGGAGAAGGAGCGCAGGAGAGCGGAAAGGGCGACGCGACGGACGGAACGACTGCTTCAAAAAATCCAGCCCACTCGACGCGCCGACGACGCGTTGTCCGTCGAGAAGGAGTCGATTGTCGGCGGCGCCTCGCTGATCGGCCTACTTCGAACGGGAATTACGGGGGAGAGTCGAGTTAATAGCGCGGAGGGAGACGAAAAGCTGGAAGACGACGCGACGGGGGTTCGCGATGAGAACGAACTGCTCGGTCCGGAGGAGGACGTTTCGCTGGATGGCGAGGATGACGACGAGGAGGAGGAAGAGGAGGAAGAAGAGGAGGAGGAGGAGGACGAGGAGGAGAACGCGGAGCCGCCCTTAACGACAGCGGAGTACGACGAGGAGGAGGAGGAGGAAGAGGGCGAGGGAGAAACCGAGCTCGACGATGAATCGAGGGAGAGAAAGAGCGGTCGAGAAGCGTCGAATGCGAGAAGCGACGGTCGCGGTCGAAATCGCGCCTCCAGAGGAGCGGTCGAGGTTAAGGAATTTCCCGACGACGAGAGCGATCCGACGGACGTGAAATCGGAAGCTGGAGACTGGCGGCCATTGCCTCCGCCACCTCTCAAGGGGATTTTAGTTTCCCCGGGATTTGGGTGAGTAGACGAATCGCGCGATTTCGTAGGTCGATCGGACGATGAAACTCGTGCGATCTTTCAGCATGAGCTTGTTGACGAATGGAAGCGCGGACGGTCGCTCTGTCGAGGAGAGGTTGGATGGCGAGGACGACGAGACGGTCGGTCGACTCCTCCAGGGAGAGAAATACGACGACGACGAGGACGAGAGGCGAGAGGACGGGGATAACGCAATAGCGGAAGACTGCGAAGACGAGGACGAGGCGGAAGGCGCGTCGGGCGAAGGATCGCGGACGAGAACGCGGACGCGGACGAGGTTCTCCAGGTTATCGAGAAGTCGAAGGAGCTGTAGGAAGTCGGTTCAGTTCGCGGATGGAATCAGGCCGGGCGAGGGAACCAGCCCGAGCGGCGGCGAGGGTGACATGCCGTCGCCGCCGCCCCCGGCCCCGATAATGGCATTGACCGCGCGAGATTCCGCCGGGCTCCAGGACCCTGGCAGACGACTGAAGGTCAGGAAGAGCCGGAAGAAGCAGAAGCGAGTCAAGCCGCCCAAGACGAAGAAAAAGGTCAAGGTAGGCTGTTCGGCTGTCGAATTGGCGTATCGACGACAGAGTCCGCGTCGTCTCCGAGAGCGACGATGCGAATTACGCGCGTGCGTTACAGGTGAAGATCATCAAGCTGAAGAAACCTCCTCGGATAACGCCGCTGACAGCGATGATGCTGGAGGATTCGGACGAGCAGGACGACCGCTCGCCGCCGCCGCCACCTCCCGGTTCGCCACCGCCGCCGCACCTCTGGCCGAGCTATCTGGCGGCGTACAACGCGGCGCTCGGTTCCCTGGAAGCCGCGGAATCGCGAGCCTCTGAATCGTCGCCCGTTCAGGCTCCGCCGCCGCCCACGCCGCTGCCCCTCCTGGTTCCTCCCCCGCCTCTCAATTACACGATACAACCGTGCAACAAAGCCTGAACCTCTATCTCCACCCCTTCCCCGTCCCTTTTCCATCCATCTCGACGTAAGCGGTACACGTCCTGACGTCCACTTCGATAGAATCTTGCGAAAATGTGATTTGTTCCCGAGAATGTGATTTGCTCCTGTACATATTATCTCTTAATAATTACCACGTTATTATAAGAGAATACCACTTCGCGGCGCATCGCTCTCGCCGTACCCACGCTCCTGCTCGTGATCCTCTTCGCTCGTGTCGAGCTTACTCGTTGAGCGTAAGTAATATCTACGCGATTAATCGGAATCATCCAACGATCAGCCGTCGATTACGAACCGTGCGAGTCGATCGTTGGAAAGAACGATTCGAGGAGCGATCTCCTATCATCCAAACACCGCGTCGCGCAACATAGATACAAGCATGTGAGTACAGATATATCATAGATATTTACGATACACGCGCGCAAGCTCTCTGAGCGTCTTTATATCTCGTACGGAGAGACATATCGGTGATACGCCGTGCGTGTGTACGCGCGCATATCGGTACGCTATGTATGTTTCGTCTGCTTTTTCTTTGTATCGTTTCAATGATTCCGTTCGTCTAATTTTCCATTACACGCGCAAGCTTCTTCGTGGTGAGTTCCAAGCCAGACGCGGACGAAAGCATGAAGGTGGCTGTTGTGGGCGGAGGTATAGTGGGCCTGACGACGGCCCTCGAAGTTCAACGGGAATTTCGAAACGTTTCACTCACGGTTGTCGCTTCGAGTTACGACGACACGGTTAGCCACATAGCTGCCGGCCTCTTCCGAATAGGGGAGTCCTTCTCAGGCCCGACGGACGAGATAACCAGGTGCGATCCGAGGCTCGGTCTGCTAAATTTCCTACATCAACGCGAAATCTTTGCAGGAAATGGGTCGAGGACTCGTACGAATACTACGATGAATTATGTAAAACGCCGGAAGCCGGACGGGCGGGTGTGACCAACATCTCTGGCTACATCTTCAGCAACTTCGGTCCGCGGGCCGTGAGGGTTCGATTTTTATTGATTTCTACTCGATGACTCGTATTCGAATCGCGTTACGCAACACCTCGTCTGACGAGAGCGTATCGCGTTGTGATGCACGGTAGAATCGCTGGATGGAAGGCGTGGTGCCGATCTACAGACCCGCGACGGAGGAGGAATTCAATCTGGTCGGCGGCGACTGGAAGTACGGGTCCTTCTTCACGACCGTCCTTACTCAGTGCTCGTTGCACCTTCCGTGGGCCAGGCAAAAGTGAGTCGTCGCGCAAATGCGTCTCGCTAAAACGCGTTCTTTTTCCTCTCATCTTATCGCGCGACTCTGTCCGGGCTTTCGTAGATTGCGCGACGGCGGTGCACGATTGGAGGAAAGAACGATAAGCTCGCTGAAAGATCTAGGGACAGAGTACGACGCGATAGTAAACTGCACCGGACTGGGAGCCCGCGAGCTGTGCGACGATAGGCACGTGGTACCGCTTCGCGGTCAAGTTTTAAAGGTGCGTATGTGCGCGCATTGAACATTTTTCTCATTTTGCTTCAGTAATGTGTCGGAAGTACGAACGCAATGTTAAATGTTCCATGCCGATAATGATTCTATTCGACCGGGTGTTTACGCGATGTGCTTTTGACACAGCAATTTCGGATATCCACTACAGGCTTCACCGACAATTTCTATGGGAATCTATGGGATCTTTTCAATAGCATCGCTCGATAAATATTGTACATAAGTCACAAGAGAAACGTCTTGTTTGGAAGCGTTATCGAAGCAGAATATTCCTCGTTGTATAAATGTTTCTGGCATGTTTCTCGAAAACAAATCTAGAAAAATGTTCAGCAGTCGTGCGTTCCTCCCGTTATGCGCGCGCGAAATACACACGTCGGCGAGCAGGTTCGAGCGCCGTGGATCAAGGTGTGCTTCTACGGCGACTTCGACACCTACGTCATTCCCGGTTTCGACGGAGTCTGCACCGTAGGAGGATCGCGACACTTCGACTCGGCGAGCACGAAAGTTTGCCCGCACGAAATTAGGGCGATTCGCGAGAGGTGCGAGCAGTTGCTCCCCTCGCTTTCCAAGGCCGAAGTCATCGCTCGCAAAGTCGGCTTGCGGCCCCACCGCGAAGGCGGAGTGAGGGTCGCGCCCGAACTCGGAGTCGGTCATCCCGGCACCGCGGTGAGTACGCGCGTGCGATTTTTATCTGCAATTGTGCCCGATGTACCCGCGCCCGTTCAAATACAGGTGATACATAATTATGGCCACGGAGGTTACGGGGTGTGCACCGCTCCCGGAACAGCCAAGCACGCGGTCAGTTTGATGAAGGAAGTTCAAAGGCGGCGTTCTTCGAAACTGTGAATGCAGAGATCGCACCTTCGCAGAGGGATGGATGTACGGCGTAACGAGGCTGCGTTTGATTGCCGACTGCGATCGGTTTTATTAAATTACAAAAAAAATATATATATACAATATATACGTATATACGTCGATAACGTATGCGTCGATACCGAACGACTTCGTCGAAGCTCACTGCTGAGTGATCGTGAAACGTCAGGGATGTGTAAATAAGCGTATACGAGTTGCTGCTGTCGAGCGATCAGTTTTTGCGATTTTCCCGCAAAGCCGATTTATTTGCGGTCCGTCGACGGATGATTTTTCGCCAGAACTATTGCCTCGCGATTCGTATTTGTTTGTATGTCTCTCTCTCTCTCTCTCTCTTTTTTCGACTCGGCGATATTTCATCGTCAGATTTCGAGGTGACGAGTCGTTCTTACTTTTTCCCCGGCTTTATGTTCTTTCGCGGTGGAGCTCCCCATCGAAGCGCGTTACCGTCGACAGTCAGCCGCGGCCTTTTGAATTGGCTGCTCTTGATGTGCTCCTCGACCAGTTTCGGCGTCACGCAAATCACGTGCTGCCCCTTCCAGTACTTGACCATGTTCATGCTCTGAAGCGTCGATATGATGTCCGTCTGGGAGATACTGGTCATCTGGCTGCAAAGTATGCAAAACGCTATTGGATGACGAATGCAGGCTTCAAGATATATCCTCTTTCTCTTTGTTGCCCCTTTTCACTCTAAACTCGCGATTCCCCCCCCCCCCCCTTTTCTCTATAATTCAATATTTTTCCTCCAAGACCACCTATATTCAGCTTCTCAGTTGTATTTATTCTTTTATCATTTCGGATTATATGGAAAGGATGAAAATGGTCAATTTCTTTTTTTTTATTTATAAATTGGTACCATAATCTCTACATCATCTGTTTGCACCAATATTTCGTTTAAAATATAAAAGCCTAGTTCAATTAATGTTCCTCTTGCCGGAAATTAGATTCCCATTTCTTTAAATCAGATTGTAAAATGCTCAGATTCAAGTTACTTGAGAGATATAAGATATAAATTTTTTAATTACAAAAACATCCTTCATTCACTTAAAAAATATTGGTGTTTCATCGTACACCTGAAACATTTTTTTTTATCATTGCACACTTCCAATTTCTGATAGATTTCCTTCTTTATTCAAATTTCCCCTGTCTCGTCTAAAATGAAACAAATGAGGGCCGTGAAGCCTGTGAAAGGCGGATCGATCGTAAGCAACGATAACGGGACGCGCGCGTGCTCACCTGAGATCCTTGATGCTCAGTGTACCCCTGAAATCCCGCAAGATCTCCAAGAGTATCCAACTCCAGTAGCTTCTGTAGGATAACTTTCCCAAGTCGCTCAGAGGCTTCTCCGGGCTTCCGACGGTTTGTTCGATCCTGCTCAATTCGTAGCTGAAAGCGATCAATAGCTTCCCGTAGCCCTGGCGTTGAAACGGCGGTAGAGTGAGGATGCAGGCGACATTGTTGCCGTCCGGTGACTCCTTTTCCTGAAGATCGTCGGTGAGTTACGAAGTGTGCGGTGTGCGTCGCGAAAAGAGGAGCGCGCGAGGGCGGAGGAATTAACCTTTGAGAAGTAACCGACGAGATGAGCGCCGTGCTTGTCCACTTCGCAGAGGATGTAGAAGAGAAACGGCTCGACGTCGAAGTAGAGCGTCTTGTGATCGAGAAACAGCTTGGCCAGGAGACAGAGATTCTGGCAATAGACTTTGTGCTCCCGGCCGTCGACTTCCCAAATGCTCAGCGTCCCCTTGCGATAGATCTCTTTACCCACCGGTTGTCTGTGCGTGCATTCGCTCTGAAGGGAACAAATTCTCGTGAACGTCCGACGAATGGATCGCGGTTGCTCCCACGAACGAATCGTACGAACGGCGACAATTACCATGTGGTACCTGTAGGTTTTTTCGAGACGCATGTACTTGAGACAGTATTCGCAGATCCAAAGCTTGGGTTGTTTGCCGTATTCTTCGGGATAGGGACTGAAGTACCACGTGTCGATCTCGTATCTCCCTGAGGACATGCGCGTAATCTGGTCTAAAGATCGCGTATCCCCGTCGTTTCGTCTATTTATCGCTCGCGAATAGGGACGAGCGTTCTCAGGGTGGCTACAAAAACAGGGCTCTCATCCGGTAAAATTTTAAAAAATAGTGGATTTTGACGATTCCTTGTTTGAACAATATGACCAAAAAATCAGCAATCTTTCCCCGTTGATAAGAAAAAGCGATTTAACGGTGTTCGTAATACATTCCGTAGTGTTGAAAAAATAATATAGAAAGAAAATGGTTGAAATGTGTAATCGAAATAATTTATATTCACAAGAACACATTGAAATTGTGGTGTGGGAGATAACTAATTAAATCACTCCTTAACGAATAAATACCCCAACAAACTTTTTCTCATACTACAAGAAACATGCGCAATGATACCGATTGCCTGTTACGCGTCATCATAACGATTTACAGAATCTGGGCACTCTGATAGCACGACCATCTCAACACTTAAAATTCATACGAATTGTTGCAGCGTTTTATCGGCAAGAAAGTATCGTGAAATTATTTGACGAATCAAGGGACAAAATCTTAAAAATAAAAATGACTTTTTATTGACTTGAGTGGAAAAAAATGACCATTCAATAAAAAAATAATCAAGTGGGAGTCCTGCAAAAACTTGATTACAGAATTCTCTGATTTTTTACACGACTATCTCAGATCAAATTTTGTAACTATTCCCTGATATTTTTGTTAACATTGTTATAATCAAATCAACAAAAATATAAGAAATTGTAATACAAATATACGAGGTTGCAAAAAACGTTTATATGTTAAAAAAGTTAAGTTGATGACAGAGAGATCTTAATTTTAGTCAATAGGACACTACTGGAGATGTCTAAACCAGTAGTGCAAAACTCCATTGTTAAACATTTTATCTGTGGTTTTGAGAAATTGACTTTATTTATAATTTCTAGTAAGTCCAACATTCACTGACATTTCCCTAACAGGTCAAATATCCCGTTATTGCCCAGTTTTTCGGGTCTGTAGCCACCCTTTTCCTTACCAATTTGTATCCTGTCGATGTATTTCACCTTGGTGATGGCTTCGTGTTCCTTTTCCAGGGCAGCGGTGGTAGGGTCCATCTCAGCGTACGTCTAAATTTACAAAAAATTAAATTCCACTCTACATCAGATACTTGCGGGGCTATCGATTGAGGGAGTACCTTCTGCACATGATTGATCTCGTCGTGTCGCCTCTTCTGGTTCCTGGTGATCTTACGATCGGACGAATCCGCCAACAAGTCGTTTGACGTACCGCGATCGCCGTTCTTCCAGCTTCGGTCGCTCATGTCGAATCTGCTGGACATGATCCTGTCCCTGGGTACCCATTCGTCCAGTCTTCTGTTGTGGCCCTCGTAATGGACGTAGTACTCGTAGTGGCTCTCCCCCACGTTGTATCGCGTCTGAATGATCTCAGCGGGATCTGAAGCGATGCGTGTAAATCCGCGTATACCTGTGCGCCTCAGCGAGAAAAGCAAATGCGAACGGCGCGAAATTGCCCGACACCGAAAGTTACTCACGCCAGGAATCGTCCGATCTTCGAACCAAGTAATGCTCGCCGATATCCAACGGCAATTCTTCCAAACTGTCGGCATCGTCTCCCGAACCTTTGCCGCCGTTTGTCAACGCGCTCTCCCGCTTCTCTTGTTTGGCCATCGGCTCTTTTGACACCGCGTTGGAATTATCGTCCTGACTTCTCCGTTCCGCGTCCGCCATTTTGCGAATAATTGGGTTAATCGACCGTGGAGGTTGGGTTGAAATAGTTGCGTCACCTGGGTGAATATACTGAAACTACAAAAACTCGAGTTCTATATCTTAGTTTAGATATATTCCTCAACGGGGTGCCACTGGATCGTTCTCGATTCGCCGGGACCAATTGATGAACGCGCTCGTTTCCCGCGCAAAGTGCGGTGACAACCTCGCCTGCCGAAAGAACGCAGGAATAATTTCGGCAATCGAATAATACGCGGAGAAATGGAAGAAGCGGATTCGAGCTTGAGAGATGCCGTACGAGAATACGTCGACTTTCTCGATGACGAGGTGAGTCCTCCTTCGAACGACACGCTTCGTGGACCGATTCCTCGGCATTCGTCGCATTCGTTAAAATGCGATTTGTAACCGCAGGAGGATCAAGGCATTTACGTGACCCTCGTGAAGAACATGATTGAGGAGAAGAAACGCAGATTATTTGTAAATATCAATGATCTGAGAAGAAAGAACCCAACCAGGGCCAAAGAGTATGAGTGAACGACGGCGTCGATCGCTGGCAAATTCGGCGTACGTGTATCGATAAATTTAAGAGACGTAACGTGTCGATCGTTTCAGGTTGTTGAAGAACGCCTTTGAAGAGCAAAAGGCCTTTCGCGAAGCCTTGAAAGAGTTCGTAGCGAGTGTAGATCCGGAATATTCCAAGGAGAATTACGAATTCCATGTCGGACTCGAGGGAAGCTTCGGTGACAAGCACGTCACTCCCAGGATGCTGACCTCCAGGTTTCTGGGGAACGCGGTATGCGTCGAGGGCATCGTTACGAAATGTAAGTCGATTCTGATTTTGCCAGTCACCCAGATCTGCTTCAAAGCATCTCTTTTTTTCAAGGTTCGATGGTGAAGCCAAAAGTTACGAGGAGCGTACATTACAGCAGCGTGACAAAGAAGATAATACAGAGGACCTACACGGATTTAACGTCCTTCGACGCCTTTCCCAGCTCTGCAGTCTATCCCACCACGGTAATTCTGCTTGCGCAGGGTGCTGAGCGATCCTGAAAATCATGGAAATTGTGCAAAAGTCGTAGATTTTTTATAGCCTTGAATATTTTCACAAAATTTTATCTGAAATAGTCTGGGGGAAATCAAGGAATTCTATTGTATAATCAACTTTTTGTAGCCACCCTTTTTAGAATCTTGGAAAGCTGATCACTCTGTCGCAGATCTAGGTTCACGTAGACGCGTGTAACGCTCGTTCCGACGTTCCGACACTTTGCAGGACGAGGACGGCAACCCCCTGGAGACCGAATTTGGTCTGTCCACATATAAAGATCACCAGACGCTGACCATCCAAGAGATGCCAGAGAAGGCGCCGACCGGTCAGCTGCCTAGGAGCGTCGATATTATCTGCGACGACGACCTGGTGGACCTGTGCAAACCCGGGGACAGAGTGCAGGTCGTCGGGAGTTACAGGTGTATCCCGGGAAAGCAGGGAGGATTCACGACCGGCGCCTTCAGGTGCGCGCGACCTTTTCCTCATTAGCCCTGCCAAGCTTCAGCGGCAACCGATTTAGCGTTTATGCGCAGGACCGTCCTGATCGCAAACAATGTCACCCAGTTGAGCAAGGAAGCCAATCTCTCGATTTCGCACGACGACGTGGCGATGTGCAAGAAACTGGTGAAGAACAATCCGTGCAAGAACATCTTCGAGCTACTGAGCAAATCGTTGGCGCCGTCGATACACGGACACGAATACGTGAAGAAGGCCATTTTGTGTCTGTTGCTCGGCGGTATAGAGAAGATTCTGCCCAACGGGACGAGGCTGAGGGGGTAAGGACTCGCATAGTGTTAACGAGAAGAATGGGGGGGGGGGGGGGTTCTGTACACGGCACGTTTTTAATTTCGGGTAGATCTCCCTTTTTCAATCAAAACTGCCCCTCCTTTTTGCTCAAATTTCCCCCATTTCCCCGAAAATAAAATAAACAGGGGCTCTGTGAGGTCTGCGATTTGAAATTCGCTTTCCGTTCTTCTCGCGACGCGATCGACGCTCGAGAGGATCTCGCGTTCGAATCTAATCGCGCCGTCCACAGGGATATAAACGTTCTGCTCATCGGGGATCCGTCGGTGGCCAAGTCGCAGTTGTTGCGCTACGTCTTGTGCACCGCACCGCGAGCCATTCCGACCACGGGACGAGGTTCGTCGGGCGTCGGTCTGACTGCCGCTGTCACGGCGGATCCGGAAACGGGAGAACGGAGGCTGGAGGCGGGCGCCATGGTACTGGCGGACCGCGGCGTCATTTGCATCGACGAATTCGACAAAATGACGGACATCGACAGAACCGCCATTCACGAAGTCATGGAACAGGGTAGAGTCACCATCGCGAAAGCCGGCATTCACGCGAGTCTGAACGCCCGGTGCTCCGTACTGGCCGCCGCGAATCCCGTCTACGGCAAGGTGAGAGAGCGACGCGAGCTACGCTCCGCTCCGCAAAGCTCAGCCGCGGCTAAATCGTGGCGATATGCGTTCCGCTTTCATTTTTCAGTACGACCAGTGCAAAACGCCGATGGAGAACATCGGCCTCCAGGATTCGCTGCTCTCGCGTTTCGACTTGCTATTCGTCATGTTGGACATCGTCGACACGGCGCAAGATTTGACCATCAGCGATCACGTGGTGCGAATGCACAGGTACCGAAGTCCTACGGAGAGTGACGGCGAGGCCCTGCCGATCGGCAGCAACGTGGATATGCTGAGCACGAAGAATCCGGACGCGGTTGACGGCGAGGAGGCGGACGTTCCGATTTTTGAAAAATACGATCCCCTGTTGCACGGTGCGTCGCGCGCCAAAAGGTACGCGCCCGCGTGTACACGTGCGTTCGCGCATCGACGAAAACGTTTCACCGTTATTCCCGCGTACCGTTGGATTAATGTAACACCTCTCTCGAAATTGATTTTGCGCAGCGATCAGATTCTCAGCTATAAATTCATGAGGAAGTACATCCACATCGCCCGCTGTATGAAACCGAAACTCACCGAAGAGGCGTGCACGGCGATCGCCGAGGAGTATTCCAAGTTGCGCAGCGAGGACGACGTCGGTTCGGATGTGGCCAGGGTCAGTAGACGAACGGTCGTCGGACGCGTTGAATTGGGAAGAGCGAAGCAATCGGGTGCGCACCGAGTGCCGAGCTTCGCTCAATGTTTGCCACTCCGCAGAAACGGTTTATCCTCGTTAGCCGCCGTAATTTATCACGCTCGCTGCAGCGGACAATTTCCTCTCCGTAGACGCAACCGATAACGGCTCGTACTTTGGAAACGCTGATTCGTCTGGCCACGGCACACGCGAAAGCCCGCCTCTCGAAGCAAGTCGCGATGGAGGACGCGCACGCGGCGATCGAGATGGTGCAGTTCGCCTACTTCAAGCGCGTCCTCGAGAAGGAGAAGAGCAAACGAAAACGGCGCGGCAGCGGCGCGCGCACCGATGACGACACGGAGGACGACGAGGTTGACGAGGACGGACGGAAGCGGAAGAAACGCGCGAGGAGAGAAACGAAATCGCCGCAAGACTCGAGCGATCCGTACGCGTACAGGAGCGACGACGATGACTCGCACGTGGACGAGGCCGTGCGAAGGAGCGCGCGACCGCAGGCGATTTCTAAATTGCCGGATCGATCCACCGCGGAACCGGAACCAACCCCGGCCATCAGCGACGAAAGGTGCGCTCAGCGTAACGCTAAATTCGCTCTCTGCGGAACCGTCCAATTTTCTCCGACTAATTCGCGCGCGCGAATTCGGTTGACTTTCAGATTCAAAGCCTTCAAGAACTCGCTCAACCAGTTGTTCCAGCAGAAGCGCGCCCAGTCGCTCACCCTGTCGAAGGTGACCGAACACGCGAACGAGCAAAATACTCCGGAATTCACGAGGCACGAAATTACGGCGGCTCTCTCGAAGATGTCGGACGCGAATCAAATAATGCTCGCGGACGATCATATCATACTCATTTAACCGTTGCGCGTTACTCAAACCCTGGTACGGCGTTGGAATACGCGACACACTCTGCGAAATATATTCTTCTACTTTTTTTATACGCGAACGCCTGGCATTCTCTCTCCTTTCATCCTACAGTCTCCGTTTGCCGATTGCGAGTGATTAGCCATATGTACTCGAATAACGCGTTTAATGTCTCTGTACAATGTATAACACGCGGTGGCGCGTAAACTGTCGTCTAGGCAACAACGGTGAGGTGAGGCGAGGCGAGGCTTAAGAATCTCGCGTTCACGTTCGACATCCTAGGCGCACGACGCGCGAATATGCTCGTTCGCCGAGCGGCTACAATAGTCTTGGTCAGAGCTGAGGGTGGCTACAGACCTGGTAAACTAGAAAATGTCAGGAAATTTTTAATGGAAATTATAAATCAAGTACTGCTGGAGATATCTGAAGCAACAGCGCAAACTCCATCATTACATGGAAATCAAGGGTGAAATTTTGAGAAATTAACTCTATAATTAATATCAAGGACTACTTACAAAATCTAACGTGAAAGAGTCAGAGGATTCTATAATATAATCAAGTGTTTTTGCAGCCACCCTGGAGCTAAGACCCTCGCGTCGTCATCCCCGCGTCATTTGGCGCGTAGTACGCTTTGGTCGTTGACGCGGTACAAAATCTAAATCGCTGCTCCCAGTCCTCGTACAGTTCTACACTTCCTCTCTACCGAGATACGGATGATCGAGATGCTCCCCCGCTGTATTCGCGGTACAATATTCGCTAGTACACATTTACACAACACTCGTTTCGAGCTACCATTCTTCGTCGCTGGATTGCGTGCTATAGGCTAACTGCTCTCGCCACCATCCTCGCACTTCAGACATGACACCGGAAGCCTTGGTAGTCGCCGCCGTGGCTTTGGCGTTGGCCGACTCCCGGAGAGGCTGTCGATTTTGCTCGACGGTGCCTTCCGTGAGATGCGGTAAGTTGGTCTTCGTCACCGCTGCGGAAGAAATGTCCACTTGCAAATTTCCGTCGCGTTCGTTTTACGCGTTTGCACGCCGACGTGAGAAAGAGGGATAATTACGGGATGGTCGGTTGTTCCTCTTCTTTGAAGCCGCAGCCATCTTCTCCTTCTCGGTCCGGACGGAAGCGGGATCCGAGAGGGTCGGAGCGAGATACTTCCTACCGGAGCCGCTTCCTATGCTGTCCGACCTGGGCAGCACCACCGGCCTCCTGCTCTTGTGCCTCGCACCTTCCGTTCCCTCCTTTGGATCCGCCTCGTCCTCCCTGTCCAAGCTGTTTTCCTTACCTTTATCGTCAGAGTGGTCCTGCGCGGCCGCCGCGGCCGCGTCGTTCGTGGCGCGCAGTCCGGCGATCAAGCTATTCTGTTGCTTCTGAAATTGAGTAAATCACACACGCGTGCAACAGACACGGACGCGGGAAAATGCCGTTTTCGCTGTAGCGTTGATACGCGCGCATTGTATCGGCATGGTTTTTCCTTACCCCGACGGCGCGAATCTTCTTCAGGCAGCCCTCCAGCCACGTTCGAATTGTCTGCTTGGCCACCTCCTCTTCTATGATGTACTCGAATTCTTCCCGAGCCAGGAGCTCCTCCAACTGGAGCGCCTTCCTGATGTCCACCGAGCGATAGGACAGCATGCTATTTGCGCGTGGAAACAGCGAACAAATTGAGCTTCTCTGTCTCTATCTCGAGAAAGAGCCACGAAGCGAATGGTACAAAGGAGACATTACTTGATGACATCGTGAAAAGTTACGTCCTCGCCGTTGTGCAGCCGTTCGAGCTCGTAGCACATGTACTTGAAGAGCAACCGGTCCTTTTGCGGGTCAGTTTCCAGTCGTCCCTTCAGCAATCTCAAGATGAATTTGACCTGGGAGAGAACGAAAGGTAGCGCGATTCTTTCGATTATTGTCGTTATCGGGTGCTCACCCTTCTGACCGGTATCACTCCCCTTTGATGAATATCGACGACGTTCCAGGTATTCTGAAAGTTCCTGATGTCCGCGTACGACAGCAGAGCATCCTCTTCGTTCGAGTAGAACAGGGAAAAGTTCTCCATGATGATGGCTACATTGGCAAACATACGAAAGAACGTGGCGTGAACTGCGTTCCTGTTATGCCAAATTCCAGCTCATTTCGAATCGTCCATCGGAACAAAGCGCCATCGCGGTTTATCGAGTCCAGCGGAATGAGCTACGAGCCAAGTGAGATGTCTAGCGTATATCCAGGATTCCCACTTGGTCATTTTTTCCAATTAAGTCAGTAGAAAGTCGTTTTTATTTTTAAGCAATTATTTTTAAGATTTCGTCCCTTGATTCGTCAAATAATTTAACGCTGCAACAATTCGCATAAATTCTCAGTATTGAAATGCTCATACTATCAGTACCCAGATTCTGTAAATCGTTATGATGGCGCGTAACAAGTGATCGGTATCGCTGCGCGTGTTTCTTGTATAATAGTACGAGAAAAGGTTTATTGAACTATTTGTTCGTTAGAAAGTGATTAATTCAGTTATCTTCCATATTTCAATTTTGATATGATCTTATGAACATAAAATATTTCAATTACAAATCTCGACCATTTTCTCTCAATATCATTTCCTCCAAATTTTACCGAATTTATTACAAACACCATTAGATCGCTTTTTCCCATCCCTTCACAATGCTCAAATGGGGAAAGATGCTTCTTTTATGGTCATATTTTTCAAACATGGAATCATTAAACGTTTTTTTTAACATCTGACTGGATGTCAGTCCTGTAAATCAATGAGCGATACTCACCCACCAGCAGGTTCAGCACGATATACGTGATTATGACGTAAAAAGTACAAAAGTAGAAGAGCGATGCGTGAAAGTTGCCGCAATCCGTTTCCCAGTAATTAGCCGCGGGTGTGCAGTAAGGCGGTTGGATCATACAGTCGTGCATTATCTTGTTCCAGTCCTCCCCGGTGACGATGCGAAACAGCATGGCGACTCCAGTGACGGGCGACTCGAAATTGGCTCGCCTGCAAGGGTTCATCAATGATGCGCATTCGAGCGGAGGATGATGCGTCTCCGATGCGTACCTTCCTATCCCCTCGCCGTACTTGACAGTGCCGAAGATAATCGTTCCGGCCAGCGCGTAGAAGAAGACCAGGAGAAACATCCCGAATATGATGAAGAAACTCTTGCAGACCGAGACGCCGACCGTCAGCATCAACATCTTCAGGGTGGTGTGCTTGCCGGTGATGGTGAAGAACCGCAGGATCACGACCATGAAGCCGATGACGTAAGACAGGTCGTTCTGAGGAAATATTCCACATGTACTCGCCTCGCGTTCTCGCACCCGTTCGCGTTTCAGGCAATTCTCCTCTCACCCTCGTCGTGCAATGAATGACGATCCACACGACCCCGACGACGGTCACGAGCAAGTCGTATCTGTTGCGTCGGGACTGCCAGTAGCCGCGCGGGGTGAAGGCGATGTTCTTCATGATCACTTCGACGAGGAAGATAAGCGTGAGTATCGCGGAGGTCGTCGCCAGCGCTTCGGTGTGCTCTTCCTCGATTCTCCACTGAGAAAACGCGCGAGGAAAGCGTGAGACGAGCGCGGAATGAGTCGCGACTTACGCGTAGGCAAATGGGCGCGGTACGATGAGTCCCGTGCGAGGACTAAGAACGCGACGTTTAGGCTCACCGAGACGCAGAGCAGAGCGCTGTTGATCAGCACCATGACCGCGACGAACCGCTTGAAGTAGATGTTTTGCGTGATGTCGTAAACCAAGGCTCGAAACTTCTTCCCGTCGGGCCTCGGCGGCAAGTGCAGCGGCTGGGCGATCTTTAGTCTCTTCTTCAGGTCGCACCTGTCGTACGTCGGGGCGAGAGGGCGAATGCGGACGGACGTGAATCGTACGGTTCGTTCCGAGTGCAAGGAAAAACGTCTCGCGACGCGCTTACCAACGTCTCTGATCGACCGTGAGCAGCGCGGTGCCTTTGTTCTCGGAATAATTGGCGATGACGACGCCCACGAAGAGGGTCAGTCCGATCATGCAGCCCAGAAATATGTAGATGTGAATGTAAATCGCGTGCACCTGCACGAGAAAGAGGATCGAGCGAACGTCGTATCATGGCGCGGGATAAGTTGAACTTACGGGACCGAGAGCCTTGATGAGCACGTCTCGCACGTCGAGCCAGCCCTTGAAGGAGAGTACCTCGAAAAGCGCCAGCATCGCGTCGCCGATATTGTCGAAATTGAAGCGCCGTGGATTCGCCCTGGAAGAAAAAAACAATGAACATCTCTATCGATCCGCATCGACTTCGGGCAATCGCCAAGAGCGTCAGTGCGTCGTACTCACCAGACGCGCGGCACGAGTATGGACGGATAACTCTCGTTTTGTCCGGGCAGTAGTTTCATCTTGGTTACGAAGACTCGTCTCATGAAGACCCCCACGCAGTCTTCTCGCTTCAGAATCGTGGGATCGTTGCAGCGGGCCAATCTGCCGCCGTACAGCTGCACTCCATAGCTCGCGAAGACGAACATGAGCAGGATCAACAAGGTGGAGACCTGAAACAGATACGAAGGACGAGAGTACGCACATCGAGCATCGTTCTTCAGCCCCCGCGGTGCGGTCGCGCGCTCTCATACCAATAGAATCTCCTTAAATCCGCGACACAGCTCGTAAACGACCTTCCTCATGTGAGGCACCAGGGTGAAAATTCTCAGCGGCCTCACGCAGCGCAGTATCATAAGCAGTTGAGCGCTCGAATTCGGCGGCACGCTCTGCGGCATCCAGCACAGAAACACCAGGCTTACCTGCAAAGTCGAGTGGAATTTTGCGAGTTCGCTTTGCGCTACTTCGGTCTACCGGGGAGGGGAGTGTAACGAAATTACGCCCGAACGACGCGCACCACGTAAATGAACACGTCCAGCACCGACGCGACGTCCTTTATGTACGCCTTCGGTGTGAAGAAGAGACCGTCGGCGAGGATTTTCAAGGCCAGCTCGATGCTCATGAAGATGACGAATCCGTATTCGGTAATCTGCAAGGCCGGCACCTCCATCACGCGATAACGTGGCGTCTCGAACATCATCGACACGCAAGAGAGGGTCGTGGCGCATATCATGACCCAGTCCAGATACGTGACCAAGCCGAGGAAGTTGCTGGAACGCGAATAACCGGGCGTCGAGGAGTGCGATTCCAGCGTCCACGCGCGGACGATAATCGACACTCACTGTAAGCTCTTGTACTGCACTTTCCGCTCTTTCCCGGTCAACGGATCCTTCAGTCGCGCGTCGTATCGAGCGTAAACCAGCAATTGACAGATCTTGCGAAATTTGCTCTCACGCGGTACCGCGAATAGAGGGGTGTCAAAGAAGGGATGATTCTCGCGCAGATCGTCCTCCCGTTGATTCCTGCAACGAATGCAGAGCTGTGACTACGACGGAATCGGCCGAGAGGAGAACAGTCGACGGACGAGTCGTGATTTGCACCTCCTCATTTCCGCCTGCTGTCGCTTCGCTTGGAGCAACTTGATGTCCAGGTCGTGGGGCCTGCTGCGCGACGAGCTGACTCTGTTGATAGCTCCGATATCGCCGTTCTCCATCAAGTGTTCGTAGGTTTGCTTCAGCTTTATGGAACCGCTGCGAACGCTCCTGCGAATTGACCTGCAACGTGAAACCTCAGCACGTCTCGTGTTCGGAATCGAACTGCGAGGAATATCTCAGTTCGGCTCACTTTTTCTGATCTATGCGCAGCTGCTTGGCGCTGCTGACGGTGCCTTGCGGCTTGAGCAGACCCTTGCCGGGAACCGGGATCATCGCGGAGTCGCCCAGCATCAACCTTTGGTTGTTCGAATCGCTGAAATAGAGGGAGACGCCTCGGAAAGTCGATCGAGCACGGCTTGGCGAAGCTTCGGCTTCGTCGACGACGCGCGCAGCGGCGCCGCTTACTTTACGATATAAGTGACGGCCGCCTTCTTCAGGCTGGTAGCGACGGTCCTCACTTTCGGCGGGTCGTTCAGTATCTTCACCGGACGTTGCTTGCGATACACCATCTTCGAATCGAAGGTCTCGTTCACCTTTTTCGCGCCTTCGCTCTCGTCGTCCTCCACTTCGAAGACGAACTGCCTCATGAAGCTCTCGCGGACCTTGACGAATCGAGAACGGCGAGTTCCGAGGTGACACCTTCCAGCAACCGCGCCTCGAATGTCAATCCGACGGTTACCTTGGGTAAATTGAAGTCCGAGGGCACCTTGTGCAGGCACGTCATCTGCGGACTGTCCGGAAACTTTTCGAATATGCGCAATCTGAAGGGCAGGGTCTCCTTGATCTCGGCGCTCTGCTCGCGAAACTTCAGTTGCTTCAGCTTCTTGATGTCCTCGTCGAGCTCGAGATTGTCCAGGATCACGGCGACGAAGAGACTCAGCACGATCTCGATTGGGAGAAGAAGAGGAACGATTCGAAAGTCCGCGATAGGAGCGGTCGGCGTCTACGGGCGCGACGCGATCTACGCGAGCGGCTTACCAGCGTGACGAAAAGATGATAGAGGATGAAGTAAACGGCGACGAAGGGGGCCATCGTTTCGTGCGTCCGCAGCATCGTCTCGTCCATGACGTCGACCCAGGCCTCTTGCGTCAAGATTTGAAACATCGACATGAACGCCTGGAACGTCGGAGATGCGGTGTGAGCGATCGGCGACGAGGTCGAAAGGCGCGCGCGCGCGATACCAACCTCGGGGAACGTTTCGAATTTGGTGAAATCGCAGAGGAAGCAAAACAGCTGCATCGATATGCTGGAGGATATGACCAGCAGGCACATGGTGAAGATTATGAGGCTACCCAGCTTCTTGCCCGGACCGAAAATCTTGTAGACGAAGTCTTCGAGCATGGGGGAGGCCTTGATGAGCCTGAAGACACGGAGGACCTGCGGCGTGCGCGCGCAAAATTCGAGCGAGAGGTGATCACGGTGAAGAGAATTCGCCCGGCTGATAATAACGTAATATCGCTCGCGAATCGACGCGGGTATACGTACTTGGAAATATGTGAACCCGGAGAGGTAGAAGAACGGTACGACGTGGACCGTCGTGCCGATCGCCAGAAGCAGCTCGAACTTGTGAATCGAGTGCTTGTAGTAACTGCGGAAGCCGAGGCACCAAATTTTGAAGAGAGTCTCCAAATCGAGGAATATCGTGAAGGCGATCTCCGCGTAATAGTAGTTGTCGTAGTAGGTGTGCCGCGGTCGCTCGTCGTGCTTGAAATTCATCGTGGCGGTGGTGATACCATTGGCCAGGATGGCGCACATGACCACCGTGCGAAACTGGGGCGAGCGTAAGACTGCGTGGCAGAGCGGCGAAGCCGGACCGCCGTGTTTGTTCTCGTCCAGAGTGATCAGCTTCCAGCCGTTGTCGTCGCCGGTCAAGATCTGCGATTGAATTCGTGATAACTGTGATCCGTGTTCACATACCGCTTTTAGCGTTAAAAGTGCTGTTCTGTTTCTCGGGCTGACGCAGATCTTAACAGCGATACGGATGAGAATTGCAAGGGAGCAATTGTTAGCACTAAAAGTGGGATGTGAATACGGACCTTCGTGTACGCGTTCGCGCGTGTACTGACGTACATATATAGGATGTAACGAGTCTAAGAGGGCTGAAACGGGAGGATTCTGTTCAGAGTTAGTACACTGACCAATGACATGACTTCCTGTGATCTCCCTTTCTCGGATCGCACTCAGCTGTCAGCTCTCTTTCAAAGTGAGGATCGTAGGAAGTCGCAGCACTGATCTGTGCATGAACAGAATTAGGCTCCTCCTGTTTCCCCGGTCCTCTTGGTCACTATACTCTGTACAGACGTACGCATGAAACTACTCTCGGCACGGAAGGAGCTCCGCGACGCTGCGCGTACCTGAGACGCCGAATTGTTGCTTATGTGACCGCGCACTCCCCACATTTGCTGAAACTGCACCCTGATCTCGTTGAAGGTTTCGGTGATGACGGCTATGAAGACGTTCTTCACGAGCCACGCGAGGAAGAATATCATTGTGCTGAAGTAGAGCGCCGCTCGCCACGCCGGTAGACTGTCGATAGCGCGGTACATGATGAAGACCCAGCCTTCCTGGGACGCGGCCTGGTATACCGTGAAGATGCTCGTCGCTGCGGATACGATGAAGCGCGATAAGTGTGGTAATTGATTTGTGACCTCGATAAAATCCACATTGAAAGGTCCATATCTTCTTTCCGGGTGTTTGATGCGGATATTGAAAGAAGTGATAAAGGAGATCGTTTGGAACTTATTGTATAACCACATTTTCCTTCGAGCAAAATCTCACCGATTTTGAGATAGTAGCGACTTTAGCTATTTTTCCGAATAACAGGACTTTCTGCATTTGGCGGCTAAAATAACTCAATACTAATAGCTTCTATCTAAAACAGAAGATTTTAAGGATATTTGAATGTTCAAGTAGTAGAAAACCTTTTAAACACAAAAAAGGTGTCTATTTTTGCGCGTAGATTAAAGAATTTGTTGAAAAAAAATATAAGCTTCCATTAAAAACTACCTCAAAATGGCCTTTGAAACGTCTATTTAATGCAAATTAAAATTTACAGTTCTCTTTCCTCCTCTAAAGCAAATAACTTTTACAAGAAACATTTTTTTCTAAAATGTGTTACTTTACAGATACTCGTGTGTCTCTCGATTTAAATGCCTCATTCTGCATACACATGTTGCGACGCAAAATGCTCACCGAACTCGTCGAAGCCGTTGAAACCTATGATGTAGCGCGACAGTTCGAACTTCATGCACATCATTCCGTCGGGGCACTGATACCCCGATTCGGGGTCCGTCGAGCAGAAGGTGTCGGGTATAGCCAAACTGTTAATCGTTATGCGATTCGAGTCGGTGGTATTCAGCACGCAGTGGTTCTTAAGTTCGCCGAAAAATTGAACGCCGAGTAGACCGTAGAGCGACATGAAGAAGAGGAAGAACAGAGTGACGTTGTAGATCTGCTGGCTCGATCGTCTGAAAGGAATCGAGACGACGCGTAAACGTGAGCGCTTGCGCCGTTCGCTATCCGCGCGAAGACTCACTTGAAAATCTGATTGATCCGCGATTTCGGCATGGAGAACTTGAGGAAAACGCGGAGAAATCGGATCATGATGAGGGGCCTCGGCGCGCGCATGATGGACGCGTAGCTGAACTTCCAGAGGAAGCCGAGCATCTCGAACATCTGCAGGATGACGGAGAGCCAGAGGAAGAAGACCATGCTCGCGTCGAATTGGCACCAGTGATCCTTGAGATAAGGCACCTCACCCTGGACCAACAGCGAATCGTCGAACGCGCGCGACCACCTCGCAAGCTTACGATCGCCGCTATTACCTTCAGTATACCTCGAATGTGCATCTTGGCGATCATCTCGGCGGTGAAGAGGAACGTGACGACGAGGTCGCAGATGAAAGTGACGTACTGCAGGGGCGGCACCCTCTCGAAGGTTTTCGGCGTGTTGAGGCAAACGGACGCCAATGAGACCAGGGCGCAGAACCTCATCAGCCGCCTCACCCAGAGCTGCCGCGGAGAACGGGAACGCGCGGCGTGCGAGGAAAGAGCATTTCTTCGTAAAGCAACGCGCCTACGCAGAGCTTGAATCGCGGCGGGACGAACGAAAATCGCTCACTTTGTTCACCCACTCGATGTCGGCGCTCTCGTTGAGGGACTCCTCCGGACCATAGTCGGCCAGGACGGGCTCCCCCTTGAGGCTCTGCTTTCGCCCCAACATCATAATAGGGATTATGTTCGCAATGGTGAGGCCTGGAATGGAGAGGAGAGCAGCAGCTGACGTGCGCGCAAATGCGAAACGTCGACCTTTCCGCTTGGGATGGAAGGACGCGCTCACCTTTCGTCAAACGGTTCAGCCGAACGAGAGCCCTGCCGTCGAGGCAAATTGGACGGGCCGCATGTCGCCGTAAAAGTGACCGTAACTGTCGTTAGGACTGTCGTGGGTCGACATCACGCGGCACTGCGATCTGCACCAGTCTCGCTCCCGTCGCGACGCTCGGGCGTGCGCGTTCGGTCTGCATCCGCGACGGTCCAATCTCGAAATCAATATTTTTCGAACGCATCTCGCGCCGATCAGTGCCAACGCAAGATGAGGGGGAAAATGAGATTATCGCTTTCTCCTCTCTCTCTCTCTCTCTCTCTTCGTAGTATTACGTATATACAATTCCATTTTAATTACCTCTGAAAGCGGTACTCGCGATTCTAATCGAAACTAAAAATACGAAAAAGTCCAAACGAGACGCCGCCGAAGTGCATCGCCTCTCGTTTCAGGGGAGTCGGGCGTTCGGACGTTGAAATCTCAGCGTAAGTATGTAACAACGCGTATGGCACATTTATTTATACCGTACACAACGGGCTTACAATTATCTGGCAGCTGCCATCATCTTCGAGAATTTCGAAGACTCGTCCGCGAGGAGATTGGCGGGGGTGTCGAATTCGAGGACTTTCGCGGCGTCCATCACCAAAACGCGATCGGAATCGAGGACTGCTCGAAGTCTGTGCGCTATCGTCAGGACGGTGCAATTCGCAAACTCCCGTTGAATTGTATTCTGCACAGCCTCCTCCGTCTCGGGATCGACCGCGGCGGTCGCCTCGTCCAGGACTAATATCTGAAAAAAAAAGACGATCGGAGGCGTTCGCATTTGCACGTTCGACGTATCGCTCCGCGATCAACTTTCCGCGGCGAGAGCTACCTTAGAGCAACGGAGTAGCGCCCGTGTTAAGCAAAGGAGTTGCCTCTCGCCTTGGCTCAGGTCGTTTCCGCTAAAGCCAATCGGTGAGTCCAGCCGCGCGGCCATGGAAAGCACTTTGTCCTTCGACCTCGTCTTCTCGAGAGCCTCCCAAACTTCCGAGTCTGCGCGCGCTCCGGACGGATCCAAGTTTGACCTGGAAGCAGGCATAGCCCGAGGGGAGAGTTACGTGTCGCGAAGACGATAGGTGAAATACGAGAAGTGGAAAACGAGACGATCTGTTGTATAAGTGTTATTTACGCGTATTGCAAAACACTCGCCACTGAGATCTCACCTGACGGTACCCGTGAATAAAACAGGATCCTGAGGGATGACGGACAGCCTGCTTCGCAGCACCTTGCGATCGATACGCGACACGTCGACGCCATCGATTTCTATCTTTCCACCATCGAGATCTACCAGTCCGAAGAGCGCAGCGATGAGAGAGCTCTTGCCGGAACCCGTCCTTCCGACAATGCCTGTACACGTTCGCGCGAAACGATTACCGTTGAAACGATCGAGTTGGACCGGAAGAGAAGCGCGCGCTCGTACCCACCTATCTTTTCTCCGCGCTCCACTTTGAAGCTAATACCGTTTAACGCGAGCGGAAGCCCCTCGCCGTATCTCATTCGGACGTCCTTAAATTCGATCCTTCCGAGAGAGGGCCAATCGTTTTGCGGTGCTTCGTTCTCCTCGAGCTTCTCGCTCGTGACTCGTTTCTCGCTCTTCAAGCTCTACGAAAGAAACTGACTATCGTTCTCTGTCGTCGCGTCGACGATACGCTTTCTACGAGATAATCGCGATAGAGTTTCGTCTCTTTGCTCGGCACACCTTCGTATAATTCTCTATCTTCTCTACACTGGTGAAACGCATTTCCACCTCCGCCATCAATCGTACGGTATATTGGAAGACGCCGGCGATGTAAGCGCAATAGGATAAGGCTAAGCCCGCTAATGCGGGAGAAACTCGTCCTTTGAGGAACGTCACGAGAAAGGCAGTGATACAAGTCAACACGACGGCCAGACAGTCAAATCGGATGGCTAACCATCGCATCGCTACGTTGCAGAGAAACAGGCAGGAGTTATTCCGGTTCAATAGGTCTTGAAATCTGCGGAAACAGGAGCGGAAAGGGGAGCATAAAGACTACTCATTTTTTTTCTGTTACGGAGAAGAAGAGAATAGAATACTTATGAAAAAGATCTTTCGTCCGGATGTTCAGCAATCATGGAAGTCATGGAAAAGTCGTGAAATTTTTTTAAATATGAAATATAGAACAAATTATTGATTTGATAAGATTTCTATAATCTCGGTATACCGGATACGTTAGAAGTACGGTCGGTGAACTTTGCTTTAGTACCTGCGAACGAGATTAATGGCAAAAAATAGTGCGAATTATTCGCGGTATTCTGTATAGGTATACACACTAGATGCGATCGTGAAAAAATACAGAAATCTCGCCGGGAGATTATGGAAATTTATTATCCCGAATCACCAGACATCCTGTTCATGCGAGCGCGTATAGTCGACCGTCTCTTGACGATAAAGATTTCACGAAAAACAAGGAGGCAGTTGGATGAGCTGCTAACGCAGGGGATGGACCATCGAGGGGGGGAAATTGATCGTGCGCGAAAAGCGAGGCTCACTTGATCGCAAAGTTGCCTTCCTTCTCGAAAGCGCGAATCGTACTCAATCCCTGAACGGTAACGGAGACGAAGCTGAAGATCGGCGAACGAGATTCGTTCTCCAGACGCCGCAGGTCTCTGATTGCGACCCTAAAGACAAAATAAAGTCGCCAACGTGTGAAGACACCAAGACGACGCGCCGAGGGGCAAAGGTGTGAATGAAACGTGAAATCGGACACAAGATGGCCAATTTTCGAAACGGGAACATCATCTTACCTGAATATCCGGCCGATCGAGTAGTACAGTGCCGCGAGAAAGATCAAAGGCAGGCCAAACCACGGAAAAACCACGCATATGGACAAAACGGCAAAAAGCATTATGCAAGTATTTTGTATCGTGCCCTCTAGCGTTAGCGGCAGTCTGTTGTCCACTGTGGATGTGAGAACGAAGCGCGGTTAATGGAATAAACCACGAGTAAGTTAAATCCCGGTTGGCATCATGGCCGCGCTCACCTTCGTCGAAATCACGGCTGAACAGATTTTGTATCCTTCCGCTGGGCGTGGTATCGAAGAATCTCACAGGGCAGCTCATGACTTTCTCGAATACGCCGTTATGCAGAGCGGTGGCAGCTTCCAGGGTGGCTCGCGTAATGCCGAAACCGCGAATCAAGCTCGTCACCAATATAGCGCCGATGCACAAACCGTAAACGGTTCGATAATACCCGAAGTCGGGGTTGTCGCCGATACCGCCGGACGCCGCAGTGGTCGTTATTCCATCGTCGTTCGCGGTGTCCGTGTTCTGACGAGAAAATCTGCTGACTTGGCGATCCGGAATGGGCGCGTTACGCGGTGCAACTCTTACCGCATCTCCCGCGCCGGCGTTCAGCCATGCGGCCAGCCACCAAGTGCTGAAGGTGGTGCTGCCGACGTTTAGGAGAAACGTCGCGAGCACCGCGATAGCCGCGAAATATCCACCGGCTGCTCTGATGTAGGTTCGATACGTCTCCGATTTAACCGCGCCAAGGCGTTGGACGCTTGCTCGCGAGACGGGAGAGATCATCTTCTCGTCACCCCCGAGATTAGCAGCGATTCCTGCGGCGACCGTAGCATCGCAATTATCTCGGCTGTTCTGACGAGACTCGTCGTGCCGCCGTGATCCGCTCGTGCCCGGATACGAGTCTCCGCGCGAATTTCTGGCCGAGTAAAATGATCCCGCGTGTACAAGATCGCTTCCGGCGGCTTCTCGCAAGGGCGGGCAGATCGAGATACGCGTGCTACGTACTCTGATTCCGCGGACGGATCGTCGGTCTTGTCAAGCGCCGCGGCAATGTTTACCATAGCGGCGTACTCTCCGTCGGCCTGCGCGAGCTCTTCGTGAGTTCCGCGCATCGCTATCCTTCCCTCGCGCATCATGCAGACGACGTCGCAGCGACTCAGGTACTGTGAGAAGAAGAAGGAAACGTCTTCGGAGTGCTGCGAGCGTCGTAAACGCGAGTGCGACCCCGATAAAGATTCACGTTTCGCTAACCTTTATACTATGGGTAACGAAAACAATGGTTTTTTCCCTCAAAAAAGTCAAGATCGAATCGTGGAAGACGCGAGCTCCCACTTGGGCGTCCACGGCACTCAGAGGATCGTCGAGCAAATAAATATCTCTAAAAACGACATAAAATAAGCTCCCGCGCAAAGTTTAGCGGGTGAGTGATCTCGAATCCTTTATCGAGAGTTCGGTTTTACGTATGACGCGCTGCTGTCGCGAGATGCGTGATAAATACCGATTCGCATAGAGAGCCCGCGCCAACGCGACTCGCTGCTTCTGTCCACCGGAGAGATTCGCGCCCCTTTCACCGATCTCGGTGAGCTCTCCCTCGGGTAGCGCGTCCAAATCCCGATTCAAACTGCAGGCCATCAGTGTCTCGTGGTATCGCCTCGCGTCGAACCGCTCGCCGAATAAAATATTCTCCCTGAAGGTTCCGTTGACGATCCAGGCCTGCTGGCTGGCGTACGCGCAAGATCCGTCTCTGGCTACGCATCCGGTTGTCGTTCGCAATTGTCCCAATATCGCCAGTAACAGACTGGACTTTCCGCTTCCGACGTGACCGCAGATCCCGATCAGCTCGCCTTTCTTTGCTTCGAAGCTGATTTCGAAGAGGACTTCTACGAGTCGATCAGCTCGTTCGCCGGTTTGCAGCGAAATCGTCTCCTCCATTTGACGTTCGTGACCGTTCGGAACTCGAGTGCCAGTCTCACTTCTCGCGACTGGATCGTCCGAGTAATCGCGAGCAAAAGTTCCACGATTGATAGCGATCGACTGAAACTTGACGATGGGCCTTTGCATGTAGCGCTCGCCTTCTTTCAGAAGCAATATACTCTGTTGAAATGTAGAGAGAGCCGTGCGTCAGCGAAGCGTTTCTATAAAATCCGCGACCACGCGAATACGTAGGGTAGACCCCGCGAGGCGAATTTGATCATAGATTTATATTCCTTAAATCGTGGTGAAAATGAGCATCTCGACTGTTCGTATTACTTCATTGTACAGAGGAAAAAAAAAGAGTAGATTTGACTAAATTGGCGAACACGAGCGGGGGGACGCCGATTTAGCTACTTGAATTAAATAATTCGGTTGCAATGATTAAAGATTATTTGACGTAAACAAACTGTAGTCAAGTCCAGTAAGTTATTAGTTCAAGTAACTAAATCTGTGTTCCCTCGTCCACGATCGCTGATTTATTCAAATCTACCATATTTTTTCTCAGTGTGGAGAGAAACGAGGTAATACGAACGATCGAAACGTTCAATATCCACATGATTTAAAACAGGTATGGCTCTATGATCCGATTCGTCCCAGTCTATCCTGCATATACGTTCCCGTCGACGAGGTTACCTTAAATCTATCGAAGGCAATGAAGGCGTCGATCAGATTCTGCGTACTGTCCCTGATGCTGGTGAGCGCCTGCTTCATCTGGTTTCCAAAGAACGTCGAGACTGGGAACGCCTACGGAAAACGTCGATCGCGTCCTGAGGTGAAAACGCATACGTACGACACTTACAGACATACGTATCTAGTGCCGTAACGTTCGTATACCTCTGCTGCGGTCAGGGAACTTCCGGAGGAGAGGTGAGCAAGGAACGTGACGATCGCCGAAATTACCGGGACGGCTTGCGCCAGAGACATACCGAGACTTCGACAGTAGGCAACCTTGAGCAACAATTCCTGCTCTCGCCGTCTGATATCTGTCGAATGAACAAAACGCGCGTTGGAATATATACGTTGCCTACAACTAAGGTGAAAGCACCGGTGGCCGGACACGTTCCAATATCCGGGCATATTTACGTCTAACGTAAATTATTGAATATGGTCAAAAGAATAAATTGCTGGGAAAGAATCTTCAATGAATTAGAAACGCCCATGACAAATTCCATCTAGTGAGAACACTCAATCAAATCTGCTACATATATTTTTACGAGTGTCCGAATATCGGTCTTAACTGACACACCGCGAAGCGCGTCTTCACGGCGCGACTTACCAAGCAGCTTGCGACTGAAGTACTCCTCCCAAGCGGACATCTTGATGAGCTTGGCGCACTCGAGAATCTCGCTCATCGTCCTGATCCTCGCATCGGTCACTTTCACGGACCTAGATCTGAAGTGGCCGATCAGCCTGGAGATTATGTACTGCAAATAACACGTACGCTCGCCGTTTAAGCGCGATTACACCCAAATACGAAACGACGAAGAGCTGTTCAACCCACTTGTAACGGATAAAAGAGAAAGAAGACCAACATGCCCGATAGAGCCAAGGGGCTCAAGAGCCACAGTATGTAACATATACCGAGCGCAGCCACTACCGGACCGCCGATGATCATCGGTCCGACGAGGATGACGTCGAATACGCGTTGGCAGTCGTTGGAGAAGACATTGATCAACTGAAATGGACGAGAGCACGCACGAATCAGACGAAGTGCAATTAAGAGGCGGGAGAGCAGCTCCGTTCTCACCTCCCCGACGCTTTTACCCCCGATGCCGTTCGACCCAAGGATCTTCCCGTACAACAGCGCCATACACGCCGACCTCAGTCTCAAGGCTGTTCTGTAATTCGTAGCCCACGTCCAAGCGAAAAACAGCGCTCGCAAAAGATCGGTCGTCGTCAACAGCAGTGCAAATATCACACTATCTGCGATCGTTCCATCGGGGGATTGCACGTTGAGCAGTAGCCTTCGCATCAGCAGTGTCTGCGAGTGAATCGATGGACGTAATCGACGAGGGAAGGCGAGGAGAATATCGCGCAAGACGCGACGCCAACTTACGGGGCTGAGAAAACCGAGAACCAGGGTGCAAGTGAACAGAAAGCAGGAAGCGTATATCCTGGTGCGAACAAACTGCCACGCGACCCTTTTGAACGACGCTTTCTCGGGTCCGCGTCTGCTCAGTTCTAGGTTCCACAGCGTCTCCATTCTGTAACGAGCGAAGCGCCATCCGATCGTGTAGTCCGAGTACTCGGGTCGTTACACGCAAGGGCGTACCTCTGTCGATTGTATTCGCAGGTGTCGTAAGGAGAAGCTTTGGGTAGTTCGTCTATAGCGATCCCCTCGCGATACGCTTTCGACATGAACGGAGATATCCAGGTGAAGAAGATCGACGAAAATAAACCCGCGCTGTCGACGGGCGAAACTGCTTTTTCTCTGAAAGAGGAAAAATCGTTCTCCTTACTCGTAATTCTTGAAGAGACTCGTTCTCTCGAAAGTGACTCCGATATGCGTACTTGTCCCTCGGACGCACCGGTACAAGGTTCTCCAGTGCATTCTTGTATCTCGATAAACCGTGACCAGTTTCGTAATGTATACATTCTAGCGAACAGTCGATGCTTCCTTCATCGATGGTTTTCGATCTGCGAAAAAGACATTATTTGGACAGAGAATACTGTCCTGCGATTTTTCTCTTTCAGAGGTCCAAGAAAATTATTTTAAAAAAATACCTGTTAGTCGATACACTCGGAATAACGTCGCCATCGTCTTTGGCACCAGTGGCGTTCGTTCGATTACTCTTCTTCATGATTTATCAATCGGCGACGACGATCGTTCGCGTTAGAAAGAGATACGAATGAATGAGATAAATGAGTGGAGCGGTTTACGTGCAATTTCAAAATACACACACGCCGCGCAGTCTCGGAGCGAACTCTAGACATTCAAAAATGCAGCATCCTCATGACACGCCTGAAGACAAGTTGAAAGCAATTTGTTATTTTGTAAAACTTTCGAGGAAGCTCCACATATGAACGCACACGTGATTGTTTATTTCGTGTCGCGTAATGATAATACGTATTGCTGATATTAACGCCGGAGAATAATCAATTCGGGAACTTACCATGAAATCTGTAGGCGGATCGAATCTGAGATAGGAATCTGTAGGTGTGGCTTATCGTAGTGAAGAAGTTTGGGAGTGGGTGGATATTAATTATTTCAATGGTTGTGCAGTGCCTGCTGTATGAATGTACACTCGCGTGCACGGATTCTAATCATGGTGACTTTCTAAAATGTCATTTTTAAACATACTAGTCAATGAACAATTAATTCTCATGCCCTCATCAGCTACGGTGGCGTCTACTCTCGTTAATGAAAGCATGAGAATTAATTGTTCATTGGCGAGTATTTTTAAAAATGACATTTTAGAAAGTCACCATGATTAGAATCCGTGCACGCGGGTGTAGGTACGCAGGTATTACCCAGAGGTATTGTTACACACATTCTGATTTTCTTGCGTGTACATAATGAAGCATCAAAACAAAGTAAAAAGAAGGGAATCACGATTGGAAGCAAAAATAATTTCTCACATAATCATGCACACGCGCTTATTCGTGTGAGTAGATGCTTTTGTGATTCACTTGAGAAATAACATACTGGCGCTATCTAGCGGAATACTACTGTACTCCATTCCCACAACTGGTGATAATAAAGTACCAAGGTATTCTGTTAGATGGCACTAATATATATTATCATACGAGGAAGGACCGTAAATCAAGCGGTGATTATGTTCGAAAAACGTCCTGTGGACATCCATAGGATATCATGTGTTTGCTGGGTATAGTACAAGCTTATGAGAGGAACTCAACCGCGTTTATTTTCCTACTCGATCTCAACTTAACTTTTAATACATCACCATTTGATGACAAGTCTAGATTTCCTTCTGGTAAACTTGTCATCAGATGGTGATGTATTACAGGTTGAATTGAGATCGGGTAGGGAAATAATCGTGGTTGAGTTCTTGTTGTTATAAACTTGTATGTATTATAATGGAAATGTCATTTGATTAGAGATGCCCATATGCCGCTAGTGATAGCTAACGTATGCCTTATTTGCCGCGCTTAATGCATTACGTTTAAATATTATTAAGATAGCCCATACGAATGTAACTTATTTAACGCAACTTGAAAAATATGCTGCGTCTAGCGATACTGTCAGGCGAAAATCTGCTAACTGCTGCGGCTAATTAGTGCTAGATCAGCTTGCTTCCTCTGGATATTCTCAATAGGTATATTGCACTTTTTAACAGTTTTAACGGGTGGACTGAAATCGGCTAGCAATGCAACTTTTCTATACTTCCTAAAAGTTTGACACATCGTCGGTTGAGAAGAATACTATCCTAAGTCCTTTTCTATTAGTTTTGAGTATAACGCATTTGAAAATTTTATTGCCCTATACGAAGACAATTTTTCGAAGTATGGTTTTTATTATATTTAATCTTAGAACATTGGATAGTATTGCAAAAGCTAGAATTAAATAGGACTTAGGATATCATGTCGATAACTCATTTTTCACAAAAATGGACATAGGATAGTATTCTTCTCAACCGACGACATTATAAGTGCTGCGACACCCGCATTCTCGTATCCACCCTGTATACGGAAATATCTAGCGCAGCATCGTTGATACGGAGAACACCAATTCGCGAAACAACAGTTTCGGAAAGTTAACGTTTATTCTCGTATTCTGTAAAATATAATTCACACATATAGCCAGTTCCCTTTGAAAACTTAATTCACTCGAGTGGCTGTATTATTACATTACAATTTCCCATAATAGGTACGTCTCTTCGAGAGGAATTACGCGAGCAACGCTTTCCTCGTACAAAATATAGACTTTTGGCGAGCACGCGGGAGAATGTTCGTCTCATCAAAAGAAGGAATCATACGAATAAATAGTACAAATCTGACCCTTATACAAAGACCACGCAAGAAATCCAAATTCCGGAAAATGTACAATTTCGAGACGGGCGAGCACTTCTGTGCGAAGCATATTCGTTTCGGAAATTGCGAGTTCGCGTTTCAGCGTTGAACTTGTTCGAGGATCGTTATATAAAGCGTCCTTTCGAAGATTCGAGAGCATATGTACATATAATCTTAAATAGCCGCTGAACAGGAAATAAGTTTTACAGCCTTCGGCGACGGGGAGATTAGTAAATTTGCGAAACGTCCACTACCATCGCGGTACCGAGAAGCCATGTGACCTAGTATAATGATCATTACCTATGAGTAGGTACGCGCCACTCTGCGCAAATAATAAATAATCGGCCATTTCGCGTACCGTGCAATGCTTCATCGCGATTGAAATTATCGATCTCTATTGCCTCTGCAACGGCGCGCATCGACGGAGAGCAATACAGCAGCACGAAAAACGGGCGAACGATGGGGACCCGTGCTTCGAAACTCGTGCGGCGTGCTCTTCGCATCCTACTCGGGATAACGCGACGTGCGAAGAAGCCAATTAGGCCCGACTCGATAAAGGGGTTTTCTCGGAGACTCAATTTAATCGGCGAACCGGCCATAAATTGATCTAAGAAGTTTTATCTCGCACCGGTTAAACAGCGGTAGATTTAAACGCGGAGCGAATTCGGTCGGACAAATCCGCTCCTCGAGTCCTGGTTAGCGCAAGTTCTCGAAGCGCGGACGGTGAACGTTGTCGGTATATCCGGACGTCGGATATGTACCTACGCGAATCTTCTCTGTTAGTCGGATAATGCGCGCGCGTCCGCGTTGTTCGATGCTCGATCACTGGCTTGATAGCGACTAAGGTGAAGAAAATCAAATGAAATGTTGTAAAAATAATCAAGTTTTTTTCCTTTCCTCCTCTTCCCTTCTTTAGAAAATATCGCTTTCGCACCGATGAGATACATGTATACGGGGATGTAGCGTTGCGCCCGCATCGCGCAATTTTCTAAACGTACATACATACATACACGTACAACGATTTTCTAGTCCTTATCGCAATTACGAAGAGGGAGATACTCTCGCGAATAACCCGCTCTTTTGACTTTTACTCGTAGACATTTTTTTTGGGGGAGGAGCAACTCTGTCGAAGCAACGACCGTACCGCGAATAATTGACGACGGAACAAACGGTAGCATCTGCCGCATTTAGGTACCTGATCATCGAGAGACGAGAACGATTAGATTCTCGTCGTACGGATAGATTTTTGCATCTCGCGAAGTGAATATCTCGAAGGCTCGAACGTTGCGCTTTCGCTTAAAACTGAGACTTTTTCTTATGCTCGTAAAGAGCATCTACGCGTACTCCCGCCGAATGTTCCGATCGGTCGTCGCGATGTTTGAGCGGGCCTATATTTTAAGCGAACGGGTCGTCAGCGAATTTCGAGAGTGTGAGTACGAATCGCATCGTCGAGGATCGGTCTTCCCGATACTTTATCGTCGCCCCTTTGTTAAGGACCGCGAAGTCCTGTCTCAAAAACTATTGTAATTATTTCCGCCCAACTGACTGCTGTATCCCCGGTTGTTGGGTGAGTATCCAGGCCTGAAGTTGTTACCCAAACCTGCGAAGAAGAAAAAACGTAGGCGCGTCACGATATGCTGCTCGCACAACGCAAAGACAAATTCAGGGTGGCTACGGAAACTTGGTTATAGAATTCCCTGGCTTTTCCCCCCCGACTATTTCGGACTTAATTTTGTAAATGTGCAGACATTTTTGTTCGTATTAGAAATTTTACATGATCAACAAAATTGTGAATAGTTGTAATATAAGAACGTACAGTGGACGTAAACTTTACGTTTACCGATTATGAATGGTTGCAAAGGGGTTTATATGCCAAGTCTAGTTGACGGGAAACACGTGTGCCATTACTCAAGATATTCGAAGTAGCAGTGCAAACGTGCATCGCGAAATGTGTCAACGGTAAAATTTTGAAAAATTACGCCAGTGTTGCGTGACGTACATAAGCATCAGTGTGCTTCGCACTCTGAAAAAAAAGTGCTGCAAATACAGATATGTGCTAGCATCGTTAGCTTAGCGTTTGCTTCTCTTGAACACGCCTAAAATTTCCAGTAAACAAAAAAAATCCTATATTCCCTGACATCTCCAGGTTTTCCAGGTCTATAGCCACCCTGAAATTGGCGTAACCCGATGAAATCTCGGCCGTGCCCGCTAGTGCGTACCTCCGCAAAAATTGCCTATGCCGCCTAGGGACATTCCACTCGAGCCGCTGGACGAATTTAGAAACAGTTCGATGTACCGATGGGACATGTGGCTCTTGTCCTGCAAAGACGAGAAGAGAAGAACAATGTAATCGACGTTACACCGGTACGAAAACTCCGTCTACTCGTACGCGTACCTTCGTCATAGCCTTGACAGCTTCTTCGTGCGTGGCAAATTCTACATCGGCTTCCCCGGACGCCCGACCGCTATTCTCGAGTATGATTCGAATGTTGACCGGGATAACGGGCCTGAAGAACTGCGGGAGACGTGGAAGACGGTATAAAGCGCGAATGAAGTGAAATTTTCCTATCTTCTTCGCATCCGCGATCCACTCGTACTTACATCGGCTATATCTTGCTCCGTAGCTCTGAACGGCAATCCTCGCATGTGAATGCAGTGCATGCCGCCGCCACCACCTCCGCCACCACCTCCTCCACCGCCGCCGCCGCCGCCACCGCCACCGCCACCGCCACCGCCACCGCCACCGATGTTGCCACTCCAATTGTCACCACCGCTGCCACGGAAATTGCCGCCCTTCATCTCCATACCACCACGCATACCCATATTGCCGCCGCGCGAGCCAAAGTTATTGCCGCTACCCCAAAGTCCACCGTCGAAATCTAAAAGTAAAATCGACGCGTCTCAGCGAACGGGAGAGTGGTTCAGCTGCTTCGCGAAATCGTCCGCGATTCGAAGACCGACCTCGATTTCTGGAACCCCTGCCGTTGTTGCTGAAACGATTTATCCCGCCGAATCTGTCGCCGCGATCGTAAGGCGCCGGTCTCTGATTGAATCCGCCCATCGGTCCGCCGCGCATCTTGGGACCGATGCTGGCACGCACTTCCGATAAGCTGCTTCGGAAGATTTCGATGTATCTGTTGACGATCGACGGTGATCAATTATAACGAGCGTCGGACGCACGTGTCGTCGTCTTTGCGCATTTCTCGAACACGGCCGGTAGAAAGGTGTCGTCGTTGGATACGCTCGAATGGAGAATTCGTGCGCGCAACGCGTAATGGGCGATAACGGCGATCGAGAAGTTATGTCGCGCGGCGTATCGCGTTTGCGGTCGCCCGTAGGTTGCTTTCGGAGCAGATAGACGCGATAAGAGTCGCCGCGTCTCGCGAATGACCGGCCGGCGAGAAAAATGTTCCTCGCAAAGAGGTTACGAGCTTTCGGTTAGCACTCCGTAACGCTCGCCCGTGGTACATTTACCGCACCGTGCAGCCAATCGCGAGATATCACGATCCGTGATGTGTCGAGCGAAACCTGAAATTATAAATCATTCCGACTTTTCTTCGACAATTCCACCGTGCGATACTCAGCGCGTCGACCTCTTCCCAAAGTACATATCGAACCGACTCGATCCAAGTTTTTCACTCGAGCCGTCCGCAAAAGTCGAAAAATTGATCGAGCACGCGCGTGTGCCAGCGATACGCGATGCGTCGTGTACGTTGCTCTATTTGTACGCGTACGCTATGCCGCTTTCAATAACATACGAAATACACACGACGAACGATTAAAAAGTAAATGGGAAAAAAAAAGACAAACCATATTCTCCTCCTTCGTCGACCAATTATAAATCTACGCGCGACTCGTCACCGCGAGCCATCGTTGCGGTGAATATGTATAGAAAGTACACGCGCCGCCACACTTTATCGAGTACTACATCGCAGATATCGTATGTGCGCATCTCGTCACCCAACCAAGAATTATGTCCCAGCCCCACGCATCATTCCCCATCCTCCTCGAGGCACGACGATTGCAATCGTGGTGCGACGTACACGTGTACGTTCGAGAGCTAGGCGTCCGCGTATCTCGACGTAGCGGCGAAGTGAGCCGCGTCGGATCTTCACTCGCTACGACACAAGGACGATCTTGGAGTACGAGACAATCGCAAATGCATTTGACATCGGGACAAGAGCCGAGAGCTAACGTTTCTAGACGCGCGAACGGTCGGAGGAACGACGACGAGAGTCGTGGTACGATTCGTTTAAGAATACGAGGACGTCGCGATCGCGCGTCAGCCGATGAAGCTGCCGTGCGAGAACGTCGCGCGAAAAGTGACCTCGTGAACGAGCAGGTACCATGCTCGATCTCCCGTCGTTCAATTTGGAAACGAAAGATAGCATTTAGTCCCGCATGAAAAGTGCAATTGTGTCTGTCGAATGAGTGTTGAGTCGCATTAAAGTTGATAGTTACTACCTCCGCAGTGCCCACCCTCCCACGGCGAAATGCCTTGGGGCAGCCCTACCCACTTCCCATGGGACTTGGCGATGACGTAAGGGGGTACCTCCCGCCCGGCACCCACCCACAGGTATCGGGGTCGGGCCAACAGTACTTTGCTTACGTACGGACCCATCAACCGTTCCTCGTTGTACGATCCAAAAAACGAGACAGCTCCTTCGCTTGCGTCGCGCACGCGGGCGCTCTACGTTTGTTTGCGTGGTTTCGCGCGAGCGAAACGCACGCGCGGAAGGAGAAAACGGACGAGTTACGCGACTTAAAGGAAATATCAGACGAATTCACGCGCGCGCGCGCGCGCGCGTATTTCTCATTACGAAGGAACTGCCTCTGGCCTACGACGCTCTTTCCCACTATCGTCTAATGTGTAAATCGTTACGCCTACGTGTACTACGATCGCAAAACGGTATTGATAAATCGTTGATATACCCAAACCCAGCTAGCGTCAGTGCCCCACCTGTGTCCTATCTTTTCCTTGTGTTTCTGCAGAGCGCGCTCCGCAACATCTTTGTTAACAAATTGAACGTAAGCCTCCCCAGTACTGCGGCCCGTGTAGTCTGTCGGTAGCGAAATCCCGTTCGGCAATATCTCCAACCCTGACCCACACATAATCAAACAACCACATTGTAGCTTAATGCCCAATACAAATTATACTATCAACTTATCAAAACCCTCGCAAAGCAAGGTCGAATTAGGTTCCTCCGCATTACGTGCAAGAAATCTCGACTCGAATTTCGTTTCCCGCTCCGTTCGACGTAAAAGTTGCCAATATAATCCGAGCTGTGAATTTGGTAGTCTTGGAACTCGACGACCGGGAGGCCTCGATCGAATGCAGAGACGGTCATGCTACTCGGGGTGCAAATACGTCGTACACGAATGCCGACTCGCGCTTTGAACTCGGAATCATCGGTTGTCCGCCAAACGAAACGATCGCGAGAGATGTGAGAAAAGGTGGAACGAAGCTCACGCTCCGCCAATGTTTCGACTACTTTGCTTTCGTGCAAAAAAAACAAGAGAAGAATATAAACGTCGAAATCTCTCATCCGCGCTATTTGGCACTTGGCCTTGGGAAACGGTAAATTCCTTCCGTTGACCGCGTGACGGAGCGAAGAAGCGACACGGATTTGGAGATATTAATAATGACGATCGCAAATACCTTTGATAGAGACGGAAAGAGAATGAAAATAAGAAAGAGGGAATAAAAGAGAATGAGAGGAGAGAAAGGCTAAAAATTGAAACGACTATCGTAGGCAACCTCCGCTGCTGGAAGGACGCGTCGACGACTGATCGGACAATTGTGAAAGTTCTACGGATTACCGATAGAAAAGAACTGAGAAAGTTAAATAAATGACGATCGGCGCGTCGAACGAATTATTTTTCTTACCCGAGAAGAACTGCGCGATCTCCTCCTTGGAACAACCGAACGGCAGGCCGCGCAACCTGACGCAGCCGTCGTCCATGGCGTTCTCCAAGTTCAAACCGCTCCTCTTGACAACCCACTCCATTTCGCCTCGCTTCGCCTTGAAAACTAAAATAATTCAAGGAGGAATTAGGATCGCGTCGCTCGTCGAGAAACAAAAATACGAACCTTCTATGTAACGGTGTCCCATGTGATCTCGATCTCTCTTGCACGCCTTCTCGATGTCTTCCTCCGTATCCATTTCGATGTACGCCTCGCCGCTGGGACGACCTTCGCGAGACATGGTCATATGGATACCGGCTTTGCCGTGAGAAATGCTGCAGTCGCTGAAGAACTTGAGGATCTCGTCGACCGTAGTGGACCAAGGAAGGCCGCGCAACTTGACGACGTAGCCTTCCTCGTCGTGATCACCGCTTCCGTTCGACATGGTGTACCGATCCTGTGACGATGACGATAACGTTTGCTGATTTATATATATATATATATATATATATAAGAACGTGTCCTGATTGATTGACTGATTCATCAATGTCGAGTCGAAACTGCTGAAGCTAATTACAAGCTTTGCAGCCTCTATTAATTTAATTTTAGAGGAAATAGGGGAAATTCGAGCAAAAAAAGGGGCAATTTTGATTAAAAAGAGAGATTTATTAGAAATTAGAAACGTGCAGTGGTTTTAAAAGATAACAATCTTTAAGTTATACAATGAAACACCAATATTTATTAAGCGAATACGAGGCTGCTTCATATATTAAGCAGTATCTATGTAGTTCATTTATCACGTGTCTTTAAGAAAGAAAGGGAAGGAGTTAATTTTCATGACATACTTATTTGCCAAGAAATGCTCTTAACTTTAACAAAGTAGTTTACCTTGTTTTAAAGAGAGAGAAGCGGAACTGTACCAACAAAATATTTTAATTTCTATTCTTAAAATGTTAGCAATAATTTTTTGTCTTGTCAGTTTTAATTCGTCAGGGCGTAATATGTATAAAGGCATTTTTGTTTTATCACAAACAGTAACTCGATAAAATTTTGTAAAAGATAACAAAATTACTCTGTTTTAAAATCCTGAATTCAAATTTTCTAGAATAGTTAAAAAATATTAGAGATAGCTAAAATAAGAGTTAGAAATAGTTAAAACAGGTTAATATACAATGTGCACTGGTTTCTTATGCATTATTAGGTCAAAATCTATGAAATCTGGATAAGATACAACATCGCTTAAGATACAAAACTCCCTCGGTCCCTTGATTTATATTTTGAACGAGTTTTACCGTATATAAATATATGTATTTTGACTAATCTAAAGTTATTCTTTTATATTACTAAAGCAATCATTCGGTTTGGATTCTAAACTCAATGATTGATTTATTATGCTAAATTGAAAATAGTTTAAAGTGTAAAACAAGATAGACTTAGGAACAGGCGTTGCACTCTCAACATCTCAATCGATAAGTCGATGAGATGTATTACGTGCCCTGACTTGAAGTGAGTTGATTGGAGCAACTTTGTATGTATAATAGCTGATCAGGGCCCAATAAGAATGTATACTTTTCGAACGCTGAGAATTATAGTACTCTAGCAACGCGATATATCAAACTCGCAATTTTCCATAAAAGCCATTCTAAAGGCTAGGAAAAAATCCAGAAAAATGTCAGGATTCGCTGACAATTCCCTGATTCTTCCAGAAATATCAAATTCCTTGATAATTCCAGGTTTTTCAGATTTCTCTGACCATTAGACACCCTGAATTTGGTATTTGGCGTTTCGGTTAGAAATTAAGAAAGACGTGTTTAAGGATTTTTATAAATTTATCCCATAAGGGGGTAAAATAAAGGAATAAGATTATTTCGAGGTCCACGCGGACGAAGTCGCGGGCACAAAGCTAGTTAAATAATAAACGCAGCGATGGGAGTACTCGTTTCGATACGACGCACTCCATGTGTAGGTTGTCCGAGAACTATTACAGGGTGAATATGCAAGTCTTTTGTTAGGGGTGTGGCGATAAAAATTAAAATACTAATAGCGCACATGAGGAATAGGCAAACGTCGGAGTAAAGTGTGGACGGGGCTCGATGCCAACTGCGACGCCAAGTTGTCCACGTAGCGGAGTTCGCTACGACGGACAGTGCGATGAAGATCGAAAGGTACTTACGATTGTTTATCGTGCACGTCGAGTCCGAGAGTAAGCAGGGCGGGTGCGTCCGAGTCTCGGAATATCAATTAATCGATAAAAGGGGCAAAACTTGACAGCATTCCCGAAACAACCGACACCTCGCTCCAAATACTGATCAGCAAAATGGCAGTCGGTCGGAAGTGACGTTTCATATCGAGAGACGAGTCGACTTTAGTTCGAGGAATCGAAAGGCGCGATATATTCGTTTCACAGTTTACCACTAGATGGCGCTAGAATGAATTTCTAATCCGAGTTTACGTGCACCGAGCTTTTACATTTGAATATGACTTTAGCAGACAAATTGTGAAAAAACTAATTGTCGACTAAACATATTTTCATATGAAGAAGTATGAAGTGCAATTAAAAGGTTTTCTTAACCCTTCGTTGGTAAGGTGAAACAATGTATGCAATGTGAAAATTGCATTTAGTTGGGGTATGACATAACCCACCTTACTAACTAACCCTGACGCAGGGTTAATTGCGGAAGAAATTGATTGCTGCAAAGTCTATCTTCCTTTAAATTTTAATGGCGATAATAATTCTTATTGCAGTTGGTTATGTTATTTATTATTATCCAAGTATTTAATAGTATTTGTTAGAAATAAATATATTACAGAAAGAGAGCAATAGAAGAATTTGTTCTGTCAAACGCGCGATACCTGGTCGGCATTCTGAATATTGATTCTTACCGCTCAGTGTCATGGCGATCGAAATATCTCACTAATTTAGGGGTCAATCTAGCCATCACGCGGGCGATATATTTCGGCAAATCTAGGCCGCTAATGAGCTCGCAGCCCTGTACCTTTCCCGGAAAGGTTAATTGCCGGACGGATCGGAGTAACGAGCCTAGATTCATCGAAACATACCCTCGCAGCCGACCGGCGTAATTGAGAGACAGGAGTATACCGCGTGCCCTGTCGCTACGAAATCGGTCGCAAGCGTCACTTCAGGTACAGAGTACTCTGTGCTTCGGATAAAAACGTATTTTGTCCCTTGAAATTGGTTTGCCCACTCTATCTCTCTCACATTTTCGCTTCCTTGTCTCACTGTCACCACTTGTCAGATACCTACTCTTTGCTCAGAACACAGTTGTTCACGACCCGCAGTGTTACCGACGTTGAGCTGACTAGGAGAATCTCACGGACTCGTGCACGCGTGTTATTAACTCAAGAGAAATGCCACGATATACGGAGGCCGAGAAGGCTGAAGTAGTGATGTTGGCGACTCGATTTACAGTTCGCGAAGTGGTTAACATTTTCCACCATAGGCACCCGGGGCGTCGGTTGTGCATATCAACCGTCTCGAATCTCGTGCGGAAGTTTCGGAGGACGGGTTCGACGGCGAATATGTCGAATCAAGGTCGCCCGAGGATAAATCCCCTGGCCGAGAGAATAGTGCTTCAGAGCGTTAAAGAAAATATGCGGCAGTCGGTGAGAGGAATGTCCATGCGAACAGGGATATCCACGAGCACTGTTTACAAAGTGCTCCGATTGAATAATATTCGGAACTACAGGGGACAAGTTCATCAAGCTGTACGGTACTCTAATACTATACGGTATTCTTACAAATAATCTCGGTGATTATGTTTCTTATAAAATTTATGTACCTATAAATATGATAAAATTACGACTATATTAACAATCGGTACATCCCGAGAAACCGACCCTTCTTACGCACGCGTCGGTCGGTTTGCTCGATGCCTGGCGCGGCGATCTCGCCTTTCTCTCGTTCAATTTACATGAAAAGTATCGCATAAGACATGAGTCGAACGCGCGAAAGATCAGCTGCTCGCGACCCGAAATGCTCGTTCGATCGAGAGCACGAGTATACGTAACCCGCCGCCGTCGAAAACAATCGAAACAATGGAGCGTTGCAACTCCTTTCGCGCGTGTGTGCGAATATACGTGAAGCGTGCAATACGTGTGCGGGCCGCGGGATCCCAGTTTCTCCGTTGGAAATGCAAAGAATCTACACGCACGGTACGTGCCGCGGTAAACGGACGTGACGCGGAGCGGAAAGGCACGAGTCCCGCGACGAAGGGACCGAATGCGCGATCGAGAGACGGCACACAGTTGACCGAGCCGAGACGGAATCGACGAAACGTCTTGTGCGGTCCTTGGCAGGCCTGTGTAGTGTGCCCTGTGTATGTACCGTTCGGGAATTAAAAGGAACACCTCGGCGCAGTATTTATCGACGCGTCGCGTTCATCGTTACACGCGACAGCGGTTCGTACGGCGACGACGCGCGATCCTTCGCAGCCGTGAATACTTGGTCGGGAAAACAACCGCGGACGCAAGATGAGCTTCTTTTTGTAAGTTTTGCGGCAAAAATTGACTTCTCGTCCTTCCGCGCTGCGGCAAACCGCGTTGACGTTTTCGACGAGGAGCGAACGTTCATTCGATCGAAGACCGGCGCTCGAGGGGACGACGGAAAGTGATTTTTCGCGATCGCCGTGTGCGTTTTCCGCAACTGACAGTTGGCACGAAAAAAATCGATCGTTCCTTCGAAGGACGGACGAGCGTGTTGACGAATTGACTCGTCCCCCCACCCCCTTCCCCTAGCTCGATGATTTCTCCCCTTTGATCGTGGCCCACGAACTCGCGGGTACTCGACGCGTGCACTCGAATTCATTCGAATCGTCATTTCCCGACGACGCTTCAAGAGCAGCCGATCGTTCGCTGACAATCGGCGCGTCGCGCGTCGTACCAAACTTACCCCGTTTCGTTCGACTTGTAGTTTCCTTGTAGTCGCCTCAATGTTTTTGTCGGTGATCGATATTCTCACGAAATTTTACCACCTAACCATATGTACGACGTTGGTCCGATAAAAGAGTTTCCTTCGCAGCGGAGGCCGATCGTCCAAGACCTTCAAACCAAAGAAAAACATTCCCGAGGGGACGCACCAGTACGACTTGATGAAACATGCCGCCGCCACTCTAGGATCGGGAAACCTTCGACTCGCGGTGATGCTTCCGGAAGGAGAAGATCTCAACGAGTGGGTCGCCGTCAACAGTAAGCGTTCCGTTCGAGACGTTTGTCGAGCCAGTGTCGGTGTTGACATTTTCTTATTACACTTCCATCCGCAGCGGTAGACTTCTTCAATCAAATCAATATGCTCTACGGCACTATAACGGAGTTCTGTACGGAGGAAAGCTGCCCGATCATGTCGGCGGGACCCAAGTACGAGTATCACTGGGCCGACGGTCACACCGTGAAAAAACCCATCAAATGTTCGGCGCCCAAGTACATCGATTACCTGATGACGTGGGTGCAGGACCAGTTGGACGACGAGACCCTGTTCCCCTCCAAGATCGGTGAGCGAGCACGTCTCTTTAAAGTAACTGCGGCCGATGGAACGTTTTTTGCGCCATTGCCGGTGATACAAATCGATTTCTTCATCGGCACGCAGGTGTGCCGTTTCCGAAAAACTTCCTTTCGATCGCCAAGACAATATTGAAGCGGTTATTCAGAGTCTACGCGCACATTTATCACCAGCACTTCAGCGAGGTGGTCCAGCTCGGCGAAGAGGCCCACTTGAACACGTCGTTCAAGCACTTTATCTTTTTCGTTCAGGTAACGACGACGATATCCGCGAGTTGCGGTCATTTTCCATCGCGCGCTCTCTCTCTCTCTCTCTCCCTCTTTGCTTCGTGTTTTTGAGTGAAACATTACCGTTCGCAGGAGTTCAATCTGATCGAGAGACGGGAGTTAGCGCCGCTGCAGGAACTGATAGAGAAATTGACGGCGAAGGACACACGATGAATACACCCTCCTCTCCGAGCGCGCGATCTGTGAAACTCCCCTCCAAAGAATCTCACCCACGCTATCTCCGCTAACCACTGTATAATTGCGTATATTATTTAACCGATCGACCGTATCGTCGCGAGTCGCGACAATTATCGTCGATATTCTCGCGCCCTCGCGGACTCGACGCGCGAGAGCGTGCACCGCGACTTTCGTGAGGCGCATGACTCGTTATCGTCGACTTTCACGACGTCGCGGTGTTCGGACGGACCGCGAGGGGCGGGCTGTCGGCGAGCGTAAGAGGTCGATCATTTTGACAGCGCGAGAATGTCGCGCGGTGCGATACCGCTCTACTGTTTTATCGTAATTACGAGATTATCGTCGTTATATTAAGCGCTTATAGAGTTATATTACAATTTTGCTTGTTTCGTTTCCTCGTCCGAATTGGATCCCGCGATGCAAAGGGTTCCGCGTACTGCGGACGATACGCGTACGTACGACGCGCGCGCGTGCTACATTGCCGATTATAACCCGGCGAAATGGACGAGCGCTCGAGCGTGCCTTCGATCGCCCGTTCGCCGTTGATCTCGATCCGGCTGCCGCGCGAGCATTAGAGCCGAGCGGAAATCGCCGGGGTGCTCTTATCTTACTTTATTGACCGTCGGGACGCGAAGGGCAACCCGACGCGATATTCGGAGGCCGAATACGAGCCGCGTACGCGTTATTCGTGCCCGTGTGTATTCGAGTGCGCGTGCGTGCGCAATTCTACTTTGCGCCGAACGTATCGGAGAAACGAAAGGGAAATCGAGACGGGCCTTTTAAAAATCGTCCGTACGAACGGACGCCGTTGCCGATGTTTACCGAATCCAGTAACCGGTCGTATATCCGTTGTCGCGATAGAGTAGCACGCTTCCACTTCGCGACGTCGTTGCCCGCTGCCGATTGTTCGTTTCGGCGATACGTTCTCGTACGTGTTACGTGCACGCGTCACTGTGCGATGTATATAGTATTTTTTTCAAATAAAGGAAAATTCGATGTAAACGCGAGAGGGACGAAATATTTAATGGTATTCAATTAGAAGTCGATTATTCACGTACACGAGTTTATTCGTCGCGTCGACGCAACGTATACAAAGTATTATGCACTGCCCGGTACTGTTGCACAGCCACGAAGCATGGTTTGCCTTCTTTATCAATGAAATCAAACCCCGCTGATAGTGCGCCTTTCAAATGTAGCTACGCAAAGTGCGAATAATCGCGGCAAGTTTCGCAAACGCGGTGGCGATGTCGGATCGATAGACGTTGCGCGCGGTAATTTCTATTTTAATACCGATTTTCGCAACGCATCCGCGTCACCGTCAAACCTGTACGGCGTTCGACGAGAGTGCGCATTCTTCCCTGATGCGTCGCGAGCCATAACGAGGTACGCGCGCATCCCGCCGTATCCCATTCGGCGAAAGTCAGCCAAGAATTCGAGTCGAGGGGAAACTTGCGAATTTTTAAACGCGCGCGCCACCGCGACGATCGGCGCACGAAATCGAATACTTCGAAAGGCGTTTCCTCGAAAGCGGAGAAAGCCGAAGAACGCGGTACGCGCTCCTTCGATTTCGCGAATCGTTCCACCGCGATTCGTTCTCGTTCTCGGAAAGAAACACGGTGTCGTCCAATTTTCATTAGTCCTAAGGTGAAGTGCAGTCGTATCGAAGAGCGCGCGCGCTGATATACCGTACATACGTATATATCGACGCTCGCTGATGATTACGATCTGCTTATAACGGCTAGGGAAGGGGGCAGGGGCTGTCCGGAGAAACTACGTTCATTATCCGTTCTGTTTTTCGTGTATGCCATTCTGCTTCAGTGGCTTCGTCACTCCGATTTCGTCCAACAGCTCGACGTCCCGATCCGCCTTGCGTTTCTTCTTGGAAACTCGCCTGCGTCGGACATGCGAAAGGACGTTAGTTCTCCGCGTTAATCTGCGACTGGAATGTGCGTATCAAGCTGTAGCTACCTTCCAAATTGCTCGCCGTCCTGTATGGACTCCGGCAACTTCTTGTTCAACGTTTCCGGCAGCAACAGCGACATGAATCCTCCGAAGAAAGCGCACGCGCCAAATATGACCAACGGCAGAGGCTTCCAGATGTGCGACTGCAAAAAGCGACGAAATTGAATCACCGAATAGTCTATATCGTACAACGAATGCGCAGCTGTGCGCGAATAGCAATTCCGCTCGCGATCGCTTACGAGATGATTGATGTAAGGCGCGATGACACCGCCTATTCTGGCAAATGTCGAGCAGGCACCGAGGCCGACGTTTCTGATGACAGTGGGGAACTGCTCGGCTGTGAACACGTAGATCGCACCATACGATGAAGTGATCGCCAGCTTGGCGATCATCGCCAGAACCTGCAGTAGCCACGTCATATCTGTGGAACGGAGTAGAGTTTCGCATTTGTAAAGGGAACGTATTTCCCTCGGGAGGAGGGAGAGCTCTGCTTCACTGTTACAAGAATTTGTAAATTTGCTGTACACTTTCTATATAAAAGTATTGTAAAACTGCAAGTCAAGCGCAGTAATGTGTATCACTATGAATTGTTTGCAATTTTCGAAAAGAGTTCTGAATTTTACAGTTTTCGCTGGAAAGATGTTTCATTTTTTGGTACATTTAAAGTGGTTTTATGGTTAATTTAAATTAAATTTGCAGTAAATATAATCGTTTCAATCGCGTACAGTAATTTTAATGGATAAACTTGTATGATAAAAACTTCACACAAAAGTAACAACGAAGTTTACTACGAAAACTTTTCACAGTGTTCCGAAGGCGTAGGTGTACCTGCCGGAACGAAGATAGTGGCGAGCATCGCGATTCCGGAAATCAGCATGCAGCCGCACAGGATGCTCTTTCTGCCCCACCGATTTAACGTGAAGATGAGGAATGTGTACGCCGGCACCTCCACGAGGCCCGATATGAAGAAATTGAGGTACTCGTTGCCACCGAGATTCGACGAGTTCCACGAGAGCCCGTAATACGTCCCGCTATTCACGAACCTGTGCAACAGCCAAGTCGTGCGTGTAATCGCCGTGCATTTCGTTTGATTCGGTGAGCCTACACTCGGAGAAATTATAGCTAGTGTCGAAAGAATATTTCTTGAATCAAGAACATTTATCTTATAAATTATGAAGAATACAGATTCTCGATCGAAGAATATATGTATTCCTGATTCAAGAACACCGTCGTGGGAACGAGAAATTCTTTCTGCGCAAAAAAACAATTACTCGCGCCTTTCGAATATTTTCTTGCGCGAAGATGACCATCGTATGATCCTGAAATGATATCAAGTTGTTAATCGAGGACAACACTTTTTTCGACACCAGCAATTATTTCGTTCAGTGTACGCGTATGTACGCGCGACCATTCGCGAAACATCAAGTTCGACTTGCCAGTTGAAGAAGAGCAGGATACTCTTCCGTCTCAAGTTGGGATATCGGAAGAGATCGAAGAGCGAGGCTTTCTTCTCGTCCGGCGTACTGTCGCTGTCGTTGCTCAGCAGCCCGTCCAACGTGTCGCGCGGTAATTCGACCCCGTTCTTTCTCGAGGCGTTCTGCAGCAAGTCCTTCGCCTCTTGGACGCGTCCCTTCGTCAGTAGCCACCGTGCCGATTCGGGAATGAACCTGAATGCCTATATCTTAAGAGAGAAATAGGGGCGAAAAGAAGAGAGAGAGAGAGAGAAAGAAAGAGAGGCCCGAATTCGCCCGATCGAAACGGCAACGAGACAGCGATGGATGGCAGTACTCCTTACCACCAGTAAATGAGGAACGCCAAGCTGGGCACCGTGATGGCGATCTGCAGCATCCTCCAGTCCGTGATGTAGTACGCGAATCCGGCAGTCATAATGTAACCGGTCGTGAAGAACAATTGTACGCCGACGCCCGCGACCAGACGCTTCTGCGGGCCGACCATCTCGAGCGCTAGAAGCAGAAATCGGCACGGACGGCGGTAGAGTCGTCGTTCGGGAGCGACAGCGCGGACGAAGCCGCGTGCGAACGGCGAAGGGAGAAATCGAGAGCAGCGTCTACACCCACCGATCACGTAGGCTACGAGGAAGACCCCGCTGGTAGTCGAACCGACGATCAACCTGAAGATCATGTAGGAAATAAACTCGGGCGAAACAGCGACTAAGATTCCGCCAACGAGCTGGACGACTAAAGACAGGAAGAAAATTGGTCTACGTCCAAATCTATCGGACAAGGCACCGAAAATCATCGAGCCAAACATCACTCCTACCATGAACAACGAGTCCCCCGTAGCCCGCAGCCACGCGTCCTCGCATACCAAATTCCACTGAAACGGAATTTTCGGATGATCGAGTGTAACTCGCGCGCAGATCGCCGTATCGCGGAGCAACCATTGGCGATTTTGCCTCGGGTGTGCCTGCGACTTTTTGAAGAACGGTTCTTTCGTCGCATCCTCTCGGTTCAACGAATCCCGGTTATTTGTGGCACGACGTTTTGCTTTTTAATAGCAATCAGTTTAAATGTAAAATGAAAAATGGATTCTTTATTTCAAAGAAAATAAGGAATGGTTTGGAAACATTCTCGTTGTGTTACAGCGTAAAACAATTAATTTAAATTATGGGTGAGCATAAAATTAATTCCAAATACACAGAGTATATCATAGGAGTTACGCTGAATTATTATTATTATGCGTAGATATAAATTTAATTAATTTTTCTTATGTTCCGGTATAATATCATATTTTAATTATGTCATGACATAATAATAATTCATTGAAGTGAATTATTATTGTCGTAGCATTATAAAAATTCGAAATTATAATTAATGATTTTAATTAATTTGTATGAATTATAATTCATATTTTGCGAAATTTGTTCTGTGCCATTAACAAGCAAAACAGCGTGCCATAGTGATTGGTAATTTCTCCCGGGGGGAGAAGAGGAAGAAGACGAAGAAAACGATGAAGCATTTATTCAAGTGCTCTGAGGCGACGTCTCCTAAGAGCACTAATGAAGGAAGAGTACAGATCAAGATGGCACAAATGTCAGAATTACGTCTCAATGTCGTCTTTTTAAAGACGTCTTCAAGAGACTATTGGTGAAATGTCTCAAATGCTTCATTTCAATGGACACAACACGTTATCTTCAAATGGTCTAAGACGTCAGAAAGATGACTTATAGTGTTTTCGTGCTATCTGAGAAGAGAGATGATACAAACAGAAAAAAGAGCTTGAAATAAGAATAGATATTAAAACTAAGTTCAAAAATGGATATCATAAAAACTTGGAAGTAAAACCTAGAATAAGAATAGTTAAAGAAGGCCAGTACATAGGATTAAAAGGAAAAGTAAGAGATTAAGATAAAGAGAGAGAGGAAGATAACTAGGTAAAATCTATTAAGATGTAGCCCCACGCAATATTAAAAACTTGGAGGTAAAGCTTAGAACAGGAACAGTAAAAGAAAGACGGAACATAGAAATAAAGAGAAAAGTAAGAGAGAGAGAGAGAAAAAACTCCTCTCCACCCGAATAAAATTACCCCTTGCCGAAAAATAGCGAAATTTTCTCGTTTCGCGGCGGGGAGACTATGTATACACGGTTCATCATCATTACGATACGTCGTACATGCTCAGATAGACTTGTATGATCGTCACGACGTTCATACAAACTAATACAGTAATATATTGCTCTAAAGTTTACGTTTATTTTTCCGCACGAGTTTAGAAAAATAATCGTTCGTCAAAAAATTGTTAAATTTCCATTACAACGTGACTCAAATTAATCGCTGTATTTATAGCAGCAATGTATGTACGAAAAATTTACGACACATTCAATAAATGTCTAGCATTTTACTTGTATTGGTTTGAAACATGCTTGCTTAGTGATGACTCATTGAGCGCACAACCTTGATGCATCTGATGAGCTAATACTACCTTGAATTGCTGTACAATTTACGTACATTTGTCTATCTGGGTAGTACGCGTCTCGTCTCGTTGCGCGTGCACAAAAGGATCGAGGAGCGACGACCGATCCCCGTTCTCCGGCGCGCGCATTCATACGCGTCTCCCTTACCTCCGACGTCGTGGTGCTCTTGTACTTGCTTCTGTCGTAGACGAAGGCATCGCACTTGACTTCACGGCGTCCCAGAGCGCCGTCGTACGTTTCCCACCTCTCGCACTGCGACCACCGCTGGGTGTCGTTGTTCCAGCGGTAGTTTTCGCTCATCGCTTCGGGCGAGAGTTGGAAGGTGGCATTCTCGAGGCTCTCGTGCGGCAATAGACACCTCGAGTCCATTACGGCTCCGAGAAAGACGCCGGCGAGTTTATGAAAGGCGCAAGAAATGGCCGGCAGACAGAGCAACAGGTATATTCGGCGCTGATAGCGGCCGAACTCGCCCATGTGCTGTATGACGTCGTCGTAGGCCATCCTCTCGGTGGGCGCCCCCGCCGGCACTCGCGATAGAGTGGTAGCTCCCCCGCTCGATCCGCCCTTCGTTGCTCACTTTCTTCGGCACCGCCGCGAGTCACGCGACCGCCTTGCTATCGCTGGGTATTGCCTAGGTATTCTACAGCGATTTCGGGAAATCCTCAGGGCGCGTTCGCTTTCGAAACTCTCTCCGTCTGAAAGAACGGAGGCTCGCGTATTTACCGTGGAAGGGGTTCGCGTATGTATGTATAGAAGTATGCTCGGGAAGAGAGATTTACTCGATGCGATTAAATCCAGACAGCAGAAATATACCCTAAAAATATTCTATGAATTTCTGCAGAACAGATATTGAATATCTGTGAGATGTCTGTTTATATTCAGACGATGTCCGTAATATATTTTCTAAATATCTGTATGGTCTTTTTTGTAATATACATGTCCTCACAACACACTACGTATAATATACGTGAATTTTATGCAGATAGAGCCGTATTACGTATATGTATGTGGTTACGAAAAATATACGTATATTTTTCATTTCATATATTTGACGTATATTTTAGTGAAATCCATAATATGGGGTGTAAATTTACCAAGGGCCATATCCGTTTATTTCTGCTATTTGTCATTTTACGAAAAAATCTTTCAAAGAAAAGTTACTGGATGTCAAGCGGTACGTATGATACATGTAAGTGGTTTTTGATAACACGCGTTATATTTACGCAATGTGAAAGTCAGCACAATTTTCTTAAACCTAACTCGACATTTTCGTTCTTATAAAAGTTTTAGAATTCATCGAGATAAATGGATGTGACGCTTGGTATTACATCTTGTATTTGCTTCAGATATCTGAATGGTCACTTTTGTACGTGAAGCAAATATTTTATAAAGATCATACCTAGGAATGAATTTCTACGGATTATTTCAAATCAGAGGTATTCTACAGTTATGTATTATCTATTTTGATCGGTATCTACTGCAAGCGACCTCTACGTTTTATTAAACATCTACGGATAATATTATTCTGTTAAATCCAATGAATTACTAATCGGATTCTCGAAGACACAATGACGAAACCGTGTCTACTGCACAATGATTATTTTAATCGATTCACTTTCAGTTTACAAATTTTGGAATTTGAGGAATTAGTTAAACTTATCACATTACTACCAATTACAGATACTAAAATTAGTTAATTAAAATCGGGTCTATCAGAATATTATCATCCGCGATGGGAGCAAAATTGTATCTGCGCGATGTCGCTAGTATATTTGTGATCACTGGATCGGATATTAAGCAGGCAATATTCGCGAAAATTCAAAGAACACCTCTGAAATGTTCACGAATATTCTCTGCTTAATATCTGATCACAAATATACTAGCAATATCGTATAGATATTCTGAATATTTTCAGATGCTTTCCTAATATCCTAACGATATTTACTAATATTCTCTGCTGTCTGGGAATCTTCTCGGTGAATAGAAGGAGAGCTCGTCGTATCGCGGCGTCGAGGGCACTATAAATCGCGCTATCCCATCGATCCGACGATTTTAATTTTACCACCGACGAGAGAATTCTCGTTCCAAGTCGGCTCTATTCGTAATAGTCGACCGATCAAATATTTACTTCTTCACCTGCGGGGTAGCACGATTCGAGCCGGTCGATTCTCCTTATCCTCGGCCTGTCGAGCGCCTGTCGACCGGGCAATCCGACCGTCGCAACCACGAGCGCCGTGCGCAAGCGCAGGCGCCAAATTCGCACTTTTCGCGCCAAACTAGCGCGTTTTCGAGACGATTACGCGCGTACGGATTCGACACGCGTGGCGCATACCTCTTTCGCGTATAAATTGCAATTTAGGACCTCGTGGCGACCGTGGAAAAAATTCGAAAGAAATAAGAACAGGGCGAGAGGAGAAAAGACGCGAGTGAGACGAGATCTTCCCCGCTCTTTGCGCTCCGACGCTCGCACTGTGACTGGCACTAAATCGCGCATTTTGCATTTCCCATTCGACGGACAGACGCACCACCACCGTTCCACCGCAGTCGTCCCTCTCTACAGCCGAATGCCACCGCTGCCCCTCTATCCCTCCCTTTGTCCCTCTCCAACCCGCCTTCAGGCGCAAACGAGTACTGTACGTTTAGTCGCGCGCATCACCCGTCGACGTGTGATATATCTGCGATCCAGATGCGATTGGACGCGGTCGTCGTCGCGGGTAGTATGTAATGGGTCCGTAATGGATAAGAGTGCACTCACGGCAATGCCGGGGTCGATTTGAAACTATGTAAGTTTATCAAAAGTCGAGGGGGAAAACTCGTACGCATACGTACGAGGGCAGAGTGAAAAGTTCGATACTTTTCTAGTAGCTGGTGGTGCGCCCCAAAGTCTGTAAAGTAGCCCACTGCTGCGGCGATGACCTCTTCGTTTGATGAGAATTTCTTCCCAGTCAGTCACTTTTTCAAGTCTGGGAAGAGAAAGAAGTGGCAGCAATTCGAACTTCAAATCGACCAATTTCGCTGTTGCAACGGCAGACGAATGGGCAGGTGCATTGTCGTGGGGTGGACAACAGTATCAAACTTTTCACTCTGTCCTAGCATGTACGTATACGTGTACGAGTAGAATGCGCGCAATTTCGAACCTCCGGATGTGCGTTCTAATTTCTCTCTCAATAAGTTCACCAATGGATGGTCTACGTATACAGGATAAGTCATTCTCTGAGAAAAAAGGATGGTAGAGTTGAACTAAATTAGCGGTCACGGGCGGGGAACGCAGATCTATTGTAGTTACTTGAACTAATAATTTGCTAGACTTAATTAACCGTCAAACAATTTCAAATCATTGCAACTAAATTATTTAATCCAAGTAACTTGGTCGGCGTTCTCCCACCCGTGACCGCCAATTTAGTCAAATCTACTATCTTTTTTCTCTGTGTTGGATCTGCGATATAGTTAATATGGTATATGATTTTGAGGAACTGCAGACGATGAGCGTCATCATTGATTAGCCGTGGTGAGTAGGAGTTAACCCTTTGACTGCTAACTGCTCCAAGTTGAAGCGCTTCGCGTGAGTGGCGTGCGGCCGGCAGTAGCGATCGCTGAGGACTGAATATGGATAACACATTATAATATAGTACACAATCCAATTACTATTACTTTGTCCACTCCAAAACGGATCCAAACTTTTTTATTTTCAATATATACCTATGGCTTGCGCCGGACGCACATACATATGTATGCGCCCATAGTAGTCAAAGGGTTGTTAAGCAGGACTCGTAACTACCAATTATGAAACTCAAATCAGGTGTGTAGGGTAGGCGTACCAGTTATAGCCACTTCCCAGATTTTTGTCTTATAACTAAAATATGTGCTTTAAATTGCCTCCTTAAGGTTTAAAATCGCTGATCAAACAGTATAAGCTGACGCGACACAAATACATACACCTGGTTATTAATGGTGATGAGTATAGGCTATAATAGGGAAAATCGGAAGTTTTTCCTTTTTATGGTTTTTTTTTTTCATTTTACGGAAAGATCGTTATATTTTTTTTCATGAATTGCTGCAAGAAAACTATACAACCTATCATTTAGCACCATAGAATGTAACGATATGTTAATTCTTTACAAAATACAAGGCATGACATTTGAAAAATCCTTAAACATGGCTATAACTGGTACACCTACTCTACGCCTGATTCTTACCAGATTTCACTTTAGGTCTGGTTTGAATCAGGAGTACCTACTTTAGTTTAAGAGTTTTATCATTACAGTTGCCGATTCTGATAAACTTATCCTATCCACCATGGCAAATCAACGACGACACTCTACGTCTATAGTTCCATAAATCGTAAACACCATATACGCTATGTTGCAAATTGCATGATAAGTATCGTGTCCACTTTCAGCGGTTTTCCTTGCGAGACGATGTCACATATAGGTATGCATAGGCGTGCGCAACGAAAGCTTTACGAGTCAAGCATCGTATGAGAAAAACAACGATTATACATTTACGTGTGTAAATGCGTTTAAAGAAAACGATCGAATAAATCGTATATACTGAGAAAAACATTTACTTGGTCGAATGATTGATAGGCGTGCTTTTGAACAGTCCTGAGAGCATATTTATTCGAGTGGAATGAATATCGATTGACACATACCTCGTGTTCGTTTTAATATACGCCGGTATAACGGGTTGCACATCGGTTGGTGCACCCCGTCCGCTGTGGTTTTCTGTTATTTTGTGGTAATACCGATAGTCAAGATTCGAAGCAGATGGCATTGCTTACGTTTATTTCCTCGGTTATTCGAAAAAAGACAAACTAGTATCGAAACCACATCAGAACACTTGTCACTTTAACTATTAATGAGATAATCACTGTTTCTTAGTCTGATAATTCTATTTGGATCGAATCTTGACTATTGGTGTCAACATGAAATTACAGAAAACAACAGCGGACGGGGTTCACCTATTTATAGGCAACCCGTTATATTGGCGTATATTAAAACAAACGTATCGTATGTATATATCCCTGAAGAACGAAGACGTTTGCTAGATAGATATATCTATTAGACGTCGATGATGTACGTTATATGTCCAATGAGCACGTCTAGTAGACGTTTATTTGTAGACCTTAAAAGTTTCTAGCATCTCCCGTAGCAATTAAAACCAAAAAGGAGGATAAAATACTCTTAAATATAAATAAACAGATTACTATTAAATATTGCTACAGAAACCTTAAAACATGGAAAAAAATGTTCATAGTCAATCGGAATTCGAACCTGAGATCGAATCTTCGATGACGTATGAAATTTCTTTTTCGGTTTTAGGTTTCTATGGTAATAATTAATAGCTATCTGCTAATTTATTTGTATGCCCTTCTTACATTATATGAAACTTCTACAGCTCTTCGAATAGACGTCTACTAGACATGCTCATCGAAAGACACTTTAGCGTCCATGAGACGCACATCATCGATGTCCACTCTGAAAATAATCCAGCCTCTAATAGACGCCTTCATTCTTCAGAGGGTAATACTGATTTAATTGAATATTACGTAGATCAAATCGGTATTAATTTGAATCAAAAAAAATACGCTCTCAGGAGTATCCAAAAATACGTTTATTTCGATCAAGCAAATTTGTTTTTCTCAGTAGATCAAATGAAAACACTCGGCAGACGTCTAATAAACGTCTCGCTCGATTACGACGTATATACAAACGTTGCATATGTATTTCCATCGATCTCGTCCTCTGATTGGTATCTCGTGGTACGCATCATTTAATAACCTCGAATTACACGTACCGCGAGACGTCTTTTTTTTATCGTCATCTTGATCCAGCGCTTTACTCGCAGCTAGACGCGAGTACTTTCACTTTTAAAATTGTCCATTGGATTTATTCGGTGATAATCGTAAAGTAATCGCGAAAAGCGTCATTCGATTGTAAGCGCGAGTCGAAATTTTGACAGCAGACATACCTAAATAGCCTATACCTATACCTATACTTTTAACGCTAGAATGACGATAGCAATCATTTTGACACGATGACAATCAAAATATTAATGGATTGATTCGACTTTTTCTCATTTCCCATCATTAGCGATAGCAAATATAAAAATTAGATCTTTTTTCATATTAAATAGATATTTCTTCCTTGCAATTATTATACACTGAGAAAAAAAAAAGATTGAAAATTATCCTGTTAGAAGGATAATCTGAGTACGAAAGGTAAAATAAATAAAAAAATTATCCTTCCAGGGTTTAAAATGTAACCTTCTTTGGAATAATTTTTGATCTAGTTTACCTTTCGTACCAGATTATCCTTCTAACAGAATAATTTTTAATCTTTTTTTTTTCTCAGTGTACATACTATTCCACATGATTGCGTGGAAGAGATATCCAACTGATGTATCAAAAGAGATTTCATTGATATAAATAAATAATTACTTGCGACCCCGCAAGTAATTTTCAGTAGATCCGACTAATTCTTTTTCTCTGTGTATGTCTCTATACGAAGCTGAAGTTCTAATTAAATGTTTAAATCAATAACACTTAGAGATATTTATCTTTTCAATAAACATTTTTCTCATGAGCAGTCAAATTGATCGTTAGCCGTTATTTGAGGTAGTTTGAAAAGTCCGTCGTCCTAGTGTTAATGCGTGCTAACTGCGTACTCTCTCTCGACATTCTCAGGGGTCGAATGCGCCGTTGAACGTACTAGATATCTTTGCGAGAAATCAATGGAGGCGAAAAAGAGGAGGAAGGAATTTAAATTTGAAGGTACACCACTGTTTAGAAAGCGTCAGACCGTTGCGTTCCGAGAATACCGCCTTGTCGTTTCTGGGAATTTTGGCTCAACAAATATCGTACCGAACTGTACTCGCAGGCGAATTTACACGTGGTTTATGAAAAACGTCCTGCTCCTTATTCGAAAAAATTTAGTTTCCCATTATATGCGCGCGCGCGCGTGTTCCCAGTCCACGAAGACACGCGGCCGTAAACTTGCTTCGCTGCAGCGCAAAGAACGGCCAGCCCTCGCGGGTCGACTCGTTATGCAAATTTGTAACAATTATCCCAGAGAGCACGAAACCGACATACAGGCGACTGCGGGACATAAACCGGACTTACAGCCAATTTTAGAAATTGACTAATCGTCTGTATACCATGGGTAGACATCGACTATCGATCGACGATTCGAGTAGACCGTTAATTGACTAATAAAAGAAGCGGTACTCTGAATTTCGGAGGTCGCAAAACGGTCGATCTCGAGACAACTCGTGCGTCTATGATACGTATCTATATGCCGTTTATAAATATGCATTAAAGGGTAAGATTAAATTCGATTAAAATCTATTCATTCCTCCGATTGTTTTACATCCAATTTTTGCCTTGGTATTTTTTCTATTCGAACTTTTTTCGTATTTAAAAAACATCGGTCGATTTGCATTTAATCGAGAAGTTCCTACTCCTATTTCACAAAGGTGATGTAATACTAATCGCCACGAAGTACATGTAGATTATGTCATATTTAATACGACTATTCCGATTCAATCTCAACCGGAATGGATCGCTATTATCGTATATTTCATTGGATAAAACTAACATAATGGGAATCAATTGACATATGTATGGACAAATACAAACGCAAATACACCTGAGCAGGCCAGATTCGATGAGAGAAAAAAATGAATTCCTAGGAAAAATAAAAATCCGAAAAATGTCGTTTCGATGGGAAATAATAGCTCCCGTGAAACTGGATAGAAGATACTGTGTGAAAAGTTTAAAAAGTTATTTTAATTCCGACCAATTTTTTTCGTCCGGACCAATTTATTCCAATTTGAAGAATTTAATCGGAAAATCACGTTCGAGTCGAAAATGTCCAGCATAAAAATCATATTTGTTTCGATTTGTTTGGTTCGAATAGTAGACCAGTCACAAGGGATGAAAAATCGACCTAAACATTACAGAATTAGGAGCAGACAGATTAACGTATGAATGGATTAATTTAGGTGTAAATTACAGGAAGCTTGGCTTGCACGGATGATTTTAGAGCGAAAGATAATAAAATAAGCTCGATAAGTACAATATCTTTTACCTTTTGCGCTATATGTATCTCCGAACGCGCATTTTCGACACGCAGAGACTTTAATTCACGACTTCTCATATCTCCGGTCCTATTAATCGTAGCGGGCGTCGAATTCATATTTTCTTCGCCGTACGGTTTAGTTTAAATAACATCATATGCGTTTTTCTCGTTTGAGGCACGGGAAATGATTGACAAGGCAACATGTAAAAGTTTCGATTTTCGAGTGGCTTTCTTCATTTTTAGCTCAAATTTGAATCTCTCTAGAGAAGATGAATATATATATATATATATATCTCTATGAATATATATATTTCTAAAACTATTTATCTCATAGCGAGTTCTGCGGGGTCGCATTTTTTTCGTTGTAAAGTAGAGAAAAAACAGTACTTTACGACTTCAACGTATTCCTGCATAATTTCAGAGGTAATAGCGCAAAAGATTTAAAAAATCACATTTTTCAAGCTTACTTCACTGTCTTCCCCTCTAAAATCGTATGTGCAAACCGACGTTCCTTCAAATTACATTTAAATGAGCCCATTCATCCATTAATACGTGAGCCGTTGAAAGCCAGAATGGTCTAAGTCACATTTCATGTAAGCTGAGATTATTTGACTGCAAAGTTAAGTACAATTTGAAAAATCTGTCTAGATGATACAAAACGGATATTTACGATTTAAAATATCTGTTTATATCATCTAAATAGATTTTTCAAATTGTAATTAACTTTGCAGTCAAATAATCTCAGCTTACATGAAATGTGACTTAGACCATTCTGGTTTTCAACGGCTCACGCCTGCTCTTAATTGTGTAATGTTTCATGTCTCTGGTGACTGGTTTATTATGTAGTTTTCAATCGCAGATACCAGAAGATGCGTATCGATGCGGTGTACGCATATGTAATTAATGCTCGTGACGAAATAGGAGCCGCACCGGAGAGAGGATGATAGGTACGCGATCTATGTATTTACATGCGCATATTGCGCGGAGGATAAAGACGTAGCTACCGCGCGCGCGCGGTTGGAAAATGAAGAAAACAGGAAAGCAGCATTCCGAGTCGTAGCCGGTTCGACGCGCGAACAATTACGATTTCAATTATCGCCGCAGGGTACCGCGGTGGCGGCAAATCGTTCCGAGACGGACGTCAAGGATCATCGATCGTAAAACGCAGGATAAGACGTATGATCGAGCGGCTTCATCGACGCGTGGATATCCTTCGACGAATCGAGCGAATACGCGAGTTCGCATAGTTGGACGAGTATCGCGCGCGCGCCACTATATCGCGAATGTTTAGACGGCTGGACGAAAGTTCTGCACGTAACAGTCGACACGATACGCAAACTCGTGCGGTTTAGCGGCGTCTTCGGAGCTCGCGCCTTTTATCTATTCGCAACGACGCGACGCCACGCCTCTTCACACCTCTTCGCTATACATGGACTCGACTTTGTCCTCGCCGTTACCTCGCCTAGTCTTCCTCCTGCTCCCAATATTATTTTTAAGAGCGGTCAAAATACTGTTTTGGAGAACCAATAGTTTTTTCAATCATTTTTGTTTCACAAGGATAGTGTTAGCGCATCATCTTTGCATTTTGCGTTTTATGAGTCGTCATTAAGCAAGCATATTTGTACCATCAAATGATTTCAAGCAAATACTGATGAAATACTAAACTTTTATTCAAAATATGCATAATTTTTTCCTAAATATATTCCTAAAATAAATGCGACAATTAATTTGAATCACATTATAATGCAAATTTAACAAGTTTTTGAAGAACAATTATTTTTCTAAACTCACGCGGTAAAATAAACGTCGCACTTTAGAACGATCAATTATTGTACATAATTTGTATGAACGTCGTGACGATCATATAAATAAGTCTATCTAGGAAGTCATTCGATTTCATGGCAAATAGTTACGCACGGTTAAATTTACGTGGTCCATATATGGCTCCGAGTTGCTATAAGTGGTGCAAATTCGAAGTGTAGCTACGAATTCCCTAGCATTCGATGTTTAACGGTAAGACAACATGGAATGAGAAGAGCGATAAGCGACGAAGAAGACCGAGTTTCTGACCGTAAATCAATTATAGGGACGCGATAAGGATAAATGGAACACGGTGCTCGAGCTATCGATTTCAGAGATTTCAGAAGATTCGACTGCTAAAATTCGATTGGTGTGATTTGTAAAGAACCCGGGCGAGAGAGTGGGAGGGAAAGAAGATGAAGACTCCAGTAACTCCCATATTATGTACCATCTTTCGTGCGTCGAGATATGTACCCGCAGTAGACGTCTCCCGTCAAGGACTGAAGCGTATAACACCGATACTGTACAAGCGCTTATTATTATCGTCGTTCACCGCGCGCGCGCGGAGAATCGCCGCGCATAAAAGCCTCCCGAAGCCTTGGCGAAGTTCGTTCGAACTGTTGCGGTTTCTCGCGGGGATACGCGCTCGTTGGCTAATATCAGCTAAAATTCGAAACCGACCTGTCACCGTACGCGGCAGCACGTCGCGCGCCGCGCATTCCCGTATTCCACGCGTACAGCGCGCGTCGTCATGGAACTTGCACGCGATACTATACGGCAGGTGTGCGGCGTGCAGTCGATGCGCGCGCGAGCTTCGCTGTCGTCGTTGCGGAATGTCGCAAGCGGCGACTCGAGAGGGCATCGATTAAACGCTACATAAAAATTCCTGGGACCCAGTGGCTCTACGACGGCTCGTATCCTTTTGGTTACACGCCGTCGTGGGACCTGCATTAAGGAAGGCTATTTATAGAGAGTTGCTCGCCGCTAGTCCCGCAACCCCGCGAGAAAAATTGCGACTGGTTTTCTTCGACTAAAAAATCTTCTCCCACCCCTCCACCCCTTCAGAACGGAGAGGGAGGGGAGAGAGCGATCCGTCCCCCGCGAGACTCGAGCGAGCGAGACGAACGACACATCGCTCTATCGCGCTGTAGCGCCGCGGTGCCCGCGAAAGGGTGGAGGGGGCAATGCCAACGAGTCGTATCTCCTTCTCGTCCTTCCTCCTTCCCTCCCGCTCTACTCGCCTTCCCTACACGCTTTAGCGTTGCTCCCGTCGACTGCACCTACATACTTCGCGCCACTTTCGCTTACGGCCTACCCTCCCCCCTCGACAGCCCGAAGGGAAGGAAGAACTATCGTACGTATACGTGTGTGTATGTATACGACACCACGAGAAACGCGTAAACCGTGGTATGGCGCTTCGGCGCGCCAACTATTCCGGAATTTCATCTCGGCGCCGTTTTACCCGGGTGACCGCGCGCCCTGTGTCCTCTCTCCGTATATCTATCATTCTATCGACGCGACGACGTTCGAACCGCGCCTACTTATATCGTACCTATTTGTGGGAATCGTACGCTGAGAGTGCGTCCGCGTGCTCCTACAGGCCGCGTACCACTATCATCTATCGAAAAACCGAGCGGGTTCTTCGCATCGAATGAAATTTTCTCGATTGGTTTCTTACTAGCGATTTCACGAGAGGTTCGATATACATATGTATATAATGTAGTATGAGACTAAACTTACTCGCCAGGAAAAAGATTTTAATCACTAATATCTCATTATCTACGAACTTTTGGCACATAGGTATTAATATGTTTTATCTATAACAAAGTCATATCGATGTAGGCCAAACGTTCATGAATAATGAGATAATAGTGATTGAAGTTCTCTTCCCGGTGAGCAAGTTTAGCCTGTGGTATAGCCAACAACTGGACTTTTCGTACCCGTATGACGATGACGTTTTGTACACGTTTACGTACTGACGAATAGGTAACTGTCCCAATAGCCAGACGGCTAAGCCCAGTATCCGGACAGCCATACAAATTGATATAGCAGATTTTATTCAGGGTTCTTACTAATGGAACTTCCTATGCATCATTAATTTATTGAAGACTTCTCTTAAGACTAGTAATTTCTTTTTATCACATTCAATAATGTGAATTATACACTCAAATATTTCCGGCTACTAGGACGTGTCCTGCTATTGGGACAGTTGCTTTAAGGTACAAATTAATGGTGACGTTTGACGCTTATTTTCAGCGTCATAAAGGTCACGTGATCAAGATTATTCGCAAAAGAACAGTCAATATTTTGCGAAATTCATTTTTTATAATTTGCATCATTCAAATAATAAAACGTACGTAAAATATAACTGCTTATTTGCGAATAACATTGATCACGTGACCTACTTGACGAAGCAATAAGCAGTTAATATTTTGCGAAATTCATTTTTGAACATCGAATCATTCAAATAATAAACCTTTGTAAAATATAGCTGCTTATTCGCGAATAATCTTGGGCACGTGACCTATTTGACGCCCAAAGTGAGCGTCGAGCGAAATTACGAATAGTACCTTTACCCATATCCCACACGCACGTTGTCTCCCACGATACGAACAAAAATGCCGGTGCAATTTAAAACATGGAATTAGAAATTGCCAACGTGCAGGCGCCTAGCGGCTCCTCCAACCCTACCCGACCCCACCGCCGCGATACACGTTGGATTCCGACCGGCTTGTCGACACCGGCTGGGCGGTCGTAGAGCGTAGAAATAAAAGGAAATACGTACGCTGCCGTCTTTCCTGTCCAACATGGCGAGGACTGGTCGGGTCGTCCTTTTCGCGCACGAGCGCGTGTTCGTCGGGTCGCGCGACTCGAGGAAAACGTCAAAAACCCGACCACGCCGCGATTCCGCCGACCCCGTGTCGCGATAGTTTCGGCGGCTCGATAGAAGATGGCGCCCAGCACGGCTGTATTGTGTGAGTGCACTATATTTACCACCACCCTTTTCGGTTGGTAGGTGTACCCATGTATGCTTGCGACACGCGGCGGTGCTCAACCGCACGTCCGCGCGCGCGCGCGAGCGGGTGTCGATCGATCGCGACGGGATCGCGCGCGCGGAAGGGGGTGGTAATCGAGGCGCCACGCGTCGTCGATTCACTACACGGCGTGTACATGTAAGCAAATTGTCTTTTCAGGCAAATAACTTTTGCCTAGGTAAATAACTTTTGTGGCTCCGCTTTCTTCGCTCGCTCCGCCGGTTCTAGCCTAACCTAAACGAATATAACCTTATCGAATCTAATTTATTTATATTTAAACGTATTAGATATGGTTACGTCAGGTTAGAATCGGCAGAGCCATAAAAGTTATTTGTCTGAAATGACCATTTGCCTACGACCTACCGATGCTTGCTCAAAAACTGACATCCTTCCTCTAATGTTTCGAACAGTGCCAATCGTATCTAATGATTCCTTCCTGCGTTTTTTATTTTAATCTACTTTTAGGACCGCATTTCTGGTCCAGTTTGATGAGGCTAAACTTATTCATCAGAAAAGAAACTTCAGTTACTATTATCTCATTATCCGTGTATGGGCTTTTGCCTCTTATTTATATAATACTTTTTTAAAGATTACATTTTTTTCTGTAACAGTCTCATATCGATGTAGGCAAAAAATTCATAAATAATGATATAAAAAATGGTGATTTAAATTTCTTTCCTGGCGAGTAAGTTTAGTCTCATATGGTGTAAGTACTGCGTGTACCCACGTATCGCGATTGCGAGTATGTACCTATGTAATGAAACGTTACGCATGGCACGTGTACTTGCGCCGTACCGTTCATACGTCGCGACATAACGGCGACACGGGAAGTAGTCGGAGAACCTTCGTCACCGGTCGCGTACGGCGGTCACCAGAGCATGGATCGCGTACGCGTTCATTTGTTCAATTGCCATATCGTCGGTGACGTACCGGATATCGCGGTCATCGCGAAATCGGCGAAACCACTTATACTGGGTGTCCAGAAAGTAGCCAAACAATTTTGGGCAGTATTCTTGGGGAAAGATAAAGATAATAATTTATCATTGGAAAATTTTTATTTAAGTGCACCCAATTCGAGATAAAGAGTTGCAAATTTGTACCAATCGGAGAGCACCTTCGGCTGTTCGCGAGTTCGTGAGTTGTTAACATAATATTTCGCATAGCACTTCAAGTTTTACTGGATTCTGAATACTCACAGCAATGACTCAAACTCCGACTAGTGTAAATTTGCAATATTTTATCTTGAATATAATGCGTTTAAATAAAATTTTGTTAAGGATAAACTGTTCTTATTTTCTCCCAAGAATACCGCACACAAATTTTTGGCTACCAATTTCTAGACATCCTGTACACAGAGTGCGGCAGAATCAATTAATAAGTTTTGAGGGATTGTAAATACCATTTTATATTCATTGAATTTTGAAAATAATGTCCTCGAGATGGCGGCCGTTATAGCTCAGCAACACTCTATTGAAGACGTTCTCCGAAGTTTTGTAGCGCTCGTTCACACATATTGAGGTCACCAGATTTGAGCATTTGCGATTTCTTTTTTTGGGGATTTCACAAGGGATAAGTGTTCAAACATTGCCCCTACGACCTATTAGAGCTAAGGGAGCGGATTATTCGAGAAGTTACTACCATCCCCCGCGATATATGTATGTGACCTGGTCTACGAAAAGGGGGCTTAGGTGTCAAGAAACCATTTTTCACTTTTTTGCCGATTCAGATAGTTTGAGCCGCTCTTTCTCATGGTGAAAACTAGAAGAGAAACCACAACTACTAACGTACTAATGAGAAACCGACAAACCGGAGTTATTTATCTTCTTCAACAGCTGTTTTCTCAAAAACTTGTTTTAGCATGTAAGCCCCCTTCCCGTATAGACCAGGTCACATATGTGAATGAGATCTAATAAAACTTCAAAAAAAAACTCCAAAAGTGTGTAGCTATATAACGGCTGCCGTCTTGAGGGCGTTATTTTCAAAATTCGATGAATATAAAATGGTATTTACTGCTGAATTAGAAAATATAAAACATTTTCTCTATATATCTTCGTTATTTTTTTATAACCCCTCAAAGCCTCTTAATCGGTTCTGCCGCACCCTGTACTTAGGACGTCTGTACGTACCCGGGATTTTTCCACTGGCGGAGACAGAAAAATGACTTTCGCCGCCAACAGAGAACAAAAATTAGATTTACTAAAAATTACTTGTGCAATTGCGAGTAATTATTTATTTATATCAATTAAATTTTCTTATGGAGAGTGTACATGTCTCAAGGGAATATTCGATTTATTTCTGTTATTTGTCATTCTACGAAAAAATCTTTCAAATAAAAGTTGTTCAGTGTCGAGGGCGACGTATAAAACATGTAAGAGAGTTTCGATAACATGCGTTATTTATGAGATATGAAGGTAACTTTTATTTTTTTATATGGAATTCGATATTTTCATCCGTATAAAAATGGTAGAGCTCATTGAGATTAACAAAAACGTATTAAGTAAAATACCCTTCTATTGAACTGTTCGTGAGATATCTCCGCTTAAACTAAAAGAGTAAGTTATGCAGCGTGCGACTAATTGTAAGACCCGTATTCATAGTTGGAAGTTATAAATAAACACGACTTAAGTCTCAGTCTCGACCAATAATTGACTTCCGATGCTGACTTAAATCCATGCTTATGTATAAGTAGTGAGTATGAATACTGACCTAAGTTCCTCAGACTTTGTACTTTGTACTTTGTACTCTTGTACTTTGAGCGGCAAAATCTCATAATCGATTCCACGATTTAACCTTATACCTTTTTTCACCTTATACCTTTTTTTATTTATCTAGACGAGCTCTACAACTTTTATAAGAACGAAAATGGCGAGATCCAATCAGTACGTACTTATAGAAATGTATGTGATTGCAAAGAAAAAATACATAATTCGCGTGTGAAAAAAGATTTAATTTATATAAATATGATAATTACTCGCGACCCCACAAGTAATTTTTGGTAGATCCAACTAATTTTATTTCTCTGCGCGTATATCCGTTCTGATCCGCGTCAGATGAGCATTTCGATACTCGCGATAGCTCGTTAGTAACGCAAATTTTGTATTTTCGAGGAACAATACAAATTTATCCAATGCGATTGTAGGTATATATCAGGAGATGTACAAATTTTATTAGCGTTCACGCGTACACGCGCCGGTTTTAACATCCGACCTCGAACGATGGCCCTATGTCATGCCTACTCGAGTTTCGCGAGATCTCTTCCGGCCTTTTCGTCCCCCCCCCCCCCCCCCCCACTCCACCTCGTTCCGGTCGATTCGTAGACACACAGAGGCGACTAACCAAGCTCGGCCAAGTCCCCAGACAGCACAGAGCTCAAAGATGTCTTTAAGTCATCTTTAAGACATCTTATGACCTACTTTCGAACTACTTACATATATCAAATTGAAAGATGTCTAAGACGAATCACGTTTAAAAGTCGCCTGAAACCGGGACGTAAAACGTCTTTTAAACTTCATTTATTCGAAAGTGGTCATAACTGAAGTACTGTTCGTGAAATATAATTTTTTTTCCAAATCAGTGCCATTTAAAAAAATAATCGTTATAATCAAATAAATTAAACGGATAATTACGGAGGAAGGATGGTAGTCGAAGGAAAGAACGGACGTTTTTATTAGTGGGGAGAACCAGTCGTTCCGTGGTTTTGACTGTATTGGAAGGTGTAGAAATTGACTTTTTAGATCTATACCAGTAACATTTGAGGGCTAAAATCGCGCATCTCGAGGCGCGTGCGCTCTTCCCCAACGCGTAGCGACGTTCGACGATAAAAAGAATCCGCGCGCCTATAACGACCGAACGCGGCGCTTACCTGTTTGGCGGAAGCCGGTTTTGCGCCGCTGCTCGACATCCTACGAAAGCTGACGAGCTTTGAAACCGGCGGGGAGTGAGCGCGCACCGTTCTACTACGTTGACGTCCGGCTTACAACTGCGGAGAGGGCAATATCGCGCGTTCCTGCAATGGGACGCAATTACGCGACGGTCGTGCCGATCTGCGGGGATCACTCGTCTTGTAGATTTATCTGTCGCTCGGAATGCGTCCACGTAGACGTGACACGCGGCGTTCGCCGCTCGCCACCACTCGGAGGCGAGACGTCGATATCGATCACGGGTGTGACGAGTCGGAGAAATTTACTTTCGAAGACATTTTCGCTTAGACACCATGACATAACGAAACGTACTCCGGGATTCCCATTTCCAGACGAGTAAATTCGAATTGTAGGGTGTAATGGTTAAGAAGGCTAAAAAAGGAGGAGCCTAATTCTGTTCCGAATAAGGGTCGGCTTTACAAACACAGTATACACACACACACGCGGTATAGCGCTATACTGAGAATAACCAGCATGAAGCGTTATGGTTATTCTCAGTATAGCGCTATACCGCGTTTATATTGTGTTTGTAAAACCGGCCCTTAGTAGGTACACTAATCAATGACATGATTTCATACGATCCCCATTCCTCGGAATCCACTCGGCTGTCAACTCTCCGTCAAAGTGAGAGTCTCGTAGGAAGTCGTACCATTGATTGGTGTACAAGTTCTGAATAGAATTAGGCTCCTCCTGTTTTAGCTCTCTTGGCTATTGCACCCTGTACAGGTTACAAGGAAAAAATTGGATTTACCACGTGAAAGACATAGGGAAATGTTAAATCTACGGCAAAAAATCTAAAATTTACCAGGAAAATGTAAAATTAACAGCAGAGTCGGACGCAGTTTAAATATCGAGTAATTAAGTGTACATAAAGTTTAGTTGCATTTAGAGGAATCCTTTCCTTTCCTTCTATTATATAAAATAGTTTTTGAAGAAATGCGTGGATAAAACCCCGTGTCGCCAAAAACCCCGGCGACCTTGGGACCGGATGCGCGAAGCCAGGTACTTGTCCCCCGGGGGTTAAGGAGCGAAGCTCCCAGGGGGCGGAGCTACCTAGTATATTTATAATTTACTTTATAAATCCAACGTCAGTATTTTTTTCGTGTAATTAATTTGTATCTATAATAAATTAATATATACGATTTGCTTAAGAATAATTAATATAAACGAGTAAACGAGCCGAAGAAGAAAACTAAGATAAGTTAGATAACAAGCAAAACGAGCAATGAGGAGTGAAGCGAACAATAATTCGCTCGCTATAAATACCTTGTTTCAAGGATCTAATTGAAACCTATCAGAGCCAAACAAATTGAAACCTATCTGATTTGTATCATGGAAATTTCTGACTTCAACGCTATTTTTCGGTGAAGTTTTCCAAATAGAAATACATTTTTCCGGACAAAAAATTGGTCGAATGAAAAATAATTTTAAAATCATTTCGCGATATTTTCTATTCAATTTCACGTAAATTGTTATTTTCTATCAAAACGACATTATTCAAATTTTCGTCTTGTCAAACGGAGATTAGATTAAATATTCCATTCTCTCTAATAATTGGTCTCTTTATCAGTGTACATGGCGCGTGCGTGCATCGCTTCCTGTTTTATATTCGTATGCGTATAATAAAGTGTAGCGTTGCAGAGCACTAAATTTTGAAATATACAACGCGCGTAGGCCGCTCTGAAAATTTGAATGATAAGCAATAATATTAAGAGATCCACACGGTTCCGTATCCACGTATGCCATATACATAGGTATAGTACCACTGCATCTTTAAGACCGGTATTCGTATGATTCAAACTTGAAAGTTATATAAATATGTATATTAGGTATAGTATATATACATATTTACAATGAACGGGCGTGCGATTACCGCGCAGACGTTCAAATGATACGAGTTTAAGAATACGCGCACGTGTGCGACTACCGAAGCAAATGAGAGAATCGTATATACTGAGTGGATTCGAGAATGCGGGTCATGCGGGATTTGTGAGTGTCAAGTGAGAAGGTGTAGTAAGTGTATAAGAGTTTCTCCGCCGCACACACTCCAACTGAACTACAGTAGGGCCTAAGTTTTGGCGCATCTGAACAATGGCTCGCTCTCCTCATTTTCTACCCCCACTCTTACGATTTAACGCGGGGAATTGCCAGTGACGTTGACAGCGTCGATGTATACAGAGTGATTCTGAGAGTCAGGTTGCGGGTCATAGAACAATAGACTACGTAGCGCTTAGGCTGCGATGGAGTGCAGTGCACGGCAAACGCTTCGAAAGAAGATCCCTAGTGCCTGAGTCAGACGATCAGACACTAGGAATCTTCTCTCGAAACAGTTGATGGACGCTGCTTGCACGTCGTCACAAACAATCATCGAGGTTAAGCCAAGCTTAACTTTCAAATTTCATTGGCGCGACTGGACCTAAATACATGGTTCAAGCCCTTTCACCAAGAATTTTGTTAAAGAACTTGAATAAAAAAATTTGACTGTGGAAAAAGGCCTTAATTAAAGCGGGGTTCTCATGCGTCCGGAAGGCTTGCGGAGTGCGGAATGCGTAAAAACCGTCAGCCAATCAGCTGTTCTTCGTGCGTACTGCCTGCCTATCCGCACCGATCCGCATGCCGCACTCCGCATGCCTTCCGGACGCATGAGAACCCGGTGTAAGGCTACGCACGGTCCATCGTAAAGGTACGTTTACATCACGCGCCAACATTTGTCGGCCAACATTGCCGGCCCGATAAATACGGTAAACGTAAACGCGCCTTTAAACTAGTTTGGGTGTTTTTCAATTAACTGACATGAGCTGATGCAAAACTAAACCATTCGTTCGTTCTGATGAAGCTCGCCAATCAGTTAGCAGGTCTAACAGAAGTGTCTTGACTTCTATCATAAATGAAAAGCACCCACTCATCGTCGCGACTATCGAGCGGGCGGAACGACTTTTATCGATTCCATCCGAATATTTCCGAGGTCGGCCGAAACCACCGAGCTGACATGGTACTAGACTTTACATACGTCAGTCTCGGGGGGCGAGCAGTTGTCTGTTTTTCGGTAATTTTGTAGGTGTCATTTGGATTTGGCGGATCGTTACTGAATCCCGAGTCAGTGTTTCCCGAGAGGGAGACGATGTGCTCGGTTTGCTGATAATACCTACGCGTAATTCGGACCACAGTCCACCGATACCTATTCTGAAAGGTGCGTAAGAAAATCGGCGACGCGCCTGTCTCCTTTGACATCTCGGTCGCAAACGTGACCTACGATCCGTTTTAGCTTCCGCGTTCATTTTTATGTATTACGATTCGTGGCAGCGTCACATCGATGATACCACATCTGTTCACCGGCCGTGAATGGCCGCATTATCAGGGTTTCGGTCGTTTCGGTTGATCGAGCTCGATTTTGTCGCCCATAACCTTGAAAGTCAAATTTTCTCATGATTTCGCCGGGACGTTGCGGCACCATAAAGACGTTCTTCGTATTCACGTGTTTCAGATAATTCGGAGCGCACCGAAAGTCACGGTCGATATGGCAGCAGCTCGAGCGCTAGGTGAGAGAAAAAGAGAGTTCACGTGAATACATATTCTCACAGAAGAAACGAATTTGGCATTGCGCTTTCTTTCGTTTTGAGGAAAAAGAAGGCAATTGTGCAGAATCGATCGCCAGAAACGAAGGGCGCTATTTAGTCAGACAAAGATTGCGTCGAGCGCAATGCCGAGTTTGGATTCACTTAAAAGTTCATTTCGATCTCGCCTATTCGAGTCAATCTTTGACTATGTTTCCTCGCGATCAAAAGATCAATATAGTTTTCGCTTGGAACTAGGCGTCGATCCATGGGCGATTCAGCCACGGGAGCGTGCTCGGTATCGCGAGCAGTTTGACTCCTTGAAACCCGTCGACGGAATCGTCACCGGCGAACAGGCAAAAGGGTTCCTGCTGCAATCTCAACTTCCTCCAGCCATTCTAGGGCAGATATGGTACAATTTTCTCATTGGTAGCATCGCGTTCTACTCTTTGCATCGGCATCCAACTCGGTTTAATTACAGGGGCCTATCAGATACGGACGCAGACGGGAAAATGAATCTCGACGAATTCAGCATCGCCTGTAAGCTGATCAATCTGAAACTTCGCGGCTTTGAATTACCAAAGACACTACCGCCGTCTTTGATTCAGAGCTTAAAGGGTGTTGCGGATGGTGAGTAGATACGAGGCTGGCACGATGTCACTATCTTTGCACTGCCATGCTGGTTCCTTCGATCGCGAAAAAGCGTTTACGCCTGTCCGCAGAATTTTGAAGACTCGAATCCTTCTCTCATAAGCGGGACCACGGGGGAACCATTTTTAGATTTACAGAGTGGCTACAAACATGGAAAGCTGGGAAATGTCAGGGAATTTGATCAGTCGAGGACATTTTTTATTTTTACTAGGAATTATAAATAAAGAAGTTAATTTCTCGAAATTTCACTGTTGGCTTTGATACGTTTCACAATGCAATTTACACTGCTGCTTCGAATATCTCTAGAATCAGGGTCTTTACCATTAACATTACTTTCTTAGTGTATAAAGCTCATTGCAGCCACCCTCGTAATCTATAAATGTAGGCTTTGATTCCAGTTCGTTTTCTTGCACGACGATTATTCACAGCTTTGTTGATTATGCAAAACTCCTAATGTGAACAAAATGTCGGGATATTTATCAAATTTGATCTGAAATGGTCATGGAAAAGTCAGACAATTCTATAACCAAGTTTCTACGGGCAATCCGACAATCCCAACCGAAATGTCATTTCATACAGGCACGCCTGCCTTGGTCAACTTGAACGGGATCGCACCCGTGCAACCTACGATGGGATTCGGCGTCGTTCCCGTCAACGTCGCGCAACCTCTCGTCGGCCTGAACGGAGTACCCGGGCTTCCGGCGCGACCCGCACCACCTGCGACGGTACCGATCGGTGAGTTGGACAATTGAAAACGCAGCGCGAGTCTACGCAAGGTGATGGTACCGTACGCGTCGTACGGGAACGATCGAGTAGGCGTTCGAAAGCTCGACGCGCATTCTTATAATTTTCGTGCGGTTGTTCTGTACACCGTCGTTCCCAATCACTCGTAATTTATTTTTAAGCTTATTGCAGAATGAAAAGAATAAGAAATAAGTGTCGATCGGTTGGAATTTTATTCCTTATTTCTTGGAATAAAATTCGAACAATTGGAATATAATTTTTCACTTCTTATCCCTTATTCTTTTTATTCTTTAATGAGCCTTATTTTCCCCTGCCTCTGGACGGTAATTGTTCTTATTATTATACGAGAGAGAGAGAGAGGGACGACACCATCGAACGTCGCACGCCGTCGACACCGACTAACGGTACTTATGTACATTAAGTGTGCGTTACGCTATGTAGCGTCACGATCAAGTAGACAGAATCGAGGTGTCAATGCGTACGCAATTACTCGCATTGCAACGTCTATCATCCGCTTAGCCTGCTCCTCTTCTCATGGATACGTCACGCGCACCGTCGTTTAATCTTTCACTCGCCTATTCACGCGTCTGTTATTTGTTTCGCCGAATCTTCCTTCAGTCATCACGGTGTCTAGCAAAATGCGAAAAAGAAATTCCCTGACTTTTCAGTCTTCCAATCTGAAATAGCCAGATTTCCCCGACCGCTATGAGTATATGCGATCGGTGCTTTTCGCATTTTTTTTCTGTCGGTATTCGCAGGATTTCTCGTTTTCGTTAAACTCGCAGGCTCGCTATGTGCCTCTCGTTCGTACGTACTTCTTAAAAACCTCGACCGTTTACGAACGCTTTGCGACGTTCGCAAGCTTTCCGCATATTTTTCTCGGGTATCGTATTTTATCATAATTTGTCTCGCTCCCAAACGCTTTCCTACCTTTTTGCGCACCATTCGTATGCATTCTCTAATAACTTTTCGTATCGCCGCACCAAGAAATCGTCGATACGAACGTAAACGGCAGCGTCTCTCGGAGACCAGCGTCACCTGTGAACGTTGATTCGTTCCGAGCAAATCCTTCAACCCTCGAAAGCTGGCAATTCACGCAAAAGTCGCATCTTTCCGCATCTCCGTTCCTCTCCTCTGCGGGCAACTCGTTCCCTTCGAAATGCATACGATCGACTTTAATCAGTCCGCGTGAAACCTTCAGGTGTTGCTTCGTCGATAGGTGGCCCTCCCCCGAAGCCTGCACCACCGTCCTTCCCCGATAGCCCGATCGGAATGAGCGTATCACCGGTGAACGTGCATGCGGCAGCGTTAACCGGTCTACCTCCGGTGCAACCGATGGCACCGACTATACTAGGTAAAACGGCGCACAGTCAATCGTCCTTCCACCGCTATTCTCGACCCAGTATATTCATCGGTCGGAACTCATAAATGATGGGCACCGATTTCAGTCGGCATGGAACCTCGCTCATATTTATACAGTTCCGATCACGTGTACGAATCACCCGAGGCATCTTCGAGTAGCACGTCGATCACGGGACTGAAAGATATATTCAACAAATAGGTATGGCTCCAGCGGCACCGATCGCGCCTCTCAACGCGAATCCGGTGCCGATCGCGGCGTTTGGCATGGCGGTAACGCCGATGCCAATGCAGCAGCCGCCGCTGCCACCGCCGCTCGGTTCGGCCGTTCCAATCGCGTCGGTATTGCCCACCGTGCCACCGATCGCTGCCACCTCGCCGAGCGTAGCACCGGCAGTTCCGGCCGCGGTGGTCAATTTGCCCGCTTTCTCGCCACCTTCGTCGCTGAACGGTGTTCACACGCCCGTATCCACGGGCACGCCGCTGAGCACGACCGCGCGACCGCCGAGTGTCGACAGGGTCGGCTCCGTGGACTCGCAGCACAGTCAGCAATCGGCCGGTTCTCCGCAAGTCGAGTGGTCCGTGCCGCATCAAACCAAGCTCAAGTACACTCAGCTGTTCAATACGTGGGACAGAACGAGATCGGGCTTTCTCTCGGGACCCCAGGCTAGGAACATTATGGTGCAGACGATGCTGCCGCAAGCGATTCTCGCGCAAATATGGTTAGTAAGTCGTTCGTGACGAGGTTGCAATTGGCACCGAGCGCGATCCATCGTATTCCAATAAATCGTCCCTCAACGGTGTCCGACGTTCTATGCTCCCTTGGAATTATTCCAGGGCCTTGGCTGATATGGACTCGGACGGTCGACTGGGTTGCGAAGAGTTCGTCCTCGCCATGCACCTGTGCGACGTTGCAAAGACCGGCGAGAAGATACCCCCGACCCTTCCGCTGGAGCTCATTCCACCGACGTTCAGACGTCAGCGACAGGGTAGCGTCGCTTCGCAAGGCGCCGTCGAGGCTGCGGTGGATCCGTCGGCCGGGATGCCGCAGGTACGCGCTTGATGCCGTCGCCCCCGAGTATACGTGATAACGATCTGTAATTCATTTCGGTCGCAGACGTCGTTCGAGGACAAACGCAAGGAGAACTTTGAAAAGGGTCAAGCGGAACTGGAGCGTCGGCGCAAGGCCCTGCTGGAGATACAACGCAAGGAACAAGACGAGCGCGAGCGTAAGGAACGGGAGGAGGCCGAGAAGCAGGAGAAGATCAGGTAAGGCATCGGGTCTTCCTCTACCTGCATTCGCTTCTTTTCTTCCGTCAATCGTCATTGTGCTCGCGCTTAAGATTGGAACAAGAGAGGCGCCGGCAGGCGGAGATCGAGAGGCAGATGTTGAGGCAAAAGGAGATCGAGCAAGAGAAGGAGGAGCAGAGAAAGAGGGCGCAAGAGCAGAGAGAGGCAGCTCGAAAGTAAGACTTCTCTTTTTCCTCGAATATCGCGAGGCCTTCCACTCGCCTCGTTTCACCTCCCTTTAGTCATTCATCTCCCCGTGTATTCTTTGCCGCGATAACGAACGCAGGGAGATGGAGAGGCAGCGCCAGCTGGAGTGGGAGACGCAAAAGTCGCAGGAGCTTCAAACGCAACGTCAGAAGGAGCAGGATATACTTCTCAAACTGAAGGCGAAGAATCAGAGTCTGAACATCGAATTGGAGTACTTGGTAAGCGGACATTGCAAAGTTTGAAAAAGGTATACGCGTGTACCGCGAGAGTCCGGGACTATCGTCGAGCTACTGTTTATCGCGATCGTGTTCGCAGAACGATAAGGTGAAGGAGCTGTCGCAGCGAATCTGTGACACTCGCGTCGGCGTTTCCGGTGTGAAGACGACCATCGACGGTATGCGCTCGACGCGCGACGCTCAACTGCAGGAGATGTCCGCGCTGAAGAACAAGCTTCGCGAGCAAAATCAGCGACTGCTCGCGCTGAGCCAGGACAAGGCCAGGATCGAGGCTAAAAACAAGATGAACGCAGCGCAGGACGCGGCTGGCCAGGAGGCGGTCAAGATGGCCTTCGCAAATAAACAGATTACCTTGAAGCAAATGAAGGACAAGATCGCCGATTTGCAACAACAGGCGAGTGGACGAGCCTACCCCGAGCGACGTCGGGCGCGGTCTTAACGTTGATTTTCATTGGAATCGATTTTGTTCTTTCCTTTCTTCGGCAGATCAACGAAAAGATGTCCGACATCGCTAACAATAACGGGCAGCTTGACGACGTGAGGAATCAGATGAAGTGTCTCGTCACCGATTGCAAGAAGCTGTACAGGTCATTTGACGACAAGAGGCTGCAGGTGCTCGAGTTAAGGGCTGGTACTGGCGTTGGCGGCGGTACTGGTGCGACTGGCTATTCGACTCCAGCGTGGGACAACAACGCCTGGAGGCACAGGGACGATACCGTGAATCAGGATTCAGCCTGGCCCGTCGACGATTCGCACGCGATCGTTACGAGAGATTCCGTAGCGGCTACTACAGCCGCCGCCGCCACCGATGCGACCGAAGTTGTCAAGTACCGGGCGTTGTACGAATTTGTCGCGAGGAATCAAGATGAGATATCTTTCCAGCCGGGCGACATCATTCTGGTGAGTTCTTTCTGAGAGAGATAAACAAAAATTGCCACGAAGGTCGAGCGAAATAAATACGACGCGGTAGTATTTCTACTTCTCTCTTTCTCTCTCCTCGCACGGCTGCATATCACAAAAGTCTTTTACTTTTCTCGCGTGCGGGTTCTGGGAGAGATTTGCGGACAGAAGGCGGTTGCGCGAGACAGTTCCTACCTAATTTTATCGTTTCTCATATTTTAAATTCCTTTCTATTATCTGTCTTAATAACATTTACTCTTACTATTTCTTTTACTATTTACTAGTTATTCATATTATTTACTTACTATTTACTAGTTACTTTTGCTATTTATTTTTTACTGTTCGTTTCCCGGTTTTACTGCGTACCACTTTTTTTTACTACTTGCTCTTTCGCCAATTTCTTTTACTATTTACTGGTTATTTTTATTACTATTTTACTCTTTACAATTTACTAATTACTTTTGCTATTTATTTGTACTATTTGCTTATCTGGTTTTACTATTTATCATTTGCTTTTACTACTCTAGTTTCTCGTATACTAAACATCTTGTAATCTTAGGGGACGCCCAGGTCTTAGAGCCACGATAAACGCTTCTTCTTCTCTTTTTCTCGACCGACAGGTACCACCGGTGCAAAATGCAGAACCAGGCTGGATGGCGGGCGAGATTCGCGGCCGTACCGGTTGGTTCCCGGAGTCTTACGTGGAACCGGTAGACGTCGGCAGCGTTGGCATCGGTGTCACCCCCGTCGTCGGCGATAACGACGCGTTCGTCGCGCAAGATAGCATCGAAAAGAGAACATTAGAGTACGGTCGCTCGTTATTTCCCTTTCGCGTTCTGTTTCGACACATCGGCGTTGGTCTTCTTTCTTCCTTTTCCTCGTCTTTTTCTCCAGTCAACTTCCTTACTTTCGCAGGGGAATAGCAGAGGTGCCGGAAAACGTGTCCGACGCGGGTTCGCTGGGCGGCGAAGGCCCAGCCATCGCGACTTCCGTCGTACCGACTTTGGGTCTCGGCACGGCGTGCAACGTCCAAGCGACCGCGCTGTATCAGTATCGTCCCACGATCCAACAGCATCTCTCCTTCGGCAAGGGAGACGCTATCCGCGTCATCGAGCAACAGGTCAGTGGCGCGGTCCATTTCGCGTCCGCGCGCGCCAGCAATCCTCCAAAGCGGGCTACGTGCGTTCCAACGAGTCTCTTTTGACTTTCCCGCCCGTGACAGGACGACTGGTGGTACGGCGAGCTGAACGGCGCAGAAGGCTGGTTCCCTAAGTCTTACGTGAAAATCGTCGCCCCTTCGTACGGAGGAAGTACGTCGCCCCCGGCCGCGGTTAGCGATATCACCGCTGCAACCACCGGCGGTCTCAACGAATGTTACATCGCGCTGTATCAGTACGCGTCGAACGAGGCCGGCGATCTCAGCTTCAATCAGGGTGACGTGGTGCTGGTAGTGAAAAAGGAGGGAGATTGGTGGACCGGTGTCATAGACGACAGAACCGGAATTTTCCCCTCGAATTACGTCGAGAAGTACGATTCCGCCAATCAGGTGAGCCACTCCGTACGACGCGTCGGCACGTCGCGAAGTGATTCCTTTGTTGAGAAACAAAGCAATTCCTACTAACACCCGCTTGTCATCGCAACACTCGCGCCAGGACGCCGTTGCGCCTGTTAACCATTCCGAACAAGCCGCGGCGACTGCAGGCGCCACCGCGGACTCGGTCGTTGCCCCGGAGGAAGCAACGGTCGCCGAAACCATGACAGCGACGACGACGACGACGACGCCGGCCGTCTCCGCGTCGCCCGTGCAAGGAAATGCGGTGTGTATTCGCTCGATGGTTTTCGCAGATTTCTCTTTCTCTTGAATTTTTGTTTCGCTGAGTTTTTTGAAAGACAAACATTTCGATCCTCCGCCGTATCGTCTTGCCGGTCAATGGCAAATCGTGTGAGAAGCCAAAACGGTGGACTCGGGTATACGGATGAACTGGACGTGTGATCCGTGTGTTTAGCCGAGCCAAAAGACAACCGAGCAACTCGAGGACGAGATAGCCGCGGCCGAGGACCGTGCGGAGTTACCCGACTTTGCCGCCATGTCCGCGCAGCAGGTAACGTTGACGTTGGAAATTTATCGTTCCGATCGTAGATTTCTAAAGCAGCGAGAAGAGATCGGCGACCTTATCGTTGTACATGTGTTCGTTTTGAACGAAATCGCGGAGCATTCCTGGATGAAGCGTTTCATTGACAGGATGCGAAATTCGCGGTCGTTGCTTCTCCTGACGATTATCCCGTATATATTCAACATAGTTAGTTTCCCCAAATTTCGGATATATGAAACAAAATTTAACGGTCTTACCGAATTACTAACACGTGTGTGTGTGGCTGTACTCGCTTTTCACGGATGCTACCGCTGATGTTCGGCCGTACACGCTGTCGCAGGGCTACAAGGTACTTGGACACTCCTCCTTCCTACTTTTTTCCCATTTTATTTCCTCTCCAGTTTTCTATCTTATGGTGTTTTGTCACTTCTGATCTAGTTTCATTATATATCTGTACGTCTTCTCTTACTGCTCATTTTTGTATTACACTTATTTCACAGGGTTGAGAACCTTTAGAGAATCTTGATCATAGAGTGTGTTAAATTGGTTCATTTATCCATCAACTCATCTATTCTTTCATTCTTTTATTCATCCATCCATTTATCCGGCTATTCTTTTATCCATTCATTCATTCATTTATATTCATTCATTCATTCATCTCTCTTCGCAAATGCTTACCTTCGAGTCTACATTTTTGCTCCATGTCTCACGTCTCTCAAGCCTTTGGTCCTCCCACACATTATTCGTAGTATCATTCTTTTTTCTTCCTTACAATTTGCGAAGCGAAGAATCGAGAGCCTGCGTCGTATGCCATTGTTTCTCCCTACCAGACCGAGAGCTATACGGCGACTGTTCGAATGACAAATGCATCGATACTTCGCTCGGCATTTTCGTCGCGTGAAAACTCGTCCTGCGATCCCGCCTCGATGCGTTCTTTTATTCTGATATTTCAGGGAAGGGGTAGAAAACCGGAAATCGTTCAGGTTATCGCTCCTTATCAAGCCACCAGCGCGGAACAGTTGGATCTTCAACGAGGACAACTGATAATGATACGCAAGAAAACAGCGTCGGGATGGTGGGAAGGTGAATTGCAGGTAGAGCTCTATTTATCGTACCAGTTAATGCACTCTCCGTTTTACTTTTCGCAATACACAAACGAAAGTAGAGCATGAACCACTCGCGTCACTCGACGGCCCGTCTGATGAGTTATCCTTATCGATATAATATTCGCCAAATATCTTCCCCACAGGCGCGGGGTAAGAGAAGACAAATCGGTTGGTTTCCGGCATCTTACGTGAAACCGCTTGGCAGTAGCAGCAATCGAAGCACGCCGGTATCGCACAGGTATCAAGACTCCCCTACAGATCCGAACGTCGGTAAGTCATCCACTCTCGAAGTAAAACGACAATATCCCTGAATGCGCGCGCTTCAATCGTCTCACGAGATCGCGATGTACTTCTAGAACGCGTCATGGCCCTGTACCCATATCAGGCGCAGAACGAGGACGAGCTTAGCTTTGAAAAGGGTGACGTTGTAACGGTCCTGGCCAAGGAAGAAGCCGCGTGGTGGAGGGGCGAACTGAACGGCGTCTCCGGCGTCTTTCCAAGCAACTACGTATCTCCCATGTGTAAGTAGAACATTTTCGATCGTGTCGAATCGTCTTAAAGAGCGCGCAGCGTACTTTATCGCGTCAGACGCTCGAAACGCGACTCTCGCGAGAATCTCGAGTCTGGTCCACCGTGTGATACTATGTTTCCCCATTTGTGGCGCGTACGCGCGCACTCGATTTGCGGTGGTAACTATAAATCGTATAAAATGAAGAAAATGAGAATAAATCGATATGCACTGAGAAAAAATCTAGTCGAAAGATTTAATTGGTTTGAATGAGTCGAATCAATAGTCTATTCATTTAATTTGATACTCTTATATTCACAGCAAGTATAAACATAATTAATATGAATAAATATTAGTAATTCTAAAAAAAATACTTAATTAGTCCAATTGTAAAAAACAATTACACATGGCGGACTAAATATTTTAAGTTGTAGCAGCTAAACATCTACTTATACCGATTAAACATTATGTATATGAGGCTAAATTTACTTGCCGGGAAAGAAACTTTAATCACTATCATCTCATTATATCTGAGCTTTTGGCTCGTATTTATGTAATATTGTACTCTTTTTGAAGATTACATTTTTATCTACAACAAAGTCTTATACCGATGTGTAGGCCAAAAGTTTATAAATGATGAGATAATAGCGATTGAAGTACCTTTTCTGGCGAGTAAGTTCAGCCTGATACGGTATATTAGAGTTGCGAGTGAACACAATTATGTAAATTAAGAAAATATTTAATCGCTTGAAAATAATTCAGACAAACTAAATCGATTCAACCAATTTTTTTCTCAGTGTAGGAGACGAATTTGTCAATTTTGCTCGACGAGTAATTGCCACGGAATGGCCACTTTATCGGAAAACCTGGAGACGCCGGGACATTTACTCACTCCGGGAAGAGTTGAAGAAAAGTCGGCGATTTTTCGAGACGTGTGAATAAACGAGCGTCTCGACGTGTGCTCGATGTGCGCGCCGCACGTGGAGAATGTTGCGCGCGTAAAGCGAGGAGAAAGCTTAGAAGTGGCCTGTACCTCTGTCTGTTTTGTAGGAACTGCCGGTGCATACTGCCCTCGACGAATCCTTGATCAATGCTAGTGTGTATGTCTGCTGTGTGTTCGGCAGGGACCCACGGCGACGCAAGTCTCATACCGCTCGGCGCGGCATCCCCGTAGCGTTCTTACCCGCGCCATTGCGTCTTCTCTCGTTCGCGGGCTAGGATGACAAAGCGCGCGCCGGTATATTTGAACGCGTCCGATCTAACTAGACAAAATCTCATCGCTTCTCTCGTACCGCGAGAAGTTTCGCTTCGTGGGTCCCGAGCCCTGACTGTGCGCACGCACGCGCGCGCGCGCGCGCGATTGCCTGCCGGGGCCGCCTCTCGTTCCTCCCGAGATACTACTCCTCTCCCGGAGTGACGCTAGAGTCGAATCGCCGCTAAGCGAGCCGATCGAAGAAGAATTCATTGAATCGCCAAAGGGATTTCGGCTTGTAGCATTATTGTATGGTGGCGGAATTAGCACGAAACAGTAGTCCCGAAATATTCTTTCCCTTTTTATTTTTATGTGCCCGAAATCAGTTTTAATCGATCGTATACAAGTATTACCAAGTCACTAGCGCGCGGTTTTTTTTATTTCTAATCGTCTCAAAATTTATCATTAGATTAAGAAAATCGCAGACGATGACCATTATCATCTATGGTAGTTAACAAAATTTGACAGGCGACTATTTCGAGCAGTATTCGACTTGTTTGTATACTTGTAGTAAATTCGGTTACGCTGGCGGCCTTCAGATTATTCCGCAGAATTCAACAAACACTTCCTTCGACGTCGTAGCTGTTATCCGGGTAGAGTTATTTCGGGACGTGTGAGAGATACGGCGTATTTTCGATCTTTCGACTTTCCGGAAATATTACATTTTATTCAAGACACACTAGTGTTTAGCAAATGTGATTGCTAAGTGAGAATTCGATGCTCACTGGATGACATGACAATATTAACCAATGAGGATCGAATACTGATCGAGTGATCTTTATCTGTCGAGTTCAGTGTATCCTGACTATCACCTGAAAAATTCCTATGAGCTATTTTAAAAGTCCTCAGAATTGAAAGACGCCCTTTATTCGGTAGAAAGAGTTCAATTCGTAGAGATTCGGTTGCGCATATCGACAGTACCACTCCGGTAATTCTATCTTGAAACACGAACGCGGCACTAGCACGACTTTCGAGCGATTATTGCCGAAAGCCGGATCGTCGTTTTCTCACGGTCGCAAGCTCGACGCGCGAGTACCCAGGAATTCTGTTCTATATGTAGCATTGTTATATTCCCTGTCGTTGTTATCCTGGTGTACTCCGTTGTGTATACAGTACATATCTCTTTCCGCGGTACAAGCGGCTGTGCGACAACGACAACGGCGACCAGCGGCATTGGTTCTCTCGATATCGCGTATCGTTTACTCCCGGCGTCGCGAATTCTGTCGCTGGTGGCTTAAACATTTCATTTTTAAACCTATCAGCCAATGAACGATCAATCGTCATGCTCTCATTCGCTACGAAGGCTTTTGCCCTGGTTAATGAAAGTATGGAAATTGATCGATCATTGATCAGTATGTTTAAAAGTAAGATTTTCAAAAGTCACCAGCAACAGAATCCGTGACGCCGGGAGTACCTACATTCCGAACGGCGGTTGTCCTCCTGGCCGCCTCAAAATATATGTACGCATACTTCGGCACGCGCGCGCGCGCGCTCGCATTTCTCCCGTTCTCGGTTTCCCCCGCTCGAATCTTTGCACTAATCGTCATCTCGCCTCTGCTTGACATGCAGCATAAGGATAGCGGTACCCGGCGTCGCATCGGCTGTAAAAGCACGCCCTGCTCGTAAAGTAAGAATATTTATGCCGGCAATCTGCGATCGCACGCCTGGTCGAGTGCGTATCACGATCGAGGAGAAGTTTCAACGGCGAAGAGAGAGAGTGTGGGACACGCGCCGGCCTGCCTGTGTCGTCTGGCTTCCGGTAGCGGGTGCCGCCGTAGCAGTCGTCACTGCACTTCCCTCCAACGCGCGAGAGACGCCCCGAGCCCCGTGTCTCGCAGCGATTGTTGAAGTTTCTCGATCGGACGAACGGATACGTCGCTTGCGATTTCCGCTCTGTTCGCGTATTCGATATTAATTACACGCATATGTATCTACGCAACGTAGGACGAAATCGTCCGAATATACGCGTACCACATCGTCACACGACTGCTTGATTCTCTTCTTCCGCACATACGGGTGTCGTGTACGTCGTGACCAGCAGTAGTCCTGCAGAGGAGGGTCGTGCGAACTTAATACGCGCGTATCCGTTCGATCGTTCGATGTCGTGCGGATCGAGCGAATAATCGTTATTGCGAAAGTGCCGACGGGATTTTGGCGGTATTCAAAGTCTTTCGTTCGCACTCCGGGTCTCCTGTACGTGAATCTCTCTTTTTCCTTCTCGCGCTCTTCGAGTACGCGATATATACGCAAGAAATATAGTACTTCTATAGCAATGCCAATATATATGACGAGTTAAATAAAACAACTCTCTGTTGCGAACTATCTTTATAAGTCTTGTTGAATCTCGTAATTCTTTTTCTGTGACTCTTTTTGCCTCTTTCTATATTTCCGTTACTTTGTCCGGCTCTTTCTCTCTCTCTCTTTCCCTCCCTCTCGCTATCTATGTTTATGCAGCGGAGATCCACGAATTTGCGCACCGTCGGGACTGCCCAAATTTCTAAGGCCGCGCTCTTGGGCGTAACTCATGAATGGTGGGAATACGTACACTTTCAGTGTATGTAGACATCTTCGGAATTTCTATTTACACTTTCGTGTGTATACTACAGTGGACCGTCCCAACTATTGCGCCCTTCGTGTGAACGCCGACGGAGTAACCGGGGAGAGGGCACGAAAGTAGGGGATGCCTAAATTTCTGGGTGCCCAAATTCTTGGATCTCCACGGTATATCTCTTGTGCCGATTTACGTACACTCGGGCGCAGCCGGTGATCTTTTACAATCGAGTCACTTATCGTTTTTTCAATCACACGTAGCGTACAGACGGCGCGGCGGGGGACACACACATACGCAAACGCACGAAATTTTCCTGCATCCGTTTTTGACTTTGCTTCGCTTTACACCCGCCTCTTTCGTCCTCCCTTCTCCCCCTTCCCCTCCATTCTCAAATCGCGAGAAGAAGGCCGAGGCAGGGGGCAGTAGGACGGTCAGGAGAAGGTGCAAGGTGGAAAGGACACGCGCGCGCGCGAAGAACCGAACGAGGTGGAAACGGGACGAGGGACGCGTTTGCGGGAAAAACTTGAGTGCATTTTGTGTGCAGCCAATGAGGCGGTAACCGACTTGCTGACGACGCGGCTCGACCCTATGGAACGAAAGCGTCAAGAGTACATCAAGGAGCTCATAGCGACCGAACAGGCTTACATAGAAGATATGAGACTCGTTCACGAGGTATACTCGACTCGATCGATCCTGCGGTACACGTAACAAAGCGACATAACGAGACTATCGATCATGCACACACGCGCGAGAGCGCAAAGACGCGCCGCGCGAGTAGCCAGTTGGTATAGGATCCGCTCTTCGTATATTCGTGTTCGATCGTTCCTCCGTACAGGTCTTCGAGAAACCGCTGCTGGAAAGCTTGGTACTCACGGTGGACGAGGTGGAGAAGATATTTGTTAATTGGAGGGACATCATTGCCTGCAACGACAATTTTTTGAGGTGGGAATACGAGCTGAAACTAGGAGCTCCCTCCTCGAGGGAAGAGCGGGCGATTTTTTTCTTTTCTCTCTTTTTTTTTCTAACGAACGATGTTCTTTCGCTTCCCAGGACACTGCGAATTCGAAGGGACAACAGCGAGGGAGGTATCATCAGGATGATCGGAGACATTCTGTGCGAGAACGTGAGTCACGTTGGATCGTCGGGAGTCGTTTCTTCCTTCGAAATTCATCCACCACGTCTTTCTTTCTTTCTCTTGTTCTTCTTTTCTTTCCATTTCCTCCACCGCAGATACCAAGAATGTCGGCGTACGTAAGATTCTGCAGTTGCCAAATCAGCGCGGCCGTGTACCTGCAGAGGCTGACGGAGACGCTGCCGGAATTCGTCGAAGTAGCGCAGGTCTGTCAACAGGATCCGAGGACGAAGGGAATGCCGCTCAGCGCCTTTCTGATCAAACCGATGCAACGTATCACCAAGTATCCACTCATCATCGGCAAGGTTTCGTCTCTGTTAATTAAACGAATCTCTTTTTCTTCCTCCGACGAGTTGTGACGTCTAACGGGATCGGTGTCACCTTTTCGCACAATCCAGATCCTCGAGTACACGTCGGCCGCGCATCCGGACAGGCAGTACTTGCAGGAAGCGCTGGCGAAGGCCGAAGAGTTTTGCACTCAGGTAAGTTTCAGCATCCTTCGCGTCGGAGTCGTCCGCGTGGTACTTCGCGAATGTCTGCGTCTATTAGCACGAGGAAGCTCCGTGACCTTTGCGAAACAGGTGAACGAAGGTGTCCGGGAAAAGGAGAACAGCGACAGGCTCGAGTGGTTGCAGAAGCACGTCGTCTGCGACGGTCTCGAGGAGCAACTGGTCTTCAATTCGCTCACAAACTCCCTCGGACCACGGAAGCTTCTTCACTACGGCATATTGCACAAGGTGAGAGAGAAAGAGAAAGCTCGGGCGCAATTCCCCGTGCTTACGCGCGACTCCGGATTCGTACTCTAATTCGCCTACCGTCCTTCTCTCGACAGGCCAAGAGTGGCAAGGAGCTCGTAGGCTTTCTCACGAACGACTTTTTACTGTTCGCGCAGCCAACCAAGTCGCTACCCACCGGTCAGCAGTTCTCCTTCGATCGCAACGAAAACAATAAATTCAAGTTGTACAGAAAGGTGATTTCCCTTTCCCATCTTACGTTCCGTCGCTGTCTCTTTCACTTATCAGCGATTCTCCATTCTTCAGCCGATCTTTCTCTACGAATTGTCGCTGCTCGCCGAGTCCGACACCAATTGGGGCGACACCTCCGATGAGACGAGAACCATTCGATTGAGAGACTCGAAGAAGGTGATGGTATTGCTGGCTCAGTCCGTCAGCGAGTGCACTCTGTGGGTCAAGCGATTGACGGAAGCGAAGAGGGAGTTTATGGAGAACGAAAAGAGTCATCTGCAGCGGCAACGATCGAGTGAGTATCGCTCGGATGAAACGATCCACGCGTCGCACGATTTGACCCTCGGCAAAGAGTTTCCCCAAACGAGAATCAGGAATGATCCCCCGCGAAAAGAACGATCCCATCGGCGTTGTAAAATAATGTTTATCGAGACTTAAAATAACGAGTGTATCCGTGTATGCGCGAACAGAGCAGGCGCAATTTGGCGCGTGTGGACGTATCCTCGTAACCGTACTCGAGGGTTCCAGCCTGAAAACACCGTCGGGTAAGAAATGGTCTTCAATGAACGACTGGATATTCGAATGTTCTCTCTTTCTCTCTCCACTCCCACTTGCGAGCTTTCTTCGTGCTTGTGGTCCCTTACTACTTGGAGAATTCGCGTTTGTCGCTCGACTAACACAACCCGCTCGGGCTAGCATGCCGTGGCACGCCGTATCGACTAGAACGCTCTTGCATGCTTGTAGTTCGCAGGAGACCCCCAAAGGGCCGGCTTCGTCTAGTTGTGGTGGAAGCCGAAGATATTGTAGTCCCTAACAAGCAAGGTAAAACTACTCGCTCGCACTCACCTTCGCGCTGTAAGACACTAACTTCGCTCGAGCAATTGTATACTGAAAGAAATAGTTGGTGGTGTCAAAATCATATGTCTTGAACAGGGTGTCTAGCAATTATGGAAATCATGGAGGTCGTGGAAAAATCATGGAATTTTTCTTTCATATTGGATATCATGGAAATATCATAGAATTGTTTTTTAATGTAAAAATATCATGGAACTGGAATAAATGATTGATTTAATAAGATTTATGTGATCTCGGGGTGCCGGATACGTTAGAAGTACGATCGGTGAACTTCGCTTTAGTCCTGCGAACGAAATCAACGAAGCAAAACAGTGTAAATTACTCCCGGTATTATTGAAACAAAAATTTATTTCTTTTTGAGCAGAAACTTCTGCACAAAGACTAAGTATTATAGGCGCCGATCGTGGAAGAATACAGAATTCTCGCCTGGAAATCATGGAACTATAATACAAATTTATTACCCTTAATCTCTAGACACCCTGTTGAATCAAGAACGTATGATCTTACAAATTTCTAAGAAAACAGATTCTCGGTCGAAGTATATTTATTCTTCGTTCAAGAGTACCTTCGTTGAAACGAGCAATTTTTCCAGCACGAAATAAACACTTGCTCGAGCCTACCAAATATTTTCTTGCACGAAGAAAACCATGCCTTGATCCTGGAATTATATCATGTTTTTGATTGAAGAAAACATTTTTTTCGTCGCACCAGCAATTATTTCTCTCGGTGTACCTGTGAATTTGAAGAGAAATATACGCATCTTGTGGGAGGCTCGAGGTTTTGTCAAAGATCGAAATCTCTGATCATTTTTTTTTCGTGCTAATTCAACAAATCATAACGATCGGGTGCATATAATACTAATGTACATACCTACGTATAATTAAGTATTACGATACAATTCCATTCGCACGTCGCCTCCCTCGCACGCTATACATATCGTATCATTTATAATCGACTAACGGATACTTAATTCATTTTCGCACTGTCGTACTGACCTCACCTAATTCACAGGCAAGTGCAATACCTTCTGCAAGGTTTCAATGGGCTCGCAAGAGGCGAGAACGAAGGTCGTGTCCGGTACGGATTGTCCTCTCTGGGATGCCTCCATGCAATTCCAAGTCAAAGATCTTCACGAGGACACTCTGTGCATAACTGTATTCGACAAAGGTTACTACAGCCCGGATGGTGAGTTCCATCGGCATTCACCCGTCCGCCGTCTTACGTGTACCGCGAGATAATCCAGTCGACTCTTATTCTTTGTCTCTAGAATTTCTCGGTCGTGCCGAAGTGCGAGTCGCCGAAATAATGAGGGACAGCAGAGACGCCTGCGGTCCCATTCAAAAGCGCATCAAGCTGCACGAGGTCGAGCGAGGTGAAGTCGTACTAAAACTGGACCTGAGACTCTTCGACGGCAGGTGAACGGAGCGCGGACGAGCGCCGACGAGCGACGCGTGTCGCTCGCTCGACATCCGAAAAAAACGACGGTCGTTATCGAAAATCCGTCCGTTCGAGTCCACCTTCAACTTGGTTCTTTGCGCGGCGTCTCCCCCTCGTCGCCTGTAATCGGGATCTACACGCTACGCGCGCGTGGTTACGCGCTCCAGGAAATGGCGACGCGGCGTCGGCCCCGGATCGGTCCGCGCGCTTCGCCTCGTCGACAGTTGGGCGAAGCTCCGTTCGTCGCATTACAAGTAAAAAAAATATCTATATATATATTTCATAGCGATACATAAATTTAAATAAATATGCGCACGCGCGCGCGATCCGTGCGTCTGTGGAGACTGCACGGCGCAGCGTGTATCTAGTAAATCAGTCGTCCCTCTCTCGCCTGTTCCGGTAACGTCGTGGAACCCTCGTCCATCGCGGGGAATTCGTAGATGGGTTTAAAACCACCGAAGAGCTGCGGTTTGAAGTTCTCCGCGTCGAACTCTGCGTCGCTGTCCTCCCCTTCCTTCCCCGGGGCCGCGTCCACCGCTGTCGCTTCTGTATCGCTCTCCGCGCCGCCTTTCGAGGCGTTGCGCTCGATGGTCGGTTTCGCGACGACGCTCCAGCCGGACTTGGAGGGCGCCTCGGCGCTGACGCTTGCGAAGAAGGGTGCCATGAAGCTTTGAGCGGAGGGTGCGGAATTGGAGGGGTTTGAAGGGCGGCGCGAAGGCAGCACGGGTTTTCCTTCGTAGTCCGCTCTATCGACGCTGGATTCCGAAGTTGGCGTGTACGCGTAGGCGATCGGCGTCGGCGTCGAAGTCGGAGGCATCGTGGACGATGGCATCAGCGTCGACACTGGATTTCGATGATCCGGAGGAGCGGTGCGGAAAGGCGTGTAATCCTGAAGATACGGGATCACGTTCACACCGGAGATTCCCTCTTCCGTCTCTTCCTCCTCTTCCTCTCGCTTCTCGTCGGATTCCTCGGACCTTTCTCCGCTGAGCACGAGGAGAGGCTTCTCTCTCCTCGGCGGCATCAGCAGCGAAGGATCCGGTCGCTCCAGAGGGTAAGGAAAATCTGTTCGGACATAGGGTCTTCCTCCGGATCCGCCGATTCGAAGACTCGTGCCGATTACTTCGTCTTTGAGGTCCGACGGTGGCAGCGGTCGCTGCGGTCCATGAGTACCCACTACGACCGCGCTCTTCGTCTCGGTAGAGTCCGCCGCCGGATACACGACGAACACTGGGCGTTCCTTCTTATCTTCCTCCGCGATTTTATCGTCTCCCTCGTCGACCGCTCCTTTCGGAGAGTCGGCGGTCTCGCTCGGCTCGTTGTCGGCTGCGTCTTCGTCAAAGTTGACCCTGAACGGCGGCGGGAGGTTCGGCTTGACGATTCGCTCGTCCAGATTGCTGCCGCGTTGCTGGATCATCTGCAGAGTTGCTACCCGAGCAGGAGGCGGTCCGAAGGAGTCCGATCTTCGATCGAGCGGTGTTGGACGGGCGCTATTCGATGGTATGCCTTCGATGACGACGTTACCGGCGGAAGATGAGAAGCCCGGCGCAGACGGCGGCGGCGGCGGAGGCGGCGGCCCGACCGCGCGAATCGACGGCGGTGGAGGTGGGCCGATTCTTTGCAAATAGGAGGGCGGCCTTCTCACCGGCAGTCGGACGCCGTGGGATTCTTTGGCGTTCGGCCGAAACTGTGGCAGAATGTTGGGGAGCCTCTGAGCCTCGTCGGGACGCTGGGATATCCTCTTGTCGGCGGGATATCTACCGTCGTTCGGCTTGGGATAGCGGAGCGGCGTTGGCGGCCGTTGACGGCGATGATGCGGAGGCGGCATCGGTATCGGCATCGGTCTCACCGGCAGCGGGGGTGTCAAACTGGCCGACAGTTCGGGCAATCGAGGTATCGGTGATTGTTCTCGTCGCGGAGGAATGAGCGACGGGAGTGGGGAGGAAGGAGGAGGCGGAGCGGGTCGAGTATCGCCCACGAGAACGGGCGGCAACTCGTGGATGGAGCCGTCGGCCTCGTTCACCACGACGACGTGCTCCTCGATCGTCGGCCTGTCCTCGTTCGCTCCGGGAAACGCGACGTAACCTTCGCCGGGACGCCTCGTCTCCTGCTCTCGAACGACCGGACGAAACGAAGCCTCCGCGTCGGTCGCGTAAGGTTTTTCTTGCACCGCGGTTCCCACGTAGTGGCCGACGCCTTCGACGTTCTGACGATTTCCCAGAACGAAGGACACCGTGTCGCGTCCCGGCGGAACGAAGACGTTGCTCGCGCTGGCGACACGATCCGGCGATCCGTTGGGTGGGAAGAGAACGGTGTCGACGATATTGTCGGCGACTTTCTTCTCGTTGCTTTGTAACGCGGTGGACGGGAAGGAAAGAAGCGGGGGAGAAGGTGGCGGCGGAGACGAAGGTGGAGACGGCTGCGGCGCGCGATTTTCGTGAAGATCGATTTGCTCGCGATGAAGGGGCAAAGAGGTGAGCGGACGGCTCTCTTTCATCGCGATCGGACGCTGTGTCGTTGTGGAAGACGGTGACGTCGTGGACGGCGGTACGGTAGTCGTGGTAGTGGAAGACGCCGTAGCCTGCGCTCCTTCCTTCAAGCGAGAATAATCTTCCGGACTATCGTACTCGTACGTATCCTCGTAATCGTCGGCGAATATGTGGGAGTAGGATCCACCGTAATCGGGATGAGGGGGGATCTTGGTCGTCGTTGTCGTGCCGAACGTGGACGGTTTCCAGGTGGTAACCGGTAGTTGCGGCGGTAACGATGACGCTGCGGTCATAGTCGGTCCAGCGGTCGGCTTGGGTTTAGCCGTTGTTAGCTCGGGTTTCGCAGTTGTCGTAGTAGTAGTAGGAGTAGAAGTAATAATTGTTGTTCTGCTTGTTGTAGTTGTAACGGTAGTGGTGCTTGGGGCGGCGGTAGCTGGGGTAGTGATAACTCTCGGAGGTGCCTCGGTAGTGATCCTACCGGGCACCGCGGTACTGGTCGTTCTCGGCAGATAGCTCCGATGCGTGGTAAAGTAAAGCGCGGGTGGCCTTTCCGTTGTCTCGCTCTGGTACGGCTTATGATTATACGTGCTGTAGCTGTTCGATCCGCTCTGAACCTTTGTATTGGCGTAGGAGCTCGAGATCAACGGATACTTGGAGGAGGAATATCGGACGGGCAAGTTGAGGAAGTCGTGAAAGCTCGGAGAATACGGATTTATCTCGTTTGGAGCGGCAAAGTCAGCGGGAACCTTTCTCTTTTCCGACATTGCATCCCTGTTCTCTTCGACGTCTTCGCCATGATCGAACTCCTCGTCTCGTTCCTCGCCGGTGCTCTGGCCGCCTTCGACGTAATCGGGAACGCTTATCGTCCGCGGTGGCGTCTTCTCGAAGTCGATCTTCCCGGTGATCGGATCTTTCTCCAAGGAGAACGGCTTGCCACCGTTCAAGGCGAATTGTAACGCGGGCATCCGGTACCGCGCTTCGACGTCACCGTAGTCCGGATCGTCGTCGTCATCGTTGCCTTTATCGTTGCTGTTTTCGGTGCTGTTCCTCTCGTCGACTCGGTCAAAGTCCCGTCGCCGCTCGTCGCGCAGGACCATCGAGGGCTCGCCGGAGGCGAGAACGAGGGCGGAGAGGACCTGGAGGAGCACCAGCGAGAGCATCGCGCATCGGAAGTGACGCGGCGTCATTTCTGCGGAGCTGCGAAAAGAAGATTTCACGTATTACCGGAATATCGTACAGTGACACGGGCGAACGACGCTGTTCTCGCGGCGATTCTTCTCCCGCCTCGCTTTCGCCGTTTGCCCGTTGCCGTTGAGCGCGAGCGAGAAGCGGGTCGAGGTCGAGCTCGAGGTCGAGGTTCTCGAGGGAAAAAAGGGAAAAGAGGAGCATCCGATTCCAACGGTAGGAGGAGGTCGCGCGCGCGCTCCGGTCCGGAAAGGTATGCGCGCGAGGAGCTGTGTATACCGTTATCACAAACCATCTATTCCACCTACATATACCTGTACGTATGCGCGCACGTACGTATACCCACGTCGGGTACAAGTGTACGCGTCATACATTCCCAGTGGGTCAACGGTCCCGTAACGTAACCACGTAATTTACGCCTGCCAAGATAGGTGAGCGACCGGATTTTTTCCCTTCACACTAAACTCGATTCTCCCGTTTTCTCTCTTTCTTTCTCTCCATCTCGCTCTGCCCCCGTATCAAGGTGGATACGTGATTCTGTGTAGGCACGGCGTTCCTAGATTATACTCTACGTTCGATAACCGGGAAAGGCCAGGTGATGCAGCAAAGTGGGAAGAAGCTAGAAAGAGTCGACATCGATATACGGAAACCTCGGATTGGATATGGAGGTCAAGGTGAACCGGAACGACTCGAGCGGGAGAGAGACTCGCAGAGATGTACGCGCGTCGAACGCATCCCGAGGACCCGGAACGGGATAAGGCGGCGACGCACGGGCTTCCGCTTTTTCTCCCCGGATTTCGCCGCGAGCGACGCGAAATTAGAAATCCCAGAGAATATATGAAAATCGAGATCCTCTTACGTGAGAGATTCTTCGCGGGGGAAGACGGACGATTGGTGGCTGCGACACCCTCGGAACGGCGTCAGGTTTGGCTCATCTTCTTCCGCTTCCTCTTCCTCTTCTTCCGCTACCTCTACGCCTCTCTCGCTTCTCGCTCCTTCGTCGCGAATTGGCTTATCTCTACAACTACTCTTAGCTTCGGAGTTGCGAATAGAGATAAGCGCTCTCTTTCTCTGTCTCTCGTTTAACACTTTCTTCGACGTCCCTCACTCTCGGAAGTAACGCGGGAAGCTGACGACACCGCCGGCGTACAACGACTGAACGACATCGATGTAACGTCCTCGCCGTCGTGGTTCTTCTTCGATCAGGAGGTGGAGGAGGAAGAAGAAGAAGAGGAAGAGGAGGAGGCGGTGGGTCGGGGGAGCTAGAGATGCGAGTTCCTTAAACCTTAGCGGGTGAGAGAGAGGGAAGGTGGTCGGCCGAGCGAACGCGGAGGAGGAACGGTACGCGCGAAACAGTTAGACGACGACCCAGATATCGGGTCGCGTAGAGATCCACGCGGTCCAGGACTGACGGAATTGTCCCGCGCCAGTTTTTTTCTTGCCCGTGCGCATTCAATTTCATTCCGTTCCGCATCGCGGAAGCTCGGGCGCCGCTTTTCTTTGGCGCAATTATACGGTAAGGTTGATTTTGCGTGCCACTACTTTGCTGCGGCGGTAAACCTCGCGAAAACCGAGGCTTGTCGTGTACTGTAATCCACTGAAATTGACGAACTGCAGTAACTGCCGCTACGCACGGACTACGTGCAAAGACGATATCGAGACGTCGACGACGACTGATTGGAATGCAAAGTACAAATAGCGAGGACGAGTACATTCGTAATATAGGAACGCATGATGTGGTTATGGCAATGAGGACGGTGAACGATGGAGTGACCGTTACGATTTTAAACGGCCGATATACGCGCGCGTATACGTGTACGCGATCGGGTCCGACTACCCTATTGTATCACCCAGACAACACAATCCAAAAAGTCATCTTGACCCAGTGAGGAACAGATTGTCGATCGACGTCACTATGACGTCGTTTCTACATCGACAGATGATCCATTTCTCATCGGGGAAGTCAATCATAAGCAGTCTAATGTCTCACGTTTTTGTTAAGTTTGATTTCATGTTTTCCAAAAGATGACTGTTGGTTAACTCGAAATTTAAGTTATCAAAGAGTGAGACATTAGACTGCCTATACGGATGACTAAAAGACAGCTTTCTGGCTTGGGTTGTCTGAGCAGCCGCGGTTTTCGTGCCGTAAAGCTCGACAATCCAAAAAGTCATCTTGAAGCCATCCGTGGGCAGTCTAATGTTTCACTTTTTGCTACCTTAGATTTCATGTTATTCAAAAGATAACTGTTGAGTAATTCAACATTGAAGTTATTAAAAACTGAGACATTAGACTTTCTACGGATGACTAAGAAACAGTTTTCTAGCTTGTGTTGTCTGAGCAGCCGCGGTTTTCGTGCCCTAAAAGCACGATAGAGAGAATCCCGCGGAGATAATTATTCATGAGGTCCATGAATCATTCCGACCGAACGAAAGATTTTCTCTCGTTCGACCACTGCGGGGAACGCGCGCCGCCCGCCGCGTGAGTCAACGCTTCTCGGAGTCGCGCGCCACGACGAAACGAGATCGCGCGCGGTGTGCCGACGCTCTCTCGCGGTGGCCGATAACACTATCGTGCCCAGTTCGCGCGTCTCCGAAACGCCGCAGCTCATCGCTCCGCGAGTTTCGCGTATCGTATCCAAATTGAATCATAATTAAACGTCACGCGTCGTCTCGCGCAACAGAGTGCAAGGGTGACGGATAATTTCGATGGAGGGGGTCGTCTCGTCATCGCGACGATAGAACGCGCAGCGGTGCGACGTAATTATCGCGCGCGGCCCGTCAGTTCTCCTTTTGAGTCACGATTCAAAATCACAACCTCACGCTCGCCGCTCCGTTTTCCGTATCATCGTCACCCGCGCGCGCGCGTTATCACGAGGTGCGAATCACTGGCGCACTCGAAGTCAACCTTCGGACGGAAGTAGGATAACGCGAAGCGCGGCCGTCCCCGTGAAGCGATAAGGTAGCGCACAAGGAGAGCGACCGAGAAGGTGGACGCGCATTTTATTCGGTGCGAATCTTTTGCATCTACGGTATCTATCGCGACGAGAATATGTCTGGAGGCAGGTGCAGGCTGCTGCGAGCCGCGTTGCTCGTGCTCCTCTTACCGATCGCGCTGCGGACGGACGCGAGGAGCTACTCCGACGAGCAACAAGTGGACGAGTGGCGAGAGTTTCAAGATTTTCTCGAGTGGAAACGAGCGAAGGAGGAGCGACGAGGAGCCGAAGGAAATGGAGAAGAGGGAGAGGGATTCGACACGCACTACGATCCACCGCCGATCAACGAAGTGGCTCTCATGGGACGCTACATTGTAAATCAGGCCAGTAAGGATCTGTTACGGTTGGGGTACAATGGTGATCCCGCACTTATACGCATGGAGACAGTACAAGGATGGAGTAGTTAGGGAACGTGTGAGTGTGAGTGAAAACACACACGTTCTCTAAATACCCCACCTTCGTACTGTCTCTGTATGTACATATGCTTAGTCGCTCGTTTAAAATCATGAAACTCGTCGGGATTCGTTGCGAGGGTCCAACCCTCTCTCGCTCGTCTATACAGGGTCTTGAGATCAAATACAGGATGACACGTAGTAAAGGGATAGACTATACGATTGAGAGCACACCGGAAAGTGTTGATTGAAGGAATTAATTATACGCGGGGTTTTTCGTACTATACCTAATACGCGTGCGCAATATTTTTATATTACGCGCGGGCATGATACACCCAGGAAAAAGATCTCGTTGAATACGAACCTGATAGAAAAATTGACTTGAAATGAATAGGAGTCTATTTACATTGAGCACAATAGCCTATTTGAATTAGATAAATGTTCTACTCGGTTCGTACTCTATTAAAAAGATATGCAAAACATTTATTTAATTCAAATAAACTTTTGTTCCATGTCAATAAATTCTTATTTATCTAAAATAGATTTTTCTGTTAGGCTCGTATTCAACTAGACCTTTTCTTTCAGTATGTGAAAGAATCTCGAGGCCCGCGCGATCGCGAGAAAAATAGACGTACGAGTTTTTCCGGTTGCGATCGCGGATCTTCATATCCCGATTTACTGTCCTAGTTATGCCGTATGTACATACTCATAAATATCCGTATACGAGCGTGGATTCTATTCGCGGATGAGATTTTATATGAGCATATGTAAAGATATATAATTTTAATGCGATAGAAATTTCTGAGAAGCTAAACTCGCAAATCCGTTCTACGATATATACCGCGGAATGCTAGTTATTGCGTCTTTGATTTTTGGCACTCATTCAAAATCACGCGACTCTTTCTTCATTTCGTTGGCTGGATCTTTTTTGAGACGGGTATATACGGATAAAAAACCACGTGGCGACGCGAGTTACTTTGTCGAATCCTCATTATATCTATGTTCGCTACTCGCTCGTCCACACGTGCACACATAGATATCACTGATAAGTACCTACATCAGAGTCGGCAACTTCTAGTCACGTCGGGAGACCAATTACGTATATATACCCAATTCTATTCATATGCATACGTATGGGGTATACCACACCTCTTCAGCCACTCAAAAAGTGAATGTATCATAAAAAATTTCTAAAAGACATGTAATAGGAATACAACAATTCTACCATTTATCACGGGGTAATCGTACTTTTTATTTTTGAAATTGAAAGCTGCGCCCTGTCAACGGTGTCCTTTTTTTCTTCATATCCGGCAATAAAAAGACAATTTTATGCAAGTTGCGTCGTTGAACTCCTAGTCGTTTGATATATACGAGTACAGCGTTTTTATGAAAGTGAAAATTGAAAAATTACTATATCTCTCAAAGACTAGCAGTTCCATGGTGCACATTTTCTTTTTACTCATTATTTCATTAATTCAGTGTTTATACGTGATTATGCATTACATTCCCGGCTAAAAAAATCAGGCGGGCCCCACGTGGGAAACTCACATGAGTGTATTTAGCAGAAAAAGCAGCTTGCGCTATTTTTATTTAGCCCTCATGATCATTGGTTGAAATCAAGAAATATTTTTATTAGCTAAATAATTGCCTCCTCCAAATACGTATTTGCATGTACTTTCCCGTAAGATTCAAATGGGTATTTTTTGAAATGCGATTAATTGCTACTTAGGAATATACCTATATTTAAAGTGAATACTTCAAATTTTTATTTAAATTTATGGAATTCTAACGATGACTACTGTTTTTCGCCAGGGCACTTAACGTTGTCCCAATCTATTAGTAGGTATGAATACGTGTACATGCATATATGCACGTACGTACTATCTGTATTCGGATAGCAGCTAATTATCACTTTTGGAATCGCGCATCTATTATCTCTGCTATCTATGTACTTTGTACGTGTATATCATTCTAATGTAAGCATGTAACCGTCCGCGATTCATAATAACAGGATGATTCGGAACCGACATACCACGTCTTTCGTGTGTGTGTGTGTGTATGAGTGTATCTTAAGAATAGATTGTAGGCAAAACACCCTATTTCTTTCTCATTACACGCATTCTTATTTTCAGATTGGACGGGTATCGCGACGATCAGTACCCGCAGAGATATAGCGACCTTCCCGTTCGCCAACGTCATATCCGTCAGTGACGGCCCTCTAGGAGATGGCTCCGGCATTCCCTACTTTTATATTACTCCCTTTGATTTCACCGCACAAGATATCGCGGTGAGCATTTTGTCGATGTTTCCCTACTGATCATCTACCGCGGCGTAATATATATGTACATATTCAGAAATTTATGGTCGATCAACAACAAAACGACGTCGATCGACATCGTAACGTCGTCGTATCGATGTCGATGAACGATCCATTTCCTACTGGGATGGAGCATTCCACGCTATTTCAGCCACTCAAACATGAACGTATCCCAAGAAATGTCTAATAAAGTTACACAAGTACAACAATTCTACCAAATTAAACATCGATCCTCTCATAAATTACGGAGTAATCGTATTTTTTTACTTTTTTAAAATGTAGCGTCGAGCTCTATCAGCGGTACTTTTTTTTTATGATATAATTGAAAAGTTAAAAGAAATTTGTGTACAACGTTACATTATGGAATTCGTAGTCGTTTGAGGGATACGGTGTTTTCGTAAAAGAGAAAATAAAAAATTCGCCTTATCTCTTAAACCACTGGGAGCTCCGTTATAAGGGAAAAATGTTACTGCCGATAGGATTTGGCCTTCAATTTCAAGCATAATATTAGAAAGATACAATTATTGCTCTGCGATTGGTCTTTAATTTGCCAGAATTATTTTATTCGTATGACTTGATTTTTAGAACATTTTTAGGATACATTGTTCTTGACCGACTGAAATGGCGTTGAATGCCCCAATACGTACATAGAGAGTGTAGGTAAGTGTGTATACGAGATACGGAACGAGGCCACTTTCGTTGTAGGAATTGTACAAGTACGTAACGCATGAGCGGAGAGCCTCTTTTTTGCGCACTTGATTCTTCGACCGGATCATTCAACGAAACTCGCGCGCCGTGACCACAATGCAGCGCGCACGCATTCATGCGATTCTTACGGTTAATTTTTTCGCTCCGACGCTGTACTATACATGTCTAGACGTACATTTATAATTCCGATCATATGGTTCGAGCTGATCGCGTACTTTCCCAAAAATTTCGACTCGCTGCCGACGAGATAATACGCGTTTCGTCTCGTAGAAAGACAACCGTGCCACCCTGACGATGACTTTGGCTCAAGGACCTTATTGCGAATCGAAATCCTGGGACCCCATGGATCCCAGGTGTGCCAGGATCATGTTGACCGGCAGGGTCAAGACGGTAAGCAAAAAAGAAGCACCACACGTGGAATAAATTCGATGCGGTACGGAAGTCTATAGATTCTTAAGCGGCTTTTCTTAATTCTTGTTTTAGCTGAAGAAAGGCACTTCGGAGTATCTCGTTGCTAAGGATGCTGTATTCGGTCGTCATCCGGAATTGCGCAATTTGCCCGCCAGTATGTAATTATAGGATATACCACGTCCACCGCGCGTATAAATATATCTTTTACGCGAAGGAATACTCGTAGCCGCTAATTTTGTAATCCGTTATCGACAATTTTCGATATTGTTAATTTCTCCAACTCTTCCAGATCATAATTTCTTCTTCGCCAAACTCAAAATCGCTTCGATTGCCGTTCTGGATACTTTTGGCGGCCCGAAGTACGTTTCCGTCCAAGATTATCTCCATCCTCCGACGACGAACATCACCGAGGAGTTTCTTCGGCGCTTCACCACGAACAATCGGCAGTCCGGATTCGCGGATCGTGTCATCTGGAGTGACGATAATAATGCGGATTCGGAAATACCGGTCGTGCATACCCTCTGAAGGGCTCGTATAATTAATTATGAGTGGCCGAACCTTAGATTTTCTCAGGGCCTACTGAACTGCCAGACCAGAGGAATATCGTGCTTACGCGCGCCTCATCTATGCATGTGTACGTAGTCGTACAGTTTGTGATAATATATCGAGTGAAATACTATTTATTTGTAAAAAGTTCCCTTCTTTATATTTCCACCTCCTGACAAATACTTATAACGGCATTTATATGCAACATTTCTATATGTGCGTAGAATTTATACATAATTCTTAGGTATCGCGTTATAATTGGTTCTCCGGTGCCGTTTGGACGAGGAAGAAATTAAACCGAATCAATTTCCGCGCGACGCGCCTGACATATGCAATAAAAACTGTACAGCGAGTTTTGCCGGAGCGAAATATCTTTTTAAAAAAAATTGGCGAAACAAACAGAACATTTGGGGAGGTTGTTTACCGATGACCAAGTACATACGATATATTGGGTCTATGCATGATTTCATAGCGAAAGTTGAGTAAATTTCAAACGCAAAATATATAGAAAAAAAAGCGATTTCAATCAACTAAATATGTTTCATTCTGTTCTTCGAGATCTGCCCTTCGCCCGGGCGTACATGGACGACATCATCATCGCCTCCACCAGCCCAGTGGAACATCTCGCCCACCTCCGTGCGCTATTCGACACTCTACGCGCGGCAGGCATAAGGATCAACCCGGACAAATGCAACCTCGCGAAGGACTCCATTACCTACCTGGGGCACGACATCTCGGCGGAAGGCTCCAGGCCGCCATCGTCTCGGTTCGACGCTATCCGGGCCTACGCCATACCCACGGACACGGCGCAGCTCCGGCGTTTCCTTGGACTGGTCAATTAATATCGGCGCTGTCTCCCCAAGGCCGCGCACATCTTCGCCCCGCTTAATGACCTCCTCAAGCACGCACCGTCGAGGCCGAAGAACGCGCCCATCACGTGGAACCCTGCAGCGGGTAAGCGTTTGTCGCCGCCAAGCTCGCCTTAACCGACGCCGCGACGATCACCTTCCTGCAGCACGATACCAACCTTTTCGTCTACACACCGACGCCTCCGACATCGCCATAGGTGCTGCGCTCGAGCAGGAAAACCCCGACGGTCATTGGAGATCCCTCGGCTTCTTCTCCCGCAAACTTAGCGATGCGGAGCGCCGTTACAGCGCGTATGACCGCGAACTGTTGGCCGCCTTCGCCGCGGTCAAACACTTCCGAAGTATCCTAGAGGGACGTCCCTTCACGCTTTTCACCGACTCACGCTCCCCACCAAGCGTCCGACAAAGTCTCCTCTCGTAAGTCACGGCAACTCGATTTTTTACTCCAGTTTCACGTCACGTTCGCGTACACGAAAGGGAAGGACAACGTGGTCGTTGACGCTCTGTCGCGGGTGGAAGCCATCGACATGCTATCGAGGCTCAGCCTGGCGACCTTGGCTCAACATCAGAGGGACGACCCACACCTGCCGCACGCTTCAGCTCCTCGACATCGACGGCAGCGAACTGTGGTGCTCCACTGCGAAAAACGTCATACGACCATACATTCCCCGCAGCCTCAGGAAGACGGCTTTCAGCGTGGTACACGACCTCTCCCATCCCAGCGTCCGCGCCACCGTTCGCCTGATGGCCCTGAAATACTGCCGATCCGGCATGCGCAAGAACACCTCGCGCTGGGCGCAGTGCTGCCAGCCATGCCAGCGTGCGAAGATATCGCGACACAACCGCGCAGCTCTCGCCGACTTCGCAACTCCGGACGCCCGATTCGACCACGTTCATCTCGACCTCGTCAAGATGACTCTCTGTTCGAGCATGTAGTACTGCCTCACGATCATCGACCGGCTCCCCAGGTGGTCCACCGCTACGAGTAAGACGTGCTTTTGTGATGTAAAGAATTGACTGATCAATCCTTTAATAAAGATCTATATCTAGTTTGCACAAGCAGGATATTTTATATGTGTGAAAGTCAACCCTCCATCCCCCACATATAACCGGTGTAGGCCTCATGCACAGGCGTTTCTAGCCTGCTGCGCAGTAGCTGTAAAGTGGGCGGTACCGCCTAGCGAGCCGTTTTCGGCAGTGAGCGTTGATCGCTCGAGACACAGAGCAATAACAGAGGAGAGAACCTGCCATGTTTAACGTTGACACCACCAAATGCCTCGAGAGCTAAAGCGCCATCTACCTGACATGCGCAGATTCTTCACCCCGCAGACCCTTTTCCAAATTCGTGCACCTTTCGCACCCCGCCTCACCATTCAAAACCCCCTCGCTAACTTGCTAGCCCATTTAGAAATACAATCTAGAAAAGAATTTATTTGGAAACTCGATTAGGGTAGAGGGGCAGGATTCAAATGAAACAATCTAGGTTCGTTCAACAAATAAAGCTCAACAATTTATTGCCAAAAAACTGAGACCACTCTCTTCGAGAGAAATCAATTCGATAAGGCGATCTTACATGGAAAGAGAAATCCTCACACTCTCACACGCAAAGGTAAAAGACCACATGAGAAGAAAGACTCTCGCAATGATACGTCCTTTGCGAGAAACTTATGTCGCTCTTAGGCCCTTCTTGAACTCATGGGCCCCTCTTAACCCTGAAATACTGACAAGGACCATTACGTCATCATTTGCCACTCATTCATATCAACGAATACGCTCGCGAGGCGCCTTGTTAGTATTTCAGGGTTAAGGAGGGTGAGGCTCTACGAGGTGCTACGAACGATACTTCTTGATAGAGCGGACACTAACGAATGGCATCTAACGAACTTAAATCTAATGATTCCGGGCCCTAAATTGATACTTTTCTTAAGGAGAGCGACGAGTCGTAAAACTACAATCCAATCGGTAATTCGCTACATAGTGGGATCGGCTAAAACTACCTAAGCGCGAGGCTATACTCTTTCGGCGATACAAACCTAAAATCAAGGAAACCTCTCACGCGAATGACTTTAAACGAACATCGAATTCGTCGCAACTAAAACTACTAACAAACTACCTGCCGGGAACCAAACTCATTCGCGATAAGTGTGATAAGTGCAAACGCATCGTCCTCGTGTAATCGAAACATTATAGACAAAAGAGAATCCAAAGCGTTACAGAAGAAAAGAAATAGTCTACCAGTGTTCGCACAAAATGATAGGTAGCGGCGATGTTCAACGGCGGCTTCCTCCGGGTGATTGTAACGGCAAGATAGGCACGAAACGGTACTGATAAAAGATACTGCTTCCTTGAAAGTTGTTGAAAGCCTGTGGGCGAATCCCCACTCCAAGACATCCTATCCGGATCTCTGGATAGCTAATCGACGGGTGGTGTTGTTCCTTCTTCTGCGATGACGCACGAGGATTTGACTGCCGATATAAAGTGTAGTTTGAGGCAGAATCCCGTACGCCCAGGACGAATCGATGTTCGCACTCGATGATCCCAAAAATTCTGCAACGGTGGTCGCCCGTTGCCTCCCATCTTATCCGTGGATTAAATGCTTGTAGTCCTTCTCAATCAATTTCCTACCCAGGAATCAGATTATCGTTCAATTGTCTCTCGATGATCCCGTACGTCCACGACGATTCGATGTTCGCGCTGGATGATTCCAAAAAGCCTGATACGGTGGTCTCCCGATGCTTTTCATCTTATCTGTGGATTAAATGCTTCTAGTCGTTCTCAGCCAATCTCTCCTATCCAGGAATTAGATTATTGCTCGATGGTCTCTCGAGGATTCCGTACACCCACGACGAATCGATGTTTGGGTTTGATGATCCCAAAAAGCCTGCAACGGTGGTCTCCCGATGCTTCTAATCTTATATCCGTGGATTAAATGCTTCTAGTCCTCCTCAGCCAATCTCCTACCCAGGAATCAGATTATCGCTCGACGGTTTCTCGAGGATCTCGCAGAAAAATGCTTACAATATCGGCGGCGGTATATTACAGAGAAAAGAAGAGCGTTAAAGAAAATATTCGTACAACTAAATTAAAGAGCTTGGTTCCACGGAATGTTGATACTAAGATCTTTTTCAAAAATGTAGCTTTTCAGGAAGTAGCCAAAAATGCAATATTATAAAACATATAGATATCTTATAGACTTATCGTCCCCTTAATACTACAACTAGGTAACTCGAATTTTCGGTATTCAAATTGTGCACTTATTGCATGTATATATTAGTCGCTTTAGTGACTGTATCTATATCATACTACTGGATTTTTAACCTTAAATATGCGACAGACCTTATCTCGTGGTAATACCGAAAAGAGCGTACAAAATCGGGTATAAAGTAGATAACTGAAAATACCGAAAATTTGAGTTACCTAGTTGTAGTATTAAGGGAGCGATATGGCAGATACCTTCTGCTATTTGGGTGACATCTTAAGTATAACAGGTGTAATAATAAATGTAAATTTATATAATAATAAATACTTCCTTTAAAATGTATAAATTGTATTCGTATTTTCCTCTAACACTTTTGTACTTTGACAGTCAAGAGTTACTGTAAAGTACAAAAGTACAGCTGTTTCAAAAACGTTTGAAACATAGTAGTAAAATCTATAACATACGCATTTAAACATATTACAAGTTTCTAGTACTTCTATAGTATCGTTTTAGTATTTCATTACAATACAAGTTTTAATAATATCAACAGTTTATTAAAATAATGCCAATAGTTTCAAAACTGTTAGTAGTCTAAAGTAGCAGTGTACTTAAAGTGATCATTACTGCATTACTTTCCACTATTAATTTACATAAATAGTTCAACAAATTTCAGCAGTGACAGTAGTAATCACCAGTAATTAATATTACTGCGCACTAGCAGTTCAAATGAAAAGTACACGCTATTAGTGTAGCAGTGATAGTAGTTGTATAATACTAAGCCCTTGCACATTGGACGCGTCAAGCGCCAAGTGTCGAGCAGCAACCAATGAACGCAGAGATATTTCGTGCGTGACGCTTGACGCTTCCAAAAAAATGAACGATGTTGGATTTTGGGCTAGAAGCGAGCAGCGGCCTAGTTACAAACTAGCCTAACCTCGCATTTGGTTCAGATTGGATTTGATGTTTTACGTAGATTAACATTTCATGTGCAAATATAGAAAAAGAACAATCAGCGTTTGTAAGTAATGTATTTTACTTATAAAAATATACGTATAATAACTGAATAGTTAGTGTTAAAATTGTTAATGTATAACAAATAACTGAAAACAGTTATTCCCGTAATTGTATCACGTAGATTGAAATTCAAGAATATTAATATAACAAACTTTCTTCGGCATGTAATTGGAGTTTTTCTGAATGATCTATGCTTATTTTAGGTGTGTGGAAGTTGCGGTAAAGAAAGTTCAGAAGAATTTTGTTATGACTGTGGTATTATGGCTAATGATGACCGGCGAACTAAGCAATGAATTTTGCTTCGAAGAACTCCTCATTAGAGAAGTATATCGTAGACCAGAACTGTGGGATCCTTCGATTGAGCTCAAACTACGAGGACCAATAATAGTTGCAAGATCATGGACTGCTATCAACGAGGCTTTGAGTGTGTAGATATGTCTATTATTACATGTTATTGAACTGCAATGAACGTTAATAGAACTATTTTCAATATAGATATCGAGAAAGGTAGTGCAAAGAAACGATGGAAATCATTGCGTGATACCTACGCACGTAAATTGGCAGGACAAAAGAAGTATGTTCCATTGGGAAGTGGTACATCGGAAACATCGAAGGAACAGCAATGGAAATTTTTTACAGCCCTCGAATTTTTGAAGCCTTCAATTGGCTACAAAAAGTAATGGTCATATCATTTTTAACGTTCTGTGTTCTATTTTCAAGTCATTATATGTATTATTTGTTTTCACAGAACTTTCACTAATAAGAGCCTACTTCCTAACACTGCCTCAACATCAAACATACAATTTTGTTCCCGTTCTACGGCCATTCACGATACCGAAAGACGCTCTACACCAATGTCAAATGCGTCAAGTTCTAGATAACCTAACTAACAAAAGCTAACCGTAAACAGAATTGAGAAAATGACAGTAACAGAGCTGGATTGTATTTCCGAATATTAAGGATGAGGGAACTTGTATTTCTGATATAGTTTTGATATTACCAAGTCCTAAATCAGCTGCTACACACAGCGAGGAAAACCAATATTTTTAGTTTCCCCAAAGATCTTACTTCTTATAATGTTCATTATATTTTGTTTGTTGACCTTTATATTGATGTGATCTCAGAAAAATTAAGTTAAAACTTAAGTTTCATTCATGTTGTTTGAAAAGAAGATTATTTATAATTTTCGTTTAATTGAAATAAATATTTAGAACAGTTATTTGATGTGTTTTTCTTTAGGTCCGAATCTACCCCACTATGTACGGATGTGCCTCGTGCCTTGAGGCGACTTCATACTAGGGATGTGCGATTTAAATCGATTCTTCAAAAGATCGATCTTTTTGCCGAGAAATTGCGATTTTTGGATCGATTCTTCATAGTCGATTCTTAAAATTTTTTTAAGAATCGACTATTATTACGACATTAAAAAATTTTGTAAAAAATTAAATACAAAAATAAAGAAAAGGAAAAATGATTCTAATGATAAAATCACGAGCGTATGTCCGCGATCAATCAGACCACAGCAAAATTGTGAGTTTTGCATGAACACCTCCGTGGGTCTCCTCGTCCAATAGAATCATCGGAGTCGCGTGAATGCGCATGCGTAGTCATCCGCGGAGGTTCGTGTCGTCAGCAAGTTCGTAAACGTATTACTTTTTTGTAAAGCAAGTTACAAAATTGAAAAATAAATCTTTCTTTTTTAATATTTTTAAAATATCTTTGTTTTTCTCATTTTTACATTTTTACAATAAGTCTGCATACCTATGACAATAATGCAATATTCATTGGGCGCGTTCAGCAGATCCAACCGTTGTACAACCGTTGAGTGATTTTCGATGGTCATTGGCTAAATGTTCAATTTCAATCAATGACCGTCGAGTGCTCCCCAGGAGCGACATCTGCTGAACCCGCACATTGGTGAATTCATATTTAACGGCCGAATCGCGACAAATGAGGAACTCCGTATTCGTAACAGGTCCCACTACCACTTGCAATCAAGTGTGTATTTGTGATAGCCGGTCTAGGTGGAAAGAGTAAGGTCCCCCATAGCATCGTTCTTTTTCGGCAGGATTACCCGACGTGCAAGACGTTGATGACGCCCACACACTATTCGGTATTTTATTCAGTTTTCCTTGAATCGAGTCAATTCTCTTTTTTACCATGTGTATTGTTGCAGCTGAATCAACTTCCCTTAGCTTGATTAACATCTCTCCATACGCCTTATTCTTTTTATCTCTGTCGGCATATTCGCTAGATTTAACTTTCCACGGACATGGAAAGTTCCTGTACATTTATATGAATTCAAAAAATTGAAAAATTGTCAAAATTCTTCGTCGTGACTACCGGTCCGCCCACCACACACGGGCCGACTTGTGCGATCACGTTCACAACCCTCGGGTAATCCTGCCGAAAAAGAAAGACGTCTATGGGTGCCTGAAGTGATAAAAACGGTTTGATTACTATTTAAATAGTTTCGTTGAGTATTGATGACTTAAGTATGAAAGTTACATTAGCAAGTAAGTACTCATTCTTGCTATGTTACAGAAATTTTAACATTTTTATACAATAAAATTTAAAACAACCTATAACATATTTTTTATAATATCACAACAGATTAAACACGTACAACGCTGAATAATATCGAGTCTTCGCCGTGACTATTGCTTAATGACTGCTAATCTACTTCTTTTATGATTCCTGATTTTCTGCATGAATTTAATGACTGCTAATCTGCTTCTTTTATGATTCCTGATTTTCTGCATGAATTTAATGACTGCTAATCTGCTTCTTTTATGATTCCTGATTTTCTTCATGAATTTAATGACTACTAATCTGTTTCTATTGATCTACTTATCTATTTTTTTTTAATAGAAAAATTCCAATGGAAGCAAAAAAACAAAAAAGAGTGATGTCTGGAAAGCTTTTGTTAAAAACGAGAATGGGGGCATATGTAGAATTTGCAACAAGCATGTTAAAGGTCGTGGTTGTACAACGAATCTTTATAACCACTTAAAACGGAATCACAATGACCGAGACATTAACCGTTTATTCTTTCCTTCAAACTTGGCTGTAAATTCTTTCTCTTAATTTAAAAATTGTCTCGTTAAACAGAATTTTCCACTTTTTACCTTTTTTTAATTTTACAGAAAAGATCTGAAAATGAACAAAATAAAAGCAATGAACAAAAGGAGAAGAAACAGACAGAATCCGCAAAGACTGTAACCCTCGGTGATAAAAAACAAGAGGTTTAAAACAAACAAGTTTTAGATTATCACAAGAAACTGGAAACTTTCATTGATTACTGACTATTTATGATTACAGAAAAAAGGCCCAAGTATTGATTTGGAACACGAGAAGGAAATGAAAATACAGCTTTTAAAGCCAAAAATCAATGAACAACCACGTATCGACAACGCTTTCTCACGAGTATTAGCATATTCAGGTATTTTTCTTAAATATTCATATTAATTAATTTCATTATTTATTAATTTCTCTTCAAACGATAAAAAACCAAAAAATTAATAAAATTTAAATTTTTAGATGGGGGATCAATGGAAACCAAAATTACTAATGCCCTTCTGTACATGATTGTCAAAGATAATCATCCATTTGCGGTTCCTGAGAAAGAAGGAATGAAATATTTTTTAAGTGTCACAGCTCCTCTTTACAAGTCCCCAGGGAGAAAAAAAATTACTTCAAGGGTTAACACGTTCGCTGCGCATGGCACGGATCCGTGACACACCGAGCCTTTAAGCAGTGCGCGTGGCACGGATCCGTGACACAAATATGTTCTCATCTTTCATAGCCGCTCCTGGGTAAGTCTTCCTGAAAAAAGTGAGCAGCGAACGTGTTAAAGATAAATATTTTATTCTATTCGAAATAGCAAAAAAAAGATTACAGGCGATCCCCCACTTAACTTTGACTGCTGATATTTGGACAGAATCTGGAACAACGAAAAGTTACTTGGGTTGTATAGCGCATTTTCTGGAAAGTGGTAAACTCTCATCGATCTGCTTGGATTGTATATCGTTGAACGAACGTAGAACTATTGTTTATCTGCAAAAATTATTCGAGGATGTACTAAAAAAAATGGGAAATTCCGAAAGAAAAAATAATAGCAGTAGTAACTGACGGGGGAGCTAATATTTCTGCAGCTGCTAAAAATGTATTCGGCGAAAAAAAACATCTGCAATGCTTTGCACACAAGCTTAACTTGGTAGTCAATGACACTCTTGCTGGACTTCCTGATTTGGATGTAATAATAAAGAAAGTTAAAGCCATTGTTTCCTATTTTAAACAATCCTCAACAGCTGCAGATGTATTAAGACAAGTTCAAATCGATGACGATGAGCCTTTATTACGTCCAATCCAAGCTGTTATAACCAGATGGAATTCTACGTTCTATATGTTACAATGATTTTTTGAGTTGTTGGAAGATATTAGTTCAGTGTTGTTAAAGTTGCCAAAATCACCTCCAATGTTGAATGCTACTGAAGTTGAAGTATTAGCAGACGTAGTTACCTTATTACAACCAGCAGAAATATTGACGAGAGAATTCAGTGGAGAGAAGTACACAACAATTAGTCAAGTGATACCAGCGGTAACTTGCTTGAGAGAAGAAACCTGAGTTGAGTCTTCTTCGAGGCTCACTTAACACTCCTTGGTACATCAGAAACAAGCAAATACTACAGGAGACCGGACTCCCCCGTCTTCACGACGCAGCGATAAAACTCGCTACAAATCTCCGACACTCCATTAAAAATCACACAGGCCTGAAGGCCGTGTGCCCTCATATCGTACCCCCCCCCCCCGTAAACCAATCTACTCTCGCTGTTGCGCAAGCGGCCTTTGCCAGCCCGCAAGGCCCCCAACTTCTTCTAGATTCAGAACCCCACGGGTTGGTAACCACGAGGAGGGGTTTAGTCGGTAAAAATCCGACACTACCCCAACAGCATCTCGGGTGTTTTGAAAAGATTCCCCTCCTCGCTCGCTCTTCAAAAAAAAAAAAAAAAATGCAAGGTCACTCGAGCGTCGAGGGAGAGGCCTAGAGATACCTCCCTCAGTCCTTCTCAGGGCTCCGTTAGAATATACGATTAGAGACTCGCATTGGACTCTTCGACTTCGATCCTGCTCTCTCCACCCTCCTCCTCTTCTCCTTCCGCGGCGCCTTCGCGCCTTTGCCTTCCTTCCGCGGCGCCTTCGCGCCTTAGCCTTCCTCCCGCGGCGCCTTCGCGCCTTAGCCTTCCTCCCGCGGCGCCTTCGCGCCTTTGCCTTCCTTCCGCGGCGCCTCTGCGCCCCCCCCCCCCCCCGTTTTTCCTTTTCTTCCGCGGCGCCTCCGCGCCTTTTGCCTTCCCCGTCCCAAGGGTGACCGCGCCGTCCTCCGCGACCTAGCTCATGACCCGGAGGGCCGGACTGGAACAACCACCGCTCCGGAGGAAACGTGGGGGAAGGAAGGTGCGTACGCGCCAACAGGAGGCGATCGCCCGGAAGGCGTCCACCGGACGACCCACGTGGACCTAAAGGGCCGGGCGCTTCCCCGAACCAGGGCATTTCCGAGCCAGCTCCGCTCCCGGACAGAGGGTACTACACCGGTGCCGCCTTGCCGTCTCCGACTCCTGCAAGGGACCACGTGGAGCAGGACCCGCCGGGAACCACCAACCCCGACGAGCCCCACACCCGGACGAGATTCGCTAGTCCCCTTCGGGTGGGGCCTTTGCCAGACGACCCACCTAGGACGCCCCGGAAGCCACCGACTCCCGGGAAGGGGATTGAGGAGCTATTCGCCCGTCAACGGAGACGGGTAACTTGTGCTCCGTCCGGGGACCGCCCGCCTGAGTGTCCCTTGCCACCCGAGACGCGTGTCAATTGAAATATCTGCTTCGATGGCATTTAAAAATATTTCATTATATTTCTTTCAAACGTTTAACAATATTTCCAAATGTACTCAGAAACAGCCATGAGTGATACTTGGTACGCCACAATCAAATTTTTGGACGAAAAATCCGAAAATGTGTCAATTTCATGCATAAAGAAATTTAATCCGAAGAATATAGACGACTATGACAAAAATAAAAAGTATGTAGTCCGCACCAGAAATTGGTCAGAAGATGGCAGTATTCAAAAATATAAAGGATACATTGTTCGATTAAGAGGTAAGATTAGTTTTCTACAGAATTCATGTTGTATAAATTTACTTCGGATGTTCAAACTATTTAACCAATGTGCCAACGACCCTGTAATTTGTATGAACAGACATTTGGTGTCTTTGATTTTTTTATGAATTTTACTAATATATATTATCATTAGAATCTTTCGTAATAGAACATGGCGATCTTAATTGATTTCAAATCTTTTTTGGAGAGTATTTTACGTATCAATTTTTGTTGGCACTGAATGAACATGCCGCCTTTTTTTACAGAGAATCTGTTTTTGTGGGGGGTTATCTTAACAAATATTTAATTAAGAAATTACATCCCATAAAACACGTCTTTACAAGTAATTTTTGTGATATTCTTGGGATATTTTGCAATATTTTTGAACACTACCCTATGTTAGAAATATATCTTTCTCGATAAATTCACAAAGTTGCAAAACGTTATAGAAACATTTTGGAATCATTACATTGAAAGAAACAGCTCAATAAGACAGCTCGATAAGATTGTACTTGTCAGAGCTGAATTATATATGTGATTTCTATAATTATTTTAGAAAGACCTGAAAGAATACGAGAGCAGTGGAACACCGATGCTCTCCTAGAGAGAATAAGACTATAAGAAATAGAAAAGAATGTTCATCCTTTTAAAATGAAGTACATACATGCACCGGAGAAAGCAAATCCAACTCGACGAATGAACTATTCCGACTGGTTTTTGGAACGGCAAGTGGACGATCCCTCGTTCGTCAGAAGATTTTGTTCACAGATGAATCGAAATTCTACCGTGAGAAATCCTCACTGGGTAGAAGAAGTCGAAGGCGATGGAGTGGAGGCGATGAACTAAAAATAAAATAAAATTTAGTATATAAATCGAAACTTGTAGTAGGAAGGCAGAGGGCAAGCACCGATGAGAAAAAAAATAGAAATAAAGTATTATAGTTACCCCGATATTGTAGTTACTCCGATGATTTGTTCTTCTCCCACGACTTAGATTCTCCAATATGTAGAAATATACCGTCTTCCCATACTGACAGTATACATGCATTTTACCTTTAATATGCCGGAATTAAAAATCTCTAGAACTCTGCGGTACAATGCCACGGTAGGAATATCAAATTCTACCGACATGACATGCTTCGACAAGGTCTGTATCAACTTTAGCATTATATTGGGGGCACTGCACTAATCCTGTGGCACATTTTTCTATCTGGGAAAGCCGTGGTAGAAAAGTAGGAGATACGATAGAATTGGATTACAATAATGAAGTAATTATTTTATTATCTTTTCTTTATCGATATATTTTCCCTTTCGTATTATTAAAAGTTCCAATTATATATTATCGGAACGCTGTACAGCTGTACTACCATAATAATATGCTTTCCCAGATAGAAAAATGTGCCACAGGATTAGTGCAGTGCCCTTAATATACCGCTAAAGTTGATACAGACCTTGTCGAAGCATGTCATGTCGGTAGAACCTGATATTCATACCGTGGCATTGTACCGCAGAGTTCTAGAGATTTTTAATTCCGGCATATTGGAGGTAAAATGCATGTATACTGTCAGTACGGGAAGACGGTATATTATCGGAACGCTGTACAGCTGTACTACCATAATAATATGCTTTCCTAGATAGAAAAATGTGCCACAGGATTAGTGCAGTGCCCTTAATATACCGCTAAAGTTGATACAGACCTTGTCGAAGCATGTCATGTCGGTAGAACTTGATATTCACACCGTGGCATTGTACCGCAATTCTAGAGAATTCTTTTCTACCCAGGTTGATTTTTGACTGCGAAGAAAAATCCACCAATCCGTCCCGTTCTCGTATGGCGCTGAAAACAAAAAATAGAATAACCACAAAGATATTTGTTCTGTATAAGGGATGAAAATGAGGTTAAGACAGTCAGTTAGGAAGTTACTTATCTGATGCCACTTCTTCCGAGATATAGATGTCTCCTTCCCTGTTCTTCATGCACCAGCAACCAAAGAAAAATGACACTGCTTCCGTGCACTGTTTTGATTATTAAAAAAAAATCTAAACGATTTGATAATAGCTAGCTGTCAGAGCGTCTGTCACATTCACCACTGTTGAGATTCACTACTCCGATTACACTGAATTTGTACTTTTTATTAACAAGCGCGTCCGAGGATCGAAAAAATGCGAGGGATATCGTTTCGCGAATGGAAATATTTTTAAATTTTGAAAAACAACTAAACATTCAAGGAATATAGTCTCTCACACACTCTCACATACATTTTTGATGGCGTATGCGTGTGGCCGCATCTGTGTACACATTTCCGACCATGGCCGAATACCGCCGAAGACAGGCGGAATTTTTGTGACATTTTTACATATATATATCGCCCGAGAAATCGGATTCTCGACTTTAATGGGGCGAGGGGCGTGGCTTCGCGTTGCTAAGGAAAAATCTCTGTTAATATGTAACTTACAACATTTACTCTGGTCTCTATCGATAGAGAATAGTCGATTTATATGGCGTAACTAAGCATAGTTTTGGTTATAACCGTATATTTATTGAGAAAATTCGATGTTAAAATTGAGGGGTGAAGGGGGCAGACATTTTTCCTGTAAAGATACACGGGTGCTCGCGGCGACAGCGCTGGCGGCGTCGTTCTGACGACTTGAATGAACATGCCGCGAGACACTACCGTGTCTCTTGATAGATGGAATATGGTATCTTCCGAACACTGAACAGTAAGAACATTTCGTTTGTAAATCAACAAGCAAAACGTTGCCTTCGCCAAGACATTATTTACTTCAATAAATTGATATGTCATTTATTTTATAAGCTTGATAATACTTTAGTCTACTGCATTCATCATGGCACTATTTACTGTTCGTACTTCAATGATACCGATACTTGTTATTACGCGTGACAGAGCCTTCAGGATAATTTGCCATTAATCACAAATATTTTTCAACAACTGATACTACATATACTGTGCTAACCTCGGCATCTAACGTATCAAATGCAATAATGAAGCTACTTGTATGTTACAAAATCGTTGACAGAGCTGAAGAAGTCGTTAAGGAATAAACGGACATCCTATCCAAAACTGAAAGTGATGGAGTCAACTTCAGATTGGAATACACATCTTCAACGCACGAGGAATGTTACGAATAAGGTCGTATACAAGCAGCCAAAAAGTTGAAGGTGCTCTTAAAAGATCACCATTACTATAAATGGAATAAAAATTAACGAACTCGCTGTAATATTCTATCGACCGAGTCTTACCCACCGCGTCCGGAAGATCGGCGCGCCGTCATGCGTCCTCGCCCTTAAGTCCGATTGGTTATCGGGCGTCCCCGGTGTGTGTAGTCAGTCTAGTTGCAATGCAGACTGCGAGTAGTAACGTAAGAAAACGTCGAGAAATTGCGAGATTACACGACGCGCGAGGGCGTCGTCTCAAACTGTATTGGTTTCAACTTGTGTTTGATTAAAGAGAAGTCAATTTGAAACGTCAAGGTCGAGTTCTATGTCTATTTCCATAAAGATCTTGATGCAAAACCTCTGGCGTCAAAGGCTAGATTGGGATATGAATCAGTGCCAGAAACAGATCACGCTACGATCGAACATGGATTAAATAAAAGAACTAAATTGATGGAAGAACAGCTGCAGAGGAAAAACCGGGACGACACTCTCATGCTAAAAAAATGCAAACGCTCGAAGAAAAAATGAAAAACATGGAAGAGAAGCTTGGTGTGAGGAACGATAATCGAAAACCTCCTAATTATGTGCAGGCGAAATTAATAGGTTCTCTCTCTTAACGTTCTGTCGATCGATGGTGAAGCGGCTTAATGAAAATCCCGATTTCGTGAGGACAATTTGCTTCATAGACGAGTGCACATTTTGGGTAAATGGTAGGATGTCCTCCCATTTTCACAGATATCGGTGCAGAAGAAACGCGCACATCCTCTGTGAGCAAAATGTGCAGAACAGGGTCAACGTCTGGGCTGGAATTTGTGGAGAAAGAATCATTGGACTAATTTTCATCGAAGAGAACTTGAATGCCCAGACGTATTTTAACCTCCTGCAAAACCAAATAATACCGGCCCTTCTGGACGTCGTAGGAGATGAACCGGTCATTTTTCAACACGACGGTGCGACTGCCCACTCCAGCGTAATAGTCACTCAACTTTTGAATGATGTTTTCAGCAAGAACCATTGGATAGGGTTGAGAGCACCAACAGAGTGGCCACTCAGATCTCCTGATTTAACTCCACTAGATTGTTTCTTATGGGGATATTTAAAAATGAAGATCTTTAACGGGCGGCGAATTGAAAACACAGACCACCTCAAGAGATTAATCGGGAAAGAATGTGCTGCGATTCCTCCGCATATTCTCCGTAATACGCAGGAGAGCCCGCTGACGCGAATACGGATGCTATGTGAAAAAGGAATCGAAGGAGGCCACATGGAGCACTTGCTCTGAGCATGTGTTCCTCTCTCTGACAAGAGCTACAGTCTTGTAAGCCGCATCAACACAGGCGAAGTCGCCATGCCTCTCTCGCTCAATCAGGGTCCTTCATTTCGTGCTTTTTCGGCCTCGCGTGGAAACCAACTTCAGACTCATTTACGTTCTCACCTCACGCTCTTCCAGATTCTCTATGCTACACGAAGCGACAGTCCTCTCGCAGATCGCTCAATTGTTCGATCCTCTTGGATGGCTTGCTCCCGTCACGATCAAGGCGAAAATATTCATGCAGGAGTTATGGACACTCCGGCTCGATTGGGATGATTGGCTGTCGGCTACTCTAGCCTCGCGGTGAAATCTCTTCTTGCAGCAGTTACGAGGAATTTCCACGATCTCAGTTCCACGCTGGACCTGACTGCATTTATTGTCTCTCGCCGTCGAAATTCACGGATTCGCCGATGCATCTCAAGAAGCTCTCGGTGCAATCCTTTATCTGCGAGTGTTCTCGGAAGACAACGAGGTACGAGTATCCTTATCAGTAAGTCGAATTTATAGTGCGAGGACCGAAAAGTCAGAGAAAGATTGACATTTTACCATCATCGTGAATTTCATTTAACTAAAAGAAGATGAAATTGGAAGCCAAATTTCCAACGCCTCCGTACACGAAAGGAGCGGCTACATTCTTTCATCATTTGGTCGAAAAGAAACTTCCACCTCTGGATGATTGGCCATTCTATTATATGTTAAAAATGTTACCTTTAATCCTTTAGTTAATTTTGAAATTTTTTCCTTCCTCATGATCTTTAATGTATTTTAGAAACTTATGAAGAATGTGTACTTAAATTAAATACAATTAAAAATGATAGATCATATCTGTACACCGAAGATTCCGACTTCAACGCAAAAGAAAAATCGCAGTTTTTAACAACAAAATATAAAGAAAGAAGAAAACAATGTCACTTAACAAAACTTTCTGCGATGCCAATAACAATTGAATCGAATTCAGATTCCGTTACGGATACAGATTCTTCAAGGGAAAAAAGAGAATTAGAATCACACATATAATGTATTAAAAATATCACATAAATTAAAAATTTTAACTTTATTTGGAGATTTTTTTTCTCAACTCACTAATGGATGTAGAGGGAACAATCTCGAAAAGTGTCTTGAATATTATTTAAAAATATATAGCAAAAGACCTTGCTTTCTTGAATGTCGTTAGTGAAATTAAAATTGATTATTGAACTTACAATATTAATCAACAGATGAGATGGCACCTAGAAAGAAATATGCCCTAATATGGTTGTACAAAACCGAGGTTTCTGATGTTGTTCCCATCACAGCTTTGATGTGAAATCACCGAGTAGTTGGTGTGGACAGCGAAATGAACAAAAAGTTCTTTCAATTAGTGGTAAATATCTTTGACATGAAAGAATTCGCCATATGCATATTTAATGAACTTGATATTCATTTTTTTGCAGTTGATGCAGATCTCTACAAAATCACCAAAGAAGAGGCTCATCAAATCTTCTTACAGCATTCAAACGCCAACATCAATACAGAAGTTGCGATAAACAAAACGGCAAATAATAAACGACGGGCTTATTCATCAGAAAAGCTCACTAATGAGCTCAAAAGATCTCATAAGGCCAGGACTGAAATTAATATTGGGACAAATTCACACGTAATTCTTTAAAATCAACTGGATCATCGAAGGCACTCAACACTCATCTTGTTGTAGAGCAAACCGACTTGTATGCACCTCAATTCGGCACAACTGTCGCAAGTCATTCATCAGTAGTTAATGGAGAAACGGTGGAATTCGGCAATGTGATATCTCGTACCAATAATGTTTTGTTTGGGCCATTCCATCATTTTACTCAGTATCAGTCACATTCACTTCCACGCTCGATGTATACTTCTCTCTCCAACAATACCTTCCAAGCTCCTTCTCGAGATGCTCAATGGCAGAATCTTCTCTCCCTTATTCCACCGTGTCCTTCTCGACTTTCTTTCTTCTGCGTCCACCAAAATAAGTTTTTTCGCCACAAGAAGTATATAATTAGCATCGTATTCGTGTGCAGATAATTTGAGAACTATCCTGATCAGGACCAGATGTGGTTAACCAGATCAAGACCTGATCGTATTCGAAAAATGGTCCATGTTTAAAGTATGCATCTTTTCGAATTAATTAGTTTCCAGGTTTACCTCCTGGTAGTTCTAGATTTATGATTTGAACTGTAAGTATTAAAAATTTAAAGTACAACCTAATCAGTAAAAAATTCTGATTGTTCAAAATTATCTTTTTTTTATCTTAATTAGATTTCTACTGCAAAAATGCATCACCGGAGTACATCAAATTTCTACCACTAGTTCGAGTTATTGAGCAGTATTTCTGACGAACTTTCTCAAAAAAGACCACACATTTTCTCGATTGAATCAATATATTATTGATACTTCTCGTCACAATGCTCAATCGACTGTTGTTAATCCTAGCTTTTCAACTTTATCGACAGCTATACATGTGACGTTTCTAGACCTTGGATCTAGACCTTGGAATCATTCATTTCCTAATGCAAATCCACAGCAACCAGAAGTTCTGACTGACTTCACTAATACGAGTTTCGTGAATAATGATGTCTCAAAAGCAACAAGATCAAGGCAATAATGAGGAAGAAGACACGAGCGATGCAGAGCGAGATTCATTCGATAGCTCTGATGATGATGAATTTGCCTTAGGTAATATATTTACAGAGAATAATACGACGAAAGGTAATTATATAAATATATGCTGATAGCTTCATAATTTTATTATTATGAAATTATTTTCTTCCTTAGTCACCAAAAGAGATGTAATGTTCCTAAAGAACTTATACCACCAAGCGAAATATAAGTATTTGGAGCAGTAGAAACAAATGGAAAAAAATACACAACAAATCTTGCAAGTATAAAGTTCATATAATATTCCACATTGACATATAAGAAACGTCATCAGATGTGGGGGTGTAATTTTCATTGCGTGCTTTTTGTTAATATTGCAGTTGTCATCTGATTTGAGTCAGGTGAAGAACGGGTAGGTAAGATGAATTTATTTAATTACTATAAAGGTCGTTCTCACGAAAAGCAGACCTTCCTTGTCCGTTACAAATTACAGAACCATCGTTCCGTCCAGACTTCTTCAACGAACCGGCAACCCAGCTTTCCACCCACTCCTAAATGCTGTAAAGCGTAATCTAAGATCGGCCCTTCAAAAACTCGTGACGAAAAATTCAACAACTACATTGCACAGGCCGAAGCAAATCCCAAAAGTTGTTGGAAAGTAATCAAGGCCCTCAGAAACAGGCTACCCCACCCACCCCCTCTGCTAAAGAACGGAACACATATCTCGGCCATATAGGAAGGCTAATATATTCGCCGATTCCCTTAAAGACCAATGCTCCCCGTTTCCTACTCGCGCAGAAGTCGCCACCTTCCATGACTCAATAACGAAAACTGTTTACAATTTCAGCCCCGATGGCCCCTCCTTCCCCCACACCTCTCCCAGCGAAATCGCCAAAACCATCAAATCCTTAAAGAAAAATAAGGCTCCAGGGTACGACTCAATCCCCAATGGAGTCCTCAAAATACCAAATATGTATGTTCATTCGAATTCCGGGAGCAGTGCCAAAAAGATCGTTGAAAATGAATCCTAGCAATGAAAAAAAGAGACACACCGCAAATGCGACGGAGGAGCAGTGAAATTTATTAGTGGAGTTCATGGCTAAGCATCCGCGATTAGTAAGCGGAAAATTCTCAAAAGAATTTTCGTATAAAGACGCTGCTGGTTTGTGGATAACCGTGGCGAACATTTTAAACGTGTACAATGGTACTAACAATAAGCAATACTGGAAGGGTTGGAGAAAAGTAAGTAAAATGTGCGGCCGGCAAAGTGTTAATATCGATTCAACTGTATACCAACTCTTTATTCTTGTCGATTACAGAAGACGAGGCGCGAAGCGCCGACTAGGCCGCACGGCGAAAACCGACTGCACAACAGGTGATTAATATCGAAAACGCCAAAGTAGGTATTCATCCGACTTTTGGCCGTGCGATTATAGACCGCAGGCGGCGGGTGACTAAAATCGACCGTAAAAATGCTAGTCACAGGCGATCGCTCGCCGCATGAGGGTGTGTTTCTGTTTTGCGGGCATGTTGTTCCCCTACCTGCCGCTACCGCATATCTACGTACAGATCGTTTGGTTGCACAAATTAAGTATGGATAAAAATAATACAATACTCTCTTTCTGGAATGCTACGAAAGGCACCCATGCTTATGGAACCCAAGAGAACCAGATTATAAGAAAAATGATGTTCGTTTTGCGGCTCTCAAGTTTATTATTAAAGAATGCATCTTATCATATCAGTAGAAGAGCTTAAATTTAAGGTAAAACATTTACGAACCAAATATAACAGGGATGCCACCAAGATAGCAAATTCAAAAACGAGTGGTGCGGGTACCGATGATATTTACACCCAGGTCAGTGGCGTCTATAACACTGATGCTTCAAAAGTATGTCCGCGATCAGTTCGGTTCACGCGTGATTTTTTGGTTAAGAAGCCGTCAGCGTTTAACGTACGTTATTAATTAGAACATTCGAACGAGCAGGAAATAAGGATTATCCAGCTTCCTGCATAGAGGGGTAAGTATTGATAGCTAATTTAATGAAATTACTTGCAGGAGGCAGATCGATGAAAAGTTTCTTTATTATCTCTTATGCTCATCTTTCAGAGTTGCGAAGGCGAAGTAACATAGAAAGGAGATCGGAGGCATTGGTCAGCGCAGCAGCTCGGCTATTGAGTAAGTAACGTTCCTGAAATTAACAGTAGGCAGCGAAAAAAAATTAATATTTTATAAGGAGTATTATATCGAATTCGTATTTCAAATCAGAGGAAGGAACATAAGATTTAGTGCCCCACAGGCTACGTCATAGGACCATGCAGAGCAATCCAGTCGTCATTGAAGATTTGACTCCACATCTCTCGAAGACTCTTCGGTAATTTTGGTGGATAACTCAATATCTATAAAATTTTAGCCCACGCTAGTATACCTTTCTTATCCAGCGAAATGTAATGTACAGAAAAGTATTCCATCAATTTAGTCTTCATAGATTACTACATAATCGAAATTGAATAAGTCACCCGTAAAATTAACGGGGTTCCGTAAACCTAGTAATAATCAGGTAGAAACCAAAAAATTTTAGACCACGCTACTATACCTTTCTTGTACAGCGAAATGTAATGTACGGAAAAGTATTCCACTAAGTTAGTCTAGAGTATTATATCGAATTCGTATTTCCAATCAGAGGAAGGAACATAAGATTTGGTGCCCCACAGGCTACGTCATAGGACCATCCAGTCGTCATTGAAGATTTGACTCCACATCTCTCGAAGACTCTTCGGTAATTTTGGCGGATAACTCTCAATATCTATAAAATTTTAGTCCACGTATAGTTATTTATTAATTATTCTTATTTGAAAGTGTTTTCTAATATCAAGTATTGTATCGCCATTCTTATAAATGAACATACAACATTTACACAATCATTCTATCTTACCATGGAACTTTTCCGGGTCCGATAAAATAGTCAGCAAAAATTTCGCGAACTTCCTTCGCATTTAGTGAATAGTTGTTAGGAGACAACGGTGTCGTCATTTCGACTACTCCTTCTGCAGGAATGCTTCTCCAACAGCCCTGTCTAATTTTTCCTGAACTGAAGTCCTCTTCGTCAATTAATTCGAGGCCATTTATGTACAAGTCTACGGTTCGGAGGATATTAAGGGATATTCATCCATTTAACGTGACTTACGTCCATGCACTCGAGACAGCAGATCCAGCTCACCGAATGAACTGATGCAGCAGGTTCTTGGAGGTTCTTGGTTCAAGTGGACGATCCCTCGTTCGAAAGAAACCCCCGATCTGTAACAAATTGTAAAAACACAAACAATTTAAAATATACTGAACTAACTAAACGTAGAAACTAAGATTATATTAATCTAAGTTAACCAATTCTAATAATGACAGAATTAAGAAAAATGAAATATTTCCTCTTTCGTATTATACTACCAATTTATATACCGACGTGTCAAATGCAATGAATGCAATTGGTTCTTGTTGGAACAAGTTGATGATCCCTCGTTGGAAGAAACCTCCTCGGGTTAGCCAACGATCTGTAACAAATTGTAAATTACATAATTATATGCAGCGTTTCACTTTTAAAATATACCGAACTTACTCGAACGTAGAAATTAAAAAACTATATCTGAGTTAATCAATTCTATTCTAATAATGACAGAATTATTAAAAATGATATATTTCCTCTTTCGTATTATACTACGTTATTCAGCACTTATCTGCCTAATCGGTATCAGTAATTCCTCATTGACCGTCGTTACACCGGAGACGAAGAAGTGATGAAATAGAAGTGAGGTAGGTGTACACTTCAGGTTTGACAGGTTGGTGTGTAAATTGGAACTTGTGATAGTACGAAAGAGGAAATATATCGATAGAGAAAAATAGTGATAAAGTAATTACTTGATTATTGTGATCCAATTCCATTTCATCTCCTATTCTGCCACGGCTTGTATTGATGACTGAGAAGAAAAACCTTCGATTTTTCCCGTGCCCGCATGCCCCTGAAAACAAAAAATAGAACGAACACAAAGATATTGTCCTTCCATTGAAAGTGAGGTTAAAGCTGTTAGATGGTAATTAAACTTATCTGATGGCAATTCTTCTGAGACCGTCTCCTTTCCTGCTCCTTTCTTGATGCACAGGCAACTAGAGAAGAATACCACTGCATCCGTTCACTATCTCGACGATTATCAAGCTATCATATTCACCACTATTGAGATTCACTACTCCGATTACACTGAATTTTTACTTTTTATTAACAAGCGCGTCCGAGGATCGAAAAAATGCGAGGGAAATCGTTTCACGAATGGAAATATTTTATTAATTTTGAAAAACAACTAAACATTCAAGGAATATATTCTCTCACACACTCTCACATACATTTGACGGCGTATGCGTGTGGCCGCATCTGTGTACACATTTCCGTCCATGGCCGAATATCGCCGAAGACAGGCGGAATTTTTGTGAGATTTTGACATATATATATCGCCCGAGAAATCGGATTCTCGACTTTTGAGGCGCGAGGGGTTAATATGTAACTTACAACATTTACTCTGGTCTCTATCGATAGAGAATAGTCGATTTATATGGCGTAACTAAGCATAGTTTTGGTTATAACCGTATATTTATTGAGAAAATTCGATGTTAAAATTGAGGGGTTAAGGGGGCAGACATTTTTCCTGTAAAGATACACGGGTGCTCGCGGCGACAGCGCTGGCGGCGTCGTTCAGACGACTTGAATGAACATGCCGCGAGCCACTACCGTGTCTCTTAATATTGGGAAAAGACGGTACAACAAGATGGAAACTACAAATGCCTGTCCAGAATGTAAGGACCCGTTCACATAATATTGTCAGCCATTTGTCCGGTGTGAAAGGAACGGCAAGAAATGCAAAATCTGTTTTGGCTTGTTGGAGTACGTTTTTTGATGATGAGATGTTGAATATTACTGTCAGTAACACTAATAAGTATATCATCAGTAAAAAGGATTCTTATAGCAGAAACAGAGACTGTAAGATGACAGATTTATCTGAAATTAAAACATTTATTATTATTTTTTCCACGACCTCTGTAAAATCTGAGTTTTCTGCCCCTGACAAATGTTTTTGGAATTAATTGGAATCCTTCCAAAAACTCAAGAGGTGACCCCAACCCAAAGCTTTTGTCTAAGATTGACAGATGGCTTAGATAAATTGCCACCTAGGGTAAGAAACCAACTCCAAGTGAAATTCCTGTATAAATTAACAGAAATGGAGAATAAGTATTTGTATAACGATTAATATTAATGAATACATTTCTTATGTTATGAATTGTTTTTTGGTTCCTGATTTTGATATTTTTATTTTAGTAGTTTTTTGGTCGTTTTAAATAAAAAGGTTAGATAAAAATCTACAATATAAGAAAACTCTTGCAGTGCAACTTTTGTCTATTTTTTATTATTTGAAAAACAATTATGTACATACATATTTAATGACAGGTTTATTTTTCATGACAAGGCAATTGCCCTGTCAGTAAGACGAGAAAAATTGCTCGCATTCGCGAGCCTCTTTGAAACCATACACTCCCAATTACGAAGCGAGGCAGAAATACAATTAGTGAACTATGGAGACAAGTATCTGATGTACTAAAAGGTACTCTTTCTGTTATTTGGTTATCAAGCTTGCCTATCATATTGTACGATATCGATTATATCGTACAATAAATGCATTAATCGTTTCGTGTTTATTTTGACAGTTTTTTATATTTGCAGGAGTACTAACGCCGCAAGGGGCTTCCAAAAAATGGAAAAATTTTAGAGACACTTTTACCCGCTGCCTCAACGAGGAAAAAAAAAGAAAGAAAAGCGGTTCAGGTGCAACAAAGTACAAAAATGGAAATGGTACAACCATATAATGTTCCTACGAGATCTTCAAATTAGTGAACGGTTAGTAACAATTGAGGGGGTCAGTGGAAAAGTGGTACAAGTCACAATTTGGATTACTTGAGTTAACCGCAAAAATTCATAGTTAAAGTAAATATCCGTTTCGAAAAAAAATAGTATAAGTGTATAATGGTATGGTTGCCACTTATACCAATTTTTTTCTAAACAGATATTTACTTTAACTATGCATTTTTGCAGTTAACTCAAATAATCCAAATTGTGACTTGTACCACTTTTCCACTGACCCCCTCAATTCTTATACATATCTTCCATCACTTCTTGAGGTACAGATTAATGTATATTTGTTTAATTTCTTCACAGCACCGTAAGCAACTTGACTTGTGAGAACTTTTCTGACGGGGAAAGGAGCAGTGGATCCTCCACTACTCCTAAGAGACAAAAGACTGACAATACCAAAGAAATATTGGAAAGGTTGTGCGATGCAGTTAGTCAACCGATTGACCCTCCGCAACCACTTCAACTACCACCTGTAGTGCAGGAAGATGATATTCATCATATTGTAGGACTAATAGGCAATTCATTGCGACGTATGCCAGAAAGAGTTGGATTACGATTTGGGATAAACCTATACAACCAATGTGTTTAGAAGAGGAGTTGGAATTTAACAAAAATGTAGATTGTAAGTTTATGTGTATATGCTATACTGTATAATAAAATATAATTTATACAAATTGATCTCCCTAACCAAAATGCCATAGTAATAGAAATCAAAAATCTTTTAGAAAAATAACTGCCTACCGTTAACAACAATCATGTATGTTTTGTATCAACGCATGCGAATGTCCATGCGGCATTTGACAGTTACAACCCCAGTACCACCATTTTTCTCTACAGCGCGGCGCTCTCTCGCTTACGCAAAAGACGTAGACCTCTCCGGTGGACCATAGCGTGTATGGCCGGCTTTAGACTGCAGTTTGTGTACCGCATGTCCGAGCCCAAACCGCTCAAGCGCCGATACCTATGGCCAATAACTTGAAATTTGTTTTCGGCAGTGTTTGCCGACGGTTGAAAATTTGATAGTTAGAGATGGCTTGAGAAGAGTGCGCTGTGTGTACTGCGTGAGAGCAAAAAGTGTCAAAGGTCTGATTTCTAGATAGTTTGTGACGTGGAGAATCGCTCCGCGTCACAGAAAAAGGGCGCAATCAGCCCCTTCGAGATAACGCGTGCGAAACGGCCATGGAAAGGGCTGTGCGAAACGTCGCAAGCGCGATCGCGGCAAAGACGCGAATCCGGACGGTCCCGGGTAGAGCGCGCGTTCCGGTACCGTACCGACGCCAGTCAGTCTGATTTCGTCTGCGTTCGGTAACGCACGATCATTGAGAGTGTCCGTGCGAGAAAGCGAGCGAGATCCGAAATAAAACGAATCGAGAGTCCCGAAGTGTCGTGCGATCCGCCACCGCAACTCTGAGAAGAGCGAGACGAGGAGGATATACGTCGAGCTCCATCGGGGATATCCCCTACGCGAGAGGGATCGAGTCATCCCCGGAGGCTGAGGACGGAGCCGAGAGGGTCACCGGATCGGCAGCCCGGAAGCCAAGGAGCCGGGACGCGCCCAGCCGAGAACGATCGCTGCAGCCCCGGTACGCTCCCCCTTTTCTGTAACCGCTCTCCGACTCACCCCTCGCGCCGTTATCGCTTTGTTAGCGCCTCCGCGCGAGCGTTTCGTTTCCGTCGGCGAATCGAGCTGTGTCCGCGGTGTTGTGCGGCACCGTTTCGGTGTTTCGTTTGGTTAACGCTCGCGAGCGTCGTTCGGGGACCAGCGTTGAGATCCCCGTCAAATAAACGTTGTTCTTTTTGGACGTAGTCGAGGTTCTTTTTCGCGTACCCGTCCGCGAATCCGTCCTCCCGGGTCTCGGCCCGCGCACCTCGAACCGCCCCTCTACCATCTGCTAGAGGTAGCCGAGCCCGACGGAGATCGGACCGTTTCCGATCCCCCGGTTCTCGTCCGTTTTCAGGGACCGCCTTCGTTTCCCTGAGTGGCGGGATCGTGACCCGCCTGGTGCCCATCGTTCCATCGTCGTGCGCGCGGCATCGTAGCCGCTTGATAGTGGCGTAGCGGAGAGCACCGAGGGCCCTCACCGAAACGCTACGTCATAAGCTGTCAATTCGAGAGATCGAAGTATTGAATAATAGACGAAACATCGACCGGAGGTTGAACTATCGGTTTAGCGGAGATTCAGTCAACTACTAGTTGACGTTGGGTTTGACTGTCAACTCTCGATTGAAATAGTAATAACATAACCTCAAAAAAGGTAGAATCGGCAGCAAATCGAGGAGTGTTAACGTAAATACGTTTTATAAAAATTAAAATGGCATCATCATGTAATAATAGAAATAATATAAGACTTTGGGAAGATAGTACCGAGAGAGACGATTCAACTGATTCTGATGCAGAATATGACGAACGAAGAAGGGCAATAGTCCATAGGGACTCAAGAAATTTTAGAATGCGTGTCGATCATTTTCAAATATGGAATGATGAAGAGTTTAGAAGGAGATTTCGCCTTAGTAAAGAGACAGTGACAATGTTAGAGCAGAGAATTGAAAATTGAAACAAAAAGATGCATTTGAGCAAATCTCAAGCAATCTGCGGAAAAATATTTGTATTAATGCAAAGCAGTGTTCAACGAAACTCGCATCGTTAAAAAGATCGTACAAAAAAATTAAAGATCACAACCACAAATCGGGTAATGACCGTCAAACGTGGCAATATTTTGAGGTGTTTATAATTAATTTTTACAGGAGTTTCAAGTAACGAAGAATATTTTTTATTTTACTACTACTTTTAACTTTATTTACAGGGGATGGAAAACATTTTTTTCCAAAAAGCCATGGATCCAACCAATGGCTTTATGCAGCGCAAGGTCAGAAGAAGATGATCCTGAACAAGAAACTACCGAGGAAGTGCCTGCATCCTGTAAGTATGTTTAATTTGTCTGAAAATGAACCCAAACTATTAGGGACTATAGCAAACTATGTCTCATAATTTGTTTAGTCCCAAATTTAATTATATAAAATATTATTTGAGCTAAAAAATTCCCGGCCAATTTTATACAAGCTCGAAAATGCCTTTTCATTTTGTGATCTGTTTTTGTGTTGCAGAATCAAAACAGAGACGTCAAAACACTCCAATCGAAAAGAAATTGGATGAGCTGCTGGAAGAAAGTAAAAGACCGAGAGAAGAGCGTGCTAAGCAGCACGCAGAAAAAATGGAGCGGCTGGATAAATTATTAGAAATCCTCGAACGGAGAAAAGATTAAAATAAATGACGACCTGGCGATTCTGACAATCATCTGTAATATATCTGTGCGGAGATTTTGCGGAAAAGAGTTTCTCACAACAGAAATGGATTGTCATCGTTGCTTTCATGGATATGCCAACTTAACGTGGAAAGATGGCCTTCTCTGTCCAAAAAATCGTAAGTAGCCAAACTTCTTATAATAGTTATTGTGCTATAACATTTTTCTATTGTATTGGGTCGTAACATAATTACGTGCCGTTCTTGTTTAATGGAAAATTTTTTGGGTACAGTAAGCAGTTGATGCATAGTGTTTTATACCGATCGATAGCTTTTGTTTCGTATTACAACTTGGCGTTTAAGTTTTTGAATATGAGCCAATAGAAAAAATGTTCAGGCTTTCAAAGATGGATGAACAAGTGGACAAAAAGCAGCATCTCCGGCACGTGCTTCTCTATAAGTTTAAGAAAGGATCTAAAGCAGCTGAAGCCACAAGAAACATTTGCGCCGTGTATGGAGAAGGCTCAATAGCAGAACGTTCAGCTCGAAAATGGTTTGTTCAGTTCAAGAACGGTCATTTCAAGCTCGAGGATGCACCGCACACTGGACGGCCGACGGATTTCGATGAGGATCGCTTAAACGATCTCTTGCGCGCCGATTCGAGTCAAACAACTCGTGAATTGGGAGAACAGATGGGCTGCTGCGCAATGACAATCTCTCGACACCTCGAAGCTATGGGAAAAGTTCAGAAACTCGGCGCATGGGTTCCGCACTCAAAAAACGGCACGTAATTATGTTACAACCCAATATACAAGGTGTTTTCCTTGAGCCCGATTATAAGACGATCTGTAGGTAGGGTACTGTGTGATTGGTTCCGTTGATCGATACTTTCCGGTATGCAGCCAATCGTATAGCCCATCCTTTTACTGCAAATGGACCTATTATCAGCCTCAAGGAAAACACCCCGTATGTATTATAATTGGTTATGTGTAGAAAGTTTATGTTCGTTATGTTTATACATATCGCAGGGGAAGGTATAATTGTGGAATCGGCCCCGGAAGTTCCTGTAGTCAATAAGGCTGCACAAATTCTTAAGATAATACTTTTGTTGCCTGTATGCGAGGTATGTCACGCGAGGTATTGACTTAGAAATTCTGCTGTTCACGGGTTTAGAATGCAGGGATCAGAGTTGAGACATCATGGGCTTGTGCCTTGTGTTTCATTGGAAGATGCGATCAAAGCAATGATTGATTTTTTGTCAGAATGTGATAAGCCTTGTGTGATGGTAGCCCATAACTGCATGGGATTCGATGCTCTTCGACTGCTACGGGCCGCAGAGAAATGTTCGCTCATAAGTAAATTCAAATCAGAGTAGTTGCTGGGTTTGCCTGTTCGTTGAATGCATATGAACGAAAGTACAAGGAGTAAACGTTCAGACGAGGAGACTTGACTCTGATTGAACTCTCCAAAAAGCACAGCTCAGTCTCAATTGACAGTGCTCACGATGCCGTTTATGATGTGTACATGTTAAAGCACTTCGTACAAAAGGAATTTACTGCAGAAGAGTCATTGAAAAGCTTCTACACAGTCGACGAGGAATTAACAAAAGAAAGAAACAAAGAGGAAACGAAAAAATATCTGGAAACATTGACACCGCTTAAAACTACACTAACTTCTGACAAGAGTGGACTGCGAGGTGCTGCGAGTGCAATCGCAGGTACGCACCCTTTCCGACCAGTAGGCCTATTCTGTAACTCGTTACGACCCGTAACGACGGTTGTCGTTAGCATTAGCGACACCGTAGCGACAAACGCTATTCTGTATCTTTCTCATAGCGACAGATGTCGTTAAAAACGTCGTTAGGATATCGACAAGCGACGATACGCGTCGCTATATTATCGAGGGGTCCCGGACCCCTCGATAGGGTATAACGATCATCGTTAGCGTTAGTAGTATAGTGATTTGTTTTGGTGTATACCTAACCTTCTGCTACTGACGTACATATTTTATAACATAACTACTGACACGAGATCATCTAAATCCCAAACAAAAATTCTAACAGGAAAGTCTAGAAAGTGAGAAAAAATTGCAAGTAACTTAAAGGTAGGTGGAGCCACAATCCAATAAAATTAAAAATAAAATGGTACCAATTTAAATTTTGTATGGGGTACATACATATTAATTTGTGAATTTGCATTGAAAATATTTATTATCTTATTATATTAACAGAATGGCAGAGCAATTTTTGGAGTGGGAATTGTTTGTGTTGGAAGAACGGGCACGTCTGTTGGAAAGACGAATAGAAATGCGGCAATTACGAGATGTGCAAAATCCTTTCGAGATGCCTCATAATGAGTTTTTAAATCATTTTCGACTCAGCCCACAGCTTGTTATAGATGTAGTAAATGTATTACGTCCATATCTGCAGAGATCGCTTTCACGGTCTATCTCCAGAAATACAAGTTTTAACAGCGATCAATTTCTATGCGCATGGGAGTTATCAAAAACCAGTAGGGGCGCACTTCTCCTTAGCAGTGAGCCAGCCGTCTGCAAGTCGATGTATCAATAGAGTGACGAATCTTTTTAACCAACACCTTTTACGAAGATGGATCAAATTTCCTATGACTGCCGATGAGCGACAATCAGCCCGCAGGAAATTTGCAGATACAGCTCAGCCTTTCGAAGGAGCCATTGGAGCAATTGACTGTACATATGTTCATATTCTGGCACCATCTACTCATGAAGAAGCGTACGTCAATCATCATGGAAACCATACTTTGAATGTTCAGGCTGTAAGTATATAGAATCATAAATACGTTCACGTATAGGAGCACTTAATAAAATAAAAGTAAACATTTCATGTATGGGTTTACAGATAGTCGATCCATCGTTAAAGGTACTAGATATTAATGCACGATTTCCTGGAGCAAGAAACGATGCTTATATTTGGTCTGCTTCACCAATTCGTCGAGCGATGGAATTCCATTACAACCATGGAGAGCGAAGGACGTGGTTAATAGGTATTGCTTCCTAATATTCTACTTTCATGATAATTTGCATGTCATTCGTAATATATACTCCATTTTACCTAAACATATTTTACAGGTGATGCAGGTTATCCACTAGAACCGTGGCTTTTAACACCATTACCGCATTACCCGGAATGGAGCAGGCAATTTCAGTACAATGAGCAACTGTGCAAAGCTAGAAGTATAGTGGAACGATTTTTTGGAGTTTTAAAAGGAACCTGGAGATGTCTCTCTTACCAGAGAGTTTTGATGCATGATCCTGGTGTTGCTGGCAAAATAGTAAATACCTGTTGTATTTTACACAACATGAAACTCCATTATCGCTTACCTGAGGAAGAAGGTCACGAAGATATGGGAGCAGAGCAACCTAATCTGAATGCAAACGCAAATTTAGATAGAGATGCTAGAGGACCTCGAGCTGTTGCCGAACGTATCCAGCAACAAGTAATGCGAGAACGCTTTGCAAATTTCCCATGCGCCTGGGAACATAATTAATATGCTCGTCTCTATCGCAGAAGTGAGTAGAAATAATTAAATATCATTTAAAAATATCAAAACGAGATATATGTATATAGACTTATGTCAGTACTTCCATCGGAAATTGTTACAAACTGTAAATATTAATAATTGAAGATAATTATATTCGTACTTATATATGGAAAGGTATTAAAATTATCTCTTCCAATATTTTTATTTGTTTTTTATTATTAACCACTGATTGAACAACAGTAGCTAGCTGTTCAATGACAGCTGTTTGTCGTTCCATTGTTTCAGCAATGCGGGAGGCAGTTTCTGCTTGAATCTTCAAGGCATCACCTATCGCTGCCATGGCATTTGCTTGGATTTTTGCTGTCTCCGCAAACGTCTACGAATGAATAAGTAAATAATGTACAATTACATTTCATATCTAGATTACCATTATCTCTCTTTCTTTCTTCCTCCCTCCCCCTCTCTCTGTCTCTAAGGGAGTAAGATATATCTTTAATCTATCGCGTGACTCTCATATTTCGCAGTTGTCAATGCCAGGAGCCGTGCAGTGGTGGTCCTCACCGGCTCCGTACATTTGGAATTTACTACCGGACGAAGTAAAGGATGCTTAATTTGTAAAGTTTTCATATTACGTATACATTTATTTATTTTACTTCTTCCAATAAAGACTTAATACAAATCTACCGCACACCTAGACTCACCGTCTTCGTCGCAAGCAAGACGGAATACGCACGAAAAATCAAACCTCTGTTGATTTCGTTCAAGCCAAACAATTGACGGTACGCAATCAATAAGACGTACGTTTTAATACCACGCACACTCCGTCTTGTATTACGACTTAAGACTGTACAAGCAAAACGATCATTTAGCATGCATGTCTGTGGCGGGCTTTACGGTAACAATGCGACATCGCCCAATCGAGCGGGCCATCAGATTTTCGAATATTCGATTCCTAATCCGGATGATTTACAACCCTGTTTACTCGGCCGAAGTGCATCGGGGATAAATCGGGGAATTCCGCGGCCACCTTCCCGAAATGCCTGTTCAAGCCCCGATCTCGGCTCGGCTCCTCGACACCCCTAACGGTACGGAGGAACGATTTGAGGAAAAACCCCTTTCGCGGAACGCTCCCGTAGTAACGATGCGAGATCGCCCAATCGAGCGGGCCATCAAGTTTTCGAATATTCGATTCCTAATCCGGATGATTTATAACCCTGTTTACTCGGCCGAAGTGCATCGGGGATAAATCGGGGAATTCCGCGGCCACCTTCCCGAAATGCCTGTTCAAGCCCCGATCTCGGCTCGGCTCCTCGACACCCCTAACGGTACGGAGGAACGATTTGAGGAAATACCCATTTCGCGGAACACTCCCGTAATGAAGGCGGAAAGTCCCCGAAATTCGATATCATACCCCCTCTCTCCGACTCGTTGGCATGTCGCGTTTTGTATTAAACTACCCATAGCATTAAGAGCAGTTAGTCTTCGAATCCTCCAGTCGTGCAGATCGTCTCGTCGATGACTCTCGCCTTCGGACTGCAGTTAGTACTCGAACCTTTCAGCCGTGCGGATCGTCTCGTCTGATACCCATTCGGTATAATCCTACCTACATTTCGGAACAGAGTGATTCATTTGTTTCTTGTGAGCTTGCTTAGATTTATTTAATTAAGGAAGGAGACAGCAATGTAAGTGAATAGTAATTATCTGTATAATAACTAATTATAATTTAATTGCAATTGTGATGGCGTGAATGAAAGAATTTCTACTCTACATTATACTCTGTAATTATTTTATTATTAAAGTTCAATGAAAAAGGCTCGACAAGGAAGGGCGAATGCACGCCAAATAAGTGCCATGTTAGATTACATCGAGCAGCATCCATACATACAATCAAACAAATTCATGGGAATGCATGGAAAAGATAAATTAAATGGTAGCTGGAATGAGCTGGCTGAACTTCTAAATTCTTTGGCTACAGACGGTAAAAGCAAAGATGTCAAGTCATGGAAAGTTGTATGTACCTATAAAATGTTAATGAAAGTAATTATGTGTGCAAACTTCCCCAGTGAGAAATAGATTGTCGATCGACATCAATACGACGTTGCTTTAATATCAATCAACGTCAATACAATGTCCTTTCTACGTCGATCGACGATCCATTTCTAACTAGGTCTATAATCAAACACTTCTCGTAATTTACAAACTTTAAATGAGGCTGACAAAAATATGGTTTCTAAATATACGTAATAAAAATATTCGCAAATATAAATATCTTATAACATTATTTAACAAATTTGCCATTACAATGAAATACAATTATTTTTATTTCAGACATGGCGAGATCACAAAACAAAAGTTTCAGACAAAATGAGGAAATTGAGACAAAAACGATCAGAAACTGGAAACAACCCAATCGACATCATTTTAAATGATCAAGACAAACGGATACTTGGGTTGCTAGGTAATGAGTATGTGACAGGAAATGATAGCTGTCCAGATAGTTTCCCGGAAGAGCATTCGGTAAATTAAAGATTAATGTTATATGGTGTTTGAAAAAGCATATCAAGTGGTTCTTACTAGCGACTATTAAATGAGACACTTGTATATGTAGATCGATTAATGTTTCTTTAATTTAATTCAGTAGTAAAATTTCAAATATGGTGTACTATTTACAGTCTGTGTTGGAAGAACTGGCAAGAGGTGAGACTGAAGTATATGAGACGTCTCCGAGACCAGTTGATACATACAAGGAGGAGCCCGAGCAATTTATGTGTAAGTTCATTATGACAGTATAGAAATAATGGCTAAAAAAAGGAATGGATATTTCATGTTATTTCACCGCTAAATAACGTGTTGTGTTTCAGATGTCGAAGCTTTAGAAGACGCATTCCTTGATGTTGGCAGAGTTAATGAAGCAACGCATCTGCAGCCTAATCTTACAACTGAACGAAATGAAATTGATAAGAAGAAAATCTACAGGAAAAGAAGTAAGTGTGAAATAGGTATCTACGGCCAGTGATACATTTTTTCTTAATAAAAAATGTGATAATTCAAGTCTTTGTCGATTTATGTTAAAGGGAAGACATTGCTGTCTAAGCATAGTGTTTAATTGATTTTGGTTTTAGTGTCCGTCGAGCAGCAGGATATATTAAGATCAAGTACGAAACGTTCATTCGCCGCTATGATGGAAAATGAACAGGATGAACATCTGAGGCCTGTAGATTCTGAGCCTGTGCCCTCTACCTCGAGGGGAGTGGAGGAAAAGAGAATAAAACCATCATTAGGGACAAAAAGTAAATTTTTTTTGTCCAACCAAAATAATTGTTCACATTTCTCCAATTCATATTAAGACAATGAAAATAATATTGTAATCTCACATTATAGGAATCAGGCAAGAAAGACTAGGAGTACAGTTTGCGAATGCACGATCAGATTTTAGCAACATTGCAAATAAACATGCTTCTGCCATGGAGGTGAGGTTTTATTATATTACATTTTAGCATATCAACGAGAGAGAGAGAGAGAGAGAGAGAGGGGGAGAGAGAAAGAGAGAGAGAGAGAGATAATGGTAATCTAGATATGAAATGTAATATTGTACATTATTTACTTATTCATTCGTAGACGTTTGCGGAGTCAGCAAAAATCCAAGCAAATGCCATGGTAGCGATAGGTGATGCCTTGAAGATTCAAGCAGAAACTGCCTCCCGCATTGCTTAAACAATGGAACGACAAACAGCTGTCATTGAACAGCTAGCTACTATTGTTCAATCAGTGGTTAATAATAAAAAAACATAAATAAAAATATTTTGGAAGACATAATTTTAATACCTTTCCATATATAAGTACGAATATAATTATCTTCAATTATTAATATTTACAGTTTGTAACAGTTTCCTATGGAAGTACTAACATAAGTCTATATACATATATCTCATTTTGATATTTCTAAATGAAATTTAATTATTTCTACTCACTTCTGCAATAGAGACGAAAGGATATTGATTATGTTTCCAGGCGCATGGGAAATTTGCGAAGCATTCTCGCATTACTTGTTGCTGGATACGTTCGGCAACGGCCCGAGGTTCTCTAGCATATCTATCTAAATTTGCGTTTGCAAGATGGGGTACATATTACGAGTGGCATATGCAAATTATCATGAAAGTAGAATATTAGAAAGCAATACCTATTAACCATGTCCTTCGCTCTCCACGGTTGTAATGGAATTCCATCGCTAGAGGAATTAGTGAAGCAGACCAAACATAAGCATCGTTTCTCACTCCAGGATATCGTGCATTGATACTTAATACCTTTAACGATGAATCGACTATCTGTAAATCCATATATGAAATTTTTATTTTATTTTATTAAGTGCTCCTATTGGTTGAAAAGATTCGTCACTCTATTGATACAGACATATCTGATTTTGCCTTTTAACCCTTTATTTGACAGTGTATCTCATAAGATACATTGTTTTTTCCTGACTCAAAACATACTAAAAATCCTTAATCTCATACATTTTCTAGTCGAGGTTATTTAAATAGCTTAATAGATAAACCCACAAATAACTCGTTGCTTATTAATTGTTAATATCACTACTAATTGATTTTTAGTATGTTTTGAGATAAGAAGAAACAATGTATCTTATGGGATACACTGTCAAATAAAGGGCTAACTACAGAACTGTCACAGGAAAAACAATTTTAGTAGGTTACGTTATACAGGTATTCGTAAAATCATCACTAAAAATTGATCAATTTGATTGGTCAAAAAAAGTTATGTTAAATAGAGTAGCGTCGTTACTGTAACGACGTCGAAAACTCGGGATGTATCGTTTAGGTGTCGCTACGCTAAGTTACAGAATGCACCATTCGTTAAAGTGTCGGTAGCGCAAGCGACAAACGTCGATAGGCTAACGATAACGACAGTTATCGTTACGAGTTACAGAATAGGCCTACAGGTAAGCAAGCGACAGGACGGAATAAACCATCCCCTGCTCTCGGGATGCGGATGCGCTCGCAGTCCCACACCTTCGCGGATAAGTGCAATAAACGACGCTAGCTTCTAGAGGAGGTGTGCCGACTTCCAAAGATGATCGTTCGGAAGGGACCCGACATCTGGCTTCCTCAAGCCAAGGGAGCGGCCCAGCCTTCAAGGAAAGGTCTAGGGACCCTTAAGGGCCCTATTCACACGCGGACGTGTCCGGCGGATAAATCCGCCGTGCACTACACACAGGCAGATTTGTCTGCGGACAGATCCGTCGCTGCTACTAATTTACGGACAAATCTCAACAAACTTGCGGGCCACAGTTCTGTTTCATTCGTTTCTACTCTCGGTTCTACTGGTTCCTGCGTTGTCTCTAGATAATTATTGTGTTTTGTACTGCCATATGGATAATAATAAGAAACTTGCAATAATTGGAGGATTTTTAGTTTTATTTGACAAGAAAAAAAAGAAAAGAGTGTGGTCAAAACGGTGGCTATTGGAAAGAAGAAAGTACTCTCATATGAATTTAATTAGAGAACTCGAAACAAGAGAGCCTCATGATTTACACAATTTTTTACGCATGGATAATGAAGCATTTGAAACGCTATTAGAATATGTTCGTCCAGTAATTGAAAGGAATAATACCCATATGAGAGAGGCAGTAAGTGGCAGAGAGCGATTAATTGCTACGCTACGGTACCTAGCGACTGGAAGAAGTGCTGAAGATTTAAAGATAATATAGATTAGTTCATGGGTCATTAACAATACTTTCGTATTTGACATTATTAAGATGACAGTGTTATTAGTAAATATTGCAAGGAGGGGTTGAGAAGAAGGGAGGAATGTAAGTGTCGAATGGAGAGGATAACGGTTGATAGAGTTATAGATATAAATAGGGAATTCAAGTATCTGTGAGTCATTACGTCTCGAAGAAGAGTCGTTACGTGAAAAGGGTTCGAAGAGGAATCGAAACGTCAGACGTGTATTGATTCTTCTTGTCCTTTGGCCTGATTGTTACCTATTGAAAGTTAAATTAAATTAATTTTGAACTACTACAGGCAACAGAAGTTTTATATTAAGAATAATGCTATTATACAATAATTTTTTTTTTCAGTTTCCATCTAGCACAAATGATTGGTTGGAAATCGCAAATGGATTCAAAAATTCATGCGACTTTGAACACTGCTTGGGAGCCATGGATGGCAAGCACGTCGCTATAAAAAAACCACGAAACAGTGGTTCATATTTCTACAATTACAAAGGATTTTGTAGCACCGTCTTGTTTGCCATTGTAAATGCTAATTATGAATTCATTTACGTACATACGGGAATAAATGGTAGAATTTCGGATGGAGGTGTCCTGCAAGAGACCGATTTTTACAACAAACTCGAAAACCACGAGTTAAATATACCTCCTCCTAATGATCTCGCCAAATCAGCAGTCAAATTGCCGTACGTTTTCATTGGAGACGACGCATTTAGCCTTACAGAAAATGTAATGAAGCCCTATTCACTAATTGGTATTACACACGATGAAAAAATTTTTAATTATCGCCTATGTCGAGCAAGGAGAATAGTTGAAAACGTCTTTGGCATATTGGCTTGTCGCTTCAGAATATTACTCAGCACAATTACATTCAGCAACGTGGAAAAAGTTGATAAAGCCGTATTGGCATGCTGCGTTCTGCATAATTTTTTAAGAAGGAAATGCTCTAATTATATAAGTCGCCGCTCTGTTGATCGCGAAAACAGTAATCATAGTATTGAAGTTGGTGATTGGCGTGAAGAGCTTCGTCAATTACATGGCTTACAAAACAGAAGGACCTATTACAATGATATTGCTAAAAATGTCAGAGAAGAGAATTTACCCACTACTATAATAATGAAGGACGAATATCGTTTCAAGAAAATATGATCAACGAAAATCGATAATACATTCGAAAAGACTTACAAAACGTGTCATTTTTAATTGCATTTTTTCTTATTTAAAAATATACTTTTAAACAAAATTATTTACCGTTATTTCATTTTGACTATCCCCTTCCAATTCCTGTTGCGTCGTTGAAGAATATCCAGTGCGAACCTCTTCTTGATCTTGAGAGTGAATGAAAGTAACTCAAAATACCATAAGGTAGGCTCATACACGCTATCCGTAGAGGCCCCAGTTCTCTTACTTTTTCTAATTTCTCTTAATTCTCGTCGAAATCCAGCACGCAAGGAATCAATTTTTTTTCTCACATATTTCACATCTGCCTGAGGGCAAATTTCTTGGCATTTTTCAACTAATGCTTCATAGGCGTTATTTCGCAAATGTTTGTTAGCATATTCTTTGCTTTTCACGTTCCACAAACACGGCTTTGACTTATATAATAAAATGAAATTCTCCCAAAATGCTTTGTTATCCACAAAAGCCATCCCACAAAATGTAAGTATACTGTTCACTATCTCAGACAATTCACTACGACTTCTTCGTCTTCACTCTAGGAGCTCAAAATAATAAGTGACAAAACAGAAATTTCTGAAAAACTAAAGTGACTAGCCTGGGGTTGAAAAATGCTTGGAAGTGAGAAAATGTGGAAGCTTATTGGCCGGAATAGCAGTAGTGGGAGGAATACAGAAACGTACGCGTACAGTACGCAATGCGTTCGCGGTGCAGGGATGCAAGGCAATTAGGGACCGAATCCTCGTCACGCGCGGGACTCGGGAGGGAAAGCCAGATATTGTAGGCATAAAACGATAAAGAGATGCAAAGCAATTAGGGACTGAGTCCCCATCACGTGCAGCATTCGGGAGAAAAAGCCCGAAATTGTGGGCATAAAACGGTAGAGAGGTGCAAAACAATTAGGGACTGAGTCCCCATCACGTGCGGGATTCAGGAGGGAAAACTCGAAATTGCGGGCCTTAAAAATCGCCGAAGAAAAAGCGGTAGATCGTCCTTGGTAACACCCCAACAGGAGGCTCGATCGGAAAAGCCCGACTTTCCCTGTCCAGATGTTTACACTCGACATTCCTTGTCTAGGTGCTTTGGATTTTTATGTTAATATTTATTATGAACAAATTTCAAAAATCGACGAGCAAGAATTCTGTATCCGTGTTTATATAATTATAAACTACCCCTGAATATTCGAGGAAACATGTTGCGGAAAAGGCATGGGCAGATGTGGCTAGCAGTGTTAAAGAAACAAATAGGTATTAAGATAATTAAAAAATAATTATTTATTTAATGAGTTCGTCACTACGTAATAATATTTCAGTACTGCATTACATGTTACAATGATATGTTACTGAATAAACGGATGTATCCACCACTTTCGTTTTAAATACTTTTCTTTGTAACGCTGCGTACGGTACTAAAACAAAGCTACATCTTCATAATCTGACATCTTGAAAACAACTGCAGGAAAAAATCACGTCGAAATTAATTTAACGAAAATAACAAATAAAAAAGGTTCAGTGAGGTCAGGAAGGGGGCAAATAAGTTGCGACGCCGGTGACTGAGAGCGACAGAGATGAGTGTATACGTCTGCACCGCTTTATTGCTTCTCCTGCCGCGTGTAGCGAACCGACCGCGACCCTTCCGAATTCCGTCTATTATATCTTACGATGGAACAAGTACCGACTCTCCACGTTGAACCAACAATTTCTATAATTGATATTTCTTATTTTTCAATATTGTTTCCTGTACGAAACTATAAAAGAAATAGTATCAGTTCACAAATAACGACAATTAAGTAGAAATTGTAATAAATTATGTCTCAATTATGGAAATTATTTAATAGTAAGAAAAATATGTGGAGTTGATACATGGAATTTAGACGGGAAACTGAAACTTGTCTTTGATAAAATGATAATTTAACACGAAGGAATATATTTACAGTGACCTTGGTTTGCTTTTCGTGCCGCGTGTAGCGATTCAGTCTTTTGAGATCAGCCAGCGCAACGAGTCTGAGTGAGATGGCGTGCATTGAATCTCATGCGTTCTCTATACTAGGAAGGATAAAAATAAATATACCTACAGGGAGGAGGGTAAAATTGACCTCATCAGTTCTAACCTTTTTAATATTTCAACATTTTCCATTCAAGTTCTAAGCATAAAAAAGGAATAATAACTGCGTGGTTGCTGAAAGTTGTTTTACATTTAAAAAAAAGAATTTAAATGCCAAGAAAGGATACGTAAAAGAAAGAAGTAAGAGAAATACAGGAATATTGTATTTTTAATCGTAGTTCATTGCTATTAGAGTATATTTTTCGGTATTAATAATTTGGTTTTGACATTTTGAATGGCACCACATGATTCGATACCTTCCAAACAACCCTCGCTGTCCGTGCTCGTCATCCAGAACCACGGACGGCGAGCAGGCATATCCGCCGAGCGCGTGAATATACACGTACGGATCTGTCCGGCGAGCAAGGACACGGACGGCGAGCAGGGGCTCGATTCTCGAGCTCATACGACTTTTGTCGCATACGATCAAGTTCGCAAGAGAATTTTCGCATGCGACTGACGGAAGCGATTCTCGACCTCTTTGCGAATTGGTTGCGTACGATCTAATCGTATGCGTTTATAAAACAACGTTGCCAAATTTTCATGGAAACTACAAGCCAATGAAATGTTGGCTTTATATTTAACAGAAGAAAGTAACCGATAAGGTAAGGTGTCTATCGACAAAACATCGTAGCAGCATAGGTTTTAATATTTGTGATTTTACGTACTTAAATTATGGAAAAACGAGCGGGGAACATCAGCAATGAGCAAAAAACCTTGCTCTTAGAGTATCTTAATGAGAATCCGAAATTAATATCGGCAAAATTTAGTTCCGACTTTTCGTTTAAAGATGCTCAAGCACAGTGGACTGAAATAGCAGAAATATTAAATGCTGTTCCTGGTGCTCGTAAAACGTGGAATCAGTGGCGGAAGGTAAATTCGTAGTCAATTCTTCATTTTGTTCCATAGCAATCGATTGAAAATTCATTATATATTTTTATGTATGTACTTGCAGACTTGGCACGATATAAGAACTAAAACAAAGGGAAAGAAGGCCAATATTAATCGCAACTTTACCAAAACTGGAGGTGGCCCACCACTAGAAGTGTGTATGACACAGATGGATGAGGCTGTTGCAAAATTGATTGGACCGACAACCATCCATGGTCATGCTTCAGTAGACGAATCTATAGTTGAATTTGTGAGTATGATTAGGTTTGCGATATTGAGACCCAGATCGAGAGGTCTTTTTCTTACGTGAAGTTTTACAGAATTGGCCCCTCAATCTGAGTCTCATCTCACAAATGGACTTTATCCGTGCACCCAGTGAAAATGATTCTGATTGACCCACTCTGGGTGACGGAACTTTAATGAAGTCGTTCATAGCTGAACATTTCGAGTAAATCTTATCATTTTACCATATAAACAAAAACTGATTGACTATTTATGAAAATAACATAAACTTCATTGAAGATTTGTTAAATAATTCTTACTCGGACAAATGTTACACAAGGAACTAATTTTTTTCATATTACACTGGTCAACAGTGATTTTGTTAAATGGATAACTATAGCTGTTTCTTATGTATTTTGCTACGCTAAAGTCGAATATAACAACAGAAATTGCCCATCGGGCTCAGTTTTTTTGTAATTTTACATTTTTAATAACTTTTATATTTCCTAGATAATAATGTGTATTTTTGTATGTAACTTTATATGCTTTCGGCTGTATCGAAAGAAGGTGATCGTCAACAATGTATCATAATGTAGATTCCAATAAGGATACCAAGTACACGCCAGACCTGTCAAAACAAGTCCAGCCAGCTTGATAATATCGGCGCGTTGCTTACGTGAGTCTCTTCAGTTTAGTTTAGATCTGCGTGTCGAGTGTGAAAGGTGTTTCTATTAATTTACAGTGAACTACTCGTCTTTACCTTGCAATCTAGTGTTTATTTTTGTAAAAACAGATTTCTTAAAATGCCGCGAAATTGTGAAAATCATCCAAACAATTTCTGTTATGTGTGTGGTGAACTAACATTGAAGTCCCAAAGAAGGAATATTACTCCCTTGATAAAAAAGGCATATGAGCTTTATTTTGGGTGTAAAATCGGTGATCAGGAAAAACCTTGGGCCCCTCATATTTGTTGTGCGTCTTGTGTAACATTACTCAGTGGTTGGCTTCACGGAAAGTCACGATATATGCCATTTGCAATTCCAATGGTATGGAGGGAGCCAAAGGATCACTTCACTGACTGTTATTTCTGCATTACAAAAATTGCTGGAATAACAAGCAAGACCAAGAAGACCATTGAATATCCCAACCTTGCTTCAGCTATCAGGCCTGTTCCTCACAGCGACGAGCTTCCAATCCCAGCGCCACCAGAAAATTGGAGTTTAGATACCGAAAATACTGGCGATGAAAATTTACAATTAAGCCCAGAAAAAGACGACATTGAAGACCCAGATTTTTGTGAAATGTCTGCAGAACCTCATAGAATCAATCAGGCTGAACTCAATGATCTAGTTCGTGATCTAAACTTATCAAAAAATCAGGCAGAATTGTTGGCGTCCAGATTAAAGGGTTGGAATCTTCTCGAGAAGGGAACTACAATTTCTTTCTATCGTCGAAGAGAAGACGACTTCAAGCGCTTGTTCTCCGCAGAAGGAAATTTAATATATTGTACTGACGTTGATTCATTACTGAGTGAGTTAGGATACCACCATGATGTTAACGAATGGAGGTTGTTTATAGATTCCTCTAAACTAAGTTTAAAAGCCGTGCTTCTTCACATTGGAAATAAGAAACCTTCGATTCCTCTTGCCTACGCAGCTCATATGAAAGAGACGTATGACAACATGAAGAATTTGCTATCGAAGATACAATACCAACAGTATTCTTGGAATATATGCGGCGATTTGAAAGTTATAGCGCTTTTGTTAGGGCTCCAAACAGGATATACTAAATTTTGTTGTTTTCTATGCGAATGGGATAGCAGAGATCGAAAAAATCATTTTGTCAAACAGCAATGGCCTAAAAGAAATCTGATACCTGGACAAAAAAACGTTACTTCTCAACCACTTGTAAACCCTGAACACGTATATCTTCCTCCCTTGCACATCAAACTTGGATTAATGAAAAATTTTGTGAAGGCGATGGATAAAAGTGGTCAAGGTATTTTGTACTTAAAGAACAAATTCCCTAGGATCAGTGAAACTAAAATAAAAGAGGGTATATTTATAGGCCCACAAATAAGGGAACTTATAAACGACTATTGCTTTGAAGAAAGTTTGAATGAGGTTGAAAAAGCTGCATGGAAGTCTTTCAAAAATGTCGTAACAGAATTTCTTGGCAATAGAAAAGCTGAGAACTATAGAGAACTAGTTTCAGAACTCCTTCTAAATTATAAAGCTCTGGGATGTAACATGTCCTTAAAAATACATTTTCTGGATTCACACTTGGACTTCTTTCCCGAAAATCTAGGCGATGTGAGCGACGAACACGGCGAGCGGTTCCACCAAGATATTTCAACCATAGAAAAACGCTATCAGGGAAAATGGAATCCAAATATGCTAGCAGACTATTGTTGGACACTAAAAAGGGATGTTCCTCAAGCCAAATACAGTAGAAAATCGTTAAAAACTATCCATTTTGATTGAGATTAATACATGTCAGTACATTAAATAATACTAATCACTTTACGACAGTATGAACCTTTTAATTTAGTATTACAAGAAAACCTTACCCGTTACAAAAAAATGCTATGTAAATTTAAAATCAGAGCAAAAAATTCCATTAGAAACAGGCATTGTAATTCATTTAACAGACAAAAAGTTAAATTTTGTCGATCAGTGTTATAGGCTTTCGAAGAAACGGCAGAGAGTGATAAAGATATTGCACAATATATTCAGAAAAAAACTGCCACTGATCAATCAAAAATTCCATCAAGCAGCTCCAATGCATTGAAAGAAGCTGCGTTTAGAAGTAATTTTATAATTAATATAGCCATTTCGTAATTCTACATTTATTTAAACATATGCCTGTCACATTGCCGTACAATAATAGTTGCTTTAAATAGTAATTTATTCCCTATTTATAGATGAGTTTGAGTCGAACATACCAAAGCCGAAAGTTGCCCAACACTCAAAGGATAATGGAAAAGAGAATCGGACATCGTTTCTTAAATGTAAATATTATTATAGACAGCTGTATAGTCGAACACATTTTCTATAAAACACTGATTTAATTTCGTATTTTATCTACCTAAATCGTTAAAATAATATTTCAGCAGGAGCAATGGAAGAGCATGATACTAAATTTCCTATGAGAAGATCAAGCGGGAAATCAGGTATAGTTAACTACGTCGGTGGTTCCTAACAATATTATTTATGCTCTGTGCATAATAATTATATATCTGTTATTCTCAAAAAAATGTTACTCTTTAAGGTAAACAGAGAAATACACGAGCTATGGCAACTAAACGTTTGAACGAAACTCTTTCGTATACAACATCTCTCGCAGCAAATGCAGATAATGATTTGATGCTCAGAAGAAGTTACTACAATAAAAAAGTTGAGCTTCTTGAACGAGATGTTACAGCTAAAGAGCGAATTGCTCGTGCTATTGAAATGTACAACGTTAATAATAACGCTACGAATGATGCTGTTTTCGAAAATGAGGAATATCTTGATGAAACTTGCGAGTTCGATTAGAAACAAGGATATTGTTTAAGAAGTATTGGGATGTCAAGATGTCAACTATGATGTGATCTAAACGCAATATTAGTCAATGTGTGATACTATGTTTATCTTAATTTAAGTTCACTATTATTTATGTACTGCAATGTTATGTTATTTTAACGATATACAGTGTGTCCCTGCCTAGAACGTAAGTTAGGCGTGGTTTAATTTAGCCTATACTTATACCGCCGACCAATGGGAGATCGGCGGGCTAAGTATTGACTGAGAGCTATGTTCTGGCCGGCCAGCCAATACTCAGCCCGCCGATCTCCCATTGGTCGGCAGTATAAGTATAGGCCAAATTAAGCCACGCCTAACTCTACGTTCTAGGCAGGGACACACGGTATGTGATGTGAAAGTCATAGTTTTCATATTATCCTATAATATATTGTTTTCTTGGTTCATATAATATGGCAAGATGTTTATCATATAAATTACCAGTCAAACTTTGAAACTTTATTCTATATTTATATGGTTTTAGCATAAAGAACATAAGGTTCGTCAGTTCCTACTACTGTAAAGGTTATGTCAAAGAAGAAATAAAATATGCTTTTTAATAAAAAGAAAATTTATTTCAACGCCTTACCTAATTTACAAAATAATTTCTTATTATACGACGCTGCATCTCTCTTGCTTTCATAAGATCACGATTTACTCGTCCTACAACAACTTCTGCAATCGGTCTGTCGTTGAACATGCCTATATCAATATCTATCATCTCATCGTCACCTGTCGGGCATGGGTACATGACGACGTTTTCAGTCGTTGGGTCAATTTTCCTGAAAACATGCAAGCTCTACGAGAGGTGCGAAATGGGTAAGTAGTGTTCCTGTTAAAACATGGTTGCAAACTGGTTGGGTGTTAAATTCACCATGTGGATAGAATGGCGGTATTATTAAGTAATTAAATTTCTTCCAGATTTTACACGAAGTATAATTTCCCAGGCGTCATAGGCTGCGTTGATTGTACTCACGTTGCTATTATTGCACCTCAAGAGAACAATGTCCTTTATCCAGAACATATTTATGTGAATAGAAAGCAATATCACTCAATCAATGTACAGTTGGTAATGCACTGACTGCAGTGTTGCAAAAATAATTGTTATTATATTTGTAAAAATGACCATATTCCTTACTTCATTTTCAGATCTGTGATTCAAATATAAAAATTATCAACGTGAATGCCAGATTTCCAGGTAGCACACATGACAGCTTCATTTGGAATCGTAGCGCTGTTCTTCCCTTATTAAGAACTTTAAATGCTCGTGGTTATGAGAACTTTTATCTATTAGGTAATGATGTTTGCTTATAATGTAACAATCGCTATGTAGTTCATTACTATTGCATCCCATTATAATGACACTTTTTACAGGTGACTCTGGATATGCTTTGAGACCCTGGCTTTTGACACCTCTGCCAAATCCTTTACCAGGTACGCCGGAAGCCGCGTACAACGAACGCTTAACGAGTACTCGCTCAATAATTGAGCGTTGTAACGGATTATTGAAAATGCGATTTAGGTGTCTTCTGAAACATCGCACGCTACACTATGCGCCAGAAGTAGCATCAAAAATTATTAATACGTGCACAATTCTTCATAATATGTGTATTGAAAATAATATTCCTCAACCAGACATGGATGATATAAATGATGTGGATATAGGGCTCTATCCCCATGAAAATAATGGTGTTGCCGGTGTTGAAGATGTAGTAGGGCATATTCATCCGGATTTGGCACGAGCACGTATTTTACAGCGACGTATCATAAGAACTTATTTTTCATAAATGTTATTGTTATGGAACTCTTTCTTATTACTTCATGCTAACTGGGATGTAATTCATGAATATGACTACAAATTTTAATGACACGGTTCTGCTAATCAGCTAATAAAGGAAACTATCATAAATCAAATTATTACTTTTTATTATTGAGAAATAGAAAATAGGGAAATATAAAATAGCATTTCACGCTTCTAATTCGTTACACTTGCCTCTAATGCAGCCGCAATACGCTCTAAAGCGGAGCACTTTCGTTCTTTAGTGGATGCCATGCGCTCCTGTGCAAGAGTTGTTCGCTTAAGCAATTCAATTTTTTGTTTATAATATTGTTTTCGCATGTCTATTTCTGCTGCAGTAACATTTATAAACTCCTGCTTCTGCGTAAGAGTCGTTTCAAAACGTTTAGATGTGACACTCCTTCTTTTCCCAGCAGGTGTTTCTGAAGCAAATGATATAGGAAATCTTAGAAGAAATATTAGAAAATGTTAAGTGATTTAAAGAAATGAATGCGGTCCTTACTTCTCACTATCTCCTTTTTCTTTTCTACAGTCTCGACCTCATTCTCGTCAGTGACGTTTTCCGACTGTGGCATTATGTGTGGTAGTGCATCGTCGAGATAGTCAATGATTACAGCTTCATTATCTGCGTCACTTTCGTGTCCATCAGAATTAAGCATCGTACTGCTCAAAGTCTACAAAGTATGATACAAATGAATATGATTGTTCAAATAACATACACCGAATATTCATGTAAGCGTGCACAACACTTACAAATCCTACTCTCGATTCTTTACTCTGCATTTGACCACCCGTTGCAGTGGTAGGTATCATATCAGCCACTTTGTTCTCAAAGGCAGTTAGTGGACTTTCCATTGATGGACCTCCACCAGTTCCACGCAACTCTGATGTTAATTTAGCTTTCGAGCCTTTCGCTTTTGTCCTTATATCTTGCCACGTCTTATAAATATAACATTGTACTATGAATGTTTTCCTATATATATTACAAATTTTTCGCTTATACACAAACCTTTCTCCACTGCATCCAATTTTTACTAGCGCCTGGAATTGCATTAAGAACCTCGGTAATTTCTCCCCATTTCTCCTGCCCCATTCTTTTCGTAAAGTTGGCATTAAATTTGCCACTAACTAATTGTGGGTTTTGTTGTAGGACTTCCACCAGCACGTTCTTCTGTTCCAACGTTACATTCCCTGCTCGCTTAATTTTTGCTTCTTCCATTGCCGTTTATCTGTACTAAAATATTTTGATGATATACATTTATTTATCCTTCTTCGGATTCATTCCACAATTTTACGAATTTACTTTAAATATTTGATAAATTCTACATACTTACTCGATGAAGATATTATATATATGTCGCAGGTGTATTGTAATATCAGTCGTATTACAATATGCCTAGGCGTATTGTAATACTACCGAAATCATGAAGAATCTCACAAATTGACAAATTTAGGCGTATTATTTGTAATACCACCGAAATAGCTTTTGTGGCTTCGTTCGCTTCGCTCGCATAACATGTTAAAATATAAATAAATTAGATTCTATAAGGTTAGGTTTGGTAGTATCACAATACGTCTGCGACGTATATATTCAGAAATAAATTCAATAGTACGCAAGCGTTCTACAAACCTGAGAAGTGCTCTTAACACAAAGTTTTAAGGTTTCAAATTACTTCAGAAAATGCAGTCTTTCAAAGTATTCCTGCAGTCACGGACTCCGTCGCTAGTGACTTTTTCGTATGTCATTTTTAAACGTACTGTCCAATAATTAATTAATTCTCATGCTCTCGTTAGCAATGGCGGTATTTGTCCTGGTTAATGAAAGCACGAGAATCGATTTATCATTACTTAATATGTTTTAATAATGATATTTTAAAAAAGTCACCAGTGACGAAATCACTTGCAGAGGGAGTAGTTTGCACTCCTTCTAATGCGGCAACAGCGCTTCATTCTTCGCATGCGAACATTTCTTCGCATGAACTTCGAGCATACCATTTCCGATCGCATGCGCATCTTTTCACACGAAAGTGATCGCATGCGATAATATTCGAGTGAACTCGAGCATAAGGCCCCAGTACGTTGATGAAATTCTCTTCTATTTTCGGCAATAATTTCAAAATTTTGTAAAATATCAGCAGCATTTATATCTATCAATCTTCTTAACTGTGCCATTTTATATCTTGGTATAACTTATTACTGTTAGCAAACTGCATGTAGTCGTATACGCAATATTTGTTTCGCATGGTATGACACATGCGATGTAATTCGTATACCATTTTTCGTATACGACGCGGTGACGAGCAGTCAGGAATACCAACTAGTGAAAGTCGTATACGAAACGGTCAAACTCGTATACGAAAGTTGGTCGCATGAGCTCGAGAATTGGGGCCCAGCCGATTCTCGAAACTGTGACCCTAGATATCGCATGCGATATACCATGCGAGATCCGAAAGTCTATTCTCGAGTCTGTTCGTATGCGATATTTAATGTCTCATTCGATAATTTCCGAAGGGTTCATCTCGAGTGGGTTGGACCCACTCGAGATGCTATCCGTATGCGAAAAACCTAGTGAAAAAGTTAGTTAACGAGCTTCCGATTCAAATATTAATGGTGATCATTGTTTAATAAATGTAATTTTATTAACAAATCTATTAATTTAAATTCTTGAATCAATTTTAGAGTGCAATTTTATTAATACATTTTTCAATTCAATGTATTTTGTCAAAATTAATGTTTGTGGTAGGTATGTATTTCTTATAGTCACGATTCTCACTTGTTGAAGCAAAATGAATGTTGTAGTTAAGTTGAAGTAAGTTTTAAAAATAATTAATAAATTTTCAGTTAAGCTGTAAAAACTCAATTTTAAATTAAGTTGGATTGAATTTAAAAAGAGTGGTGCTATCCCAGAAGAAGTTAACCTGGTAAGTATAATTAATAATAATTGTATAAAATAATGCTAATTTATATTATATATCTTTATTTTAAACTAATTCCTTAAAAGATACACTCGAAGTGTCTTGAAGAAGGATCTAACTTCTATTTTGATCTTATTCATACCTAACCTCAAAGTAGACTACATAACATTTTTCAAAAACGGCATGAAAAATTCAAGCATATTTTACTTAAATGTTACTGATTATTTCTCCATTTACTTCTAAAGGAAAACTACATATTCATACATACTATTGTACGCCATCTAACAATTCAGAAAAGATGAATTCGGTAACATTGTTTGATCAACCATAAATTTGTTTTTCATTTGAACTTGGCAACAGGAATCAAAACGAATTCAAATTAGATCCAAGTCACTCTAATGTATTAATGTACTTTACGAAATATGTATAATTTAGATTATATTCGCCTTACTTTTTATTTCACTTTACAGAATAGTGGATATGGCTTTACGAAATGCTATCCAACTGCATATCGCCGATCAACTGCAAAATGTCTTTGACTTCAATGAAAGACGTTTTCATGAGAGGGATGATGCTTTCGAATTGCCAAACAAACAATTTATAAAGCTGTTTAGAGTGAAGAAGGAAACAGCAGAGACAATAATAAATGTTGTGGAGGAAAATTCAGTGGGCCATTTAAGATCATCTGCTATAGACTCTTCTACACAAGTAAGTTTGAATAACGGGTTAAAAATACCGTATTGAGAATTTACACGTTGATGTGAAGATGAAAATTTGAAACAAGATTTCAACAGTTTTCAAAGTTATGGTCTACGTTCATTTCAGCGCGCTTAAAAACATATGGATTTCCATGTGCACAAAATACGCTCTGAAAGTTACGCTGAAATAAACTTGAAGGCCAATACGGATTTCATAAACGTTGAAATAAATGTTAAATTATTTGTTTTAAATTCTTCCCTTCAATGTGGACATATCGCTCATGGGCTGCAATAGTGGCATAACTCAAAAATCCATAAGGTTCGAATCCCCAATAAAAAAACTTTAAATTTGAAATTGAACCTTATGGATTTTTGAGTTATGCCACTACTGCAGCCCATTAGCGATATATTGACGTATCAAGATGAACGTGGGAGTTTTCAATGAGATATGAAACAGTTTTAAACATAAATGAAAGCAACTGTAAACTTATTTTCAGGTTCTTACTGCACTGCGCTTCTTCGGATCAGGAAGCTATCAAAATTGCATAGCAAGCAACATCAATATGGCTGTTAGTCAGTCGTCGGTTAGCCGATCCATTCATAATGTTGTTAATATTTTGAATTTGCCACATGTTATGCAAGAGTGGGTGCACTTTCCAGATAATTTAATTGAACTGCAACAACTTCGTAACAAGTAAGTAACAATATTACTTGCAATATATCATTGAGGAATATTACATATTACTCTCATACTGCATTCATACATAATATATATGTACATATATACCGTATGTCCGCTGAGGAGCCCCACTTTTTTAATTTCCCTGACATTTGACTTCGGTAGTGGCTGGGTTTATTTTTTACTTATTAAGCAAGTGCCGGCGATATTTTTAAGAATATCCTATTGGCTTCAGTCACTGCCTAATAGATTAAAAATTATCAATCGTACATTTTGCCAATAAAATTTTTGTTAATTTTTGTAACAAAGAGAATGTACCATTATCAGCTCGATGAGTTATCCTCGATCACTCTGCATATGTAACTACTACATATTATGTAAGTACATATGTAACAATACAGTTACATGTGTACTTGAAATAAAATTGGAATTAAATTTATTCTATAGATTTTGGATGAACCACCGTTTCCCTGGAGCCATCGGTTGCATTGATTGCACCCATGTGGCTATTGTCCCCCCTCCAGCAGAAGATGAAAATTTTCCCGAACACATTTATGTAAACAGGAAGCAGTATCACTCCATAAATGTGCAATTGGTGAAGGTCAAATACTGTTTAAAAAATTAATGTAACATTTATAGAAAAAGTCCTATTTTTTCAGATATGTGATCCTGATTTAAGGATAATGAATGTAAATGCCAGGTATCCTGGGAGTACTCATGACTCCTACATTTGGAATAACCTGATTGGTCAGTTAAAATAGCGGTGAAAGTGCGACGCTTTAAAACGAATGCCTCTTTTAACATCTCAAAAATAATGGAAAAACATTTTTTTAATGATCTATTTTTTACCTATATTACTTTAATACCCTAATCTTCCGATTCATGCACTTTAAACAGTTGTACAAAAAGTTATGCCCATACTGCAATTTTATTGCGCGGCATTGTAGTAATGTTGCAGAAATCTTGTGACAATCTTGAAACGTCCGCCAATTATTACTTTGTAATATTCACATTGCATACTATAGAAATATTGTAAAAAATTATTGTACAACACTATAACATTTCTCATTCTGTATTGCTGTAATATGAAAAAAAAAACGGTCAGGACTTCAACCATTGCATGTATAAATAAAAATTAAAATATTGCTTTCATTTTTCTACAACTTTGCATATGCAATAAAACTGTGGAATACTTCCGCAATTTTTTCCCAACACTGCAACTGCAATTACAGTATTGTAATATTGCGGCAATGTTGCTGCAATATGCGATGTTGTGCGGGTCAATAATCTTAGCTATCCGTTAAAATATTATACATACTTTTCTCCATTGCTTCCACTCTTTCACTGCTCCAGGTATCTCATGCAGCTGTGCCGTCACTTCTTCCCATAATTTCTGCGCATGTTTGTAAGTAAATGCTGCCGAAAATTTCCCACTCCGTAATTCCGGATGTTTCCCCATGAATTCTATAATTCAAATATACTTTATGAGGCACCACGTTATTGATTATTCATATATACACAATATATTTATTGCTATCACTCGGTCAAGTCTATTACCTGCTTTTTTTAGCTTTAATGTACGGATTATTGATGTTTTCTAATAATTCATTCCGCAACTGTTAATACTCCACCTTCTTTCTTACATTATTAATGCCGATTGAAAGTTGATCACTTACCAACTAGCCAATTCTTCTGTTCTTCATTAACGTAGGAACATCTTTTTTTCACTGTAGATAATTCCAATGCCATTATTAATACTTGTTACAATGCTCCACAGTTTCTATCTATTCACCGATTCTCGTTTCCCACTGCAGTGACATTCGCAGATGGCCCAAAAGGAATTTTTAAACGTAAACAATGCGATCTCTATCTTCGTTCCCATTGGCTATTATGTTCTTCAAAACATGGCAACACTGCACGACTCTCGCATACGGAAATTATCACAGACTGCATATCGCATGGTAGTGGAGAATACGACTCTGAAGTCAGGCAGGGGAAACTCTAATAGGGCGACTTGGTCCCGGTTTGCGAGCGCCATCTGAGGACTGGACGCATAATTAAGTACCCGAAGTTACAAATATCCCTGGTAGATGACGCGCTGTAATGTATTCGTATCCGACGCCGCTTCCGCTTGGCTTCCGCCATTTAGTCATGTTTCTTTATTTGGGAGTTTTGGCTTGGCGTCGATAAAAATGGGTTCGCGTGTGAGATGTTGTTGTGTCCCAGGTTGCAACGATACAAAAGCAAAAAGGTAATTATTCATTTTATTGTATTATTTTCCTGAATATCTGTTGGAATATCCAGAAAACACCACAAAATGCTTTAAAGTAGTCATGAAATTTTAGGTTACGTTCTTAAAATCCTGTTGACTGCTATGCTAGGGTATAAGAAATGGATTATAAGAAATGTATTTTATACTTTTAGAAATAATAAAACAATTATTATGGGATACTCAGCCAAAAGTATCCAAATTTAGGAACGAAAGCTTGGTTCTTTCAAATTAAATGGAATAAAGACACCTTTTGGCTGAGTATCCCATAATAATTGTTTTATTATTTGTTAAATAAGACAGCCGTAATATTAGTTTTTGTTTATACTTTTAGACACAGAATACCCGGAAAAGGAGAATGTCGTGATATCTGGCTTCACAGGATTAATAATGAAAAATTACACACGCTCGATGATGAATCATTAAAATCGTATAGAGTTTGCGATGTACATTTTGAAAATGTTTGCAAAGTCAACAACGGAAGATTGAAGAATGGATCTTTACCAACACTTGAGTTACTCGGTATGTGTCAGAAAGAGCGAAAAAAGTTATGATACAAACTTTATTATAACGTTATTTTTCAGATTACGAAAGAGTAGATAGTGATACTTTTGTGCCACCATCTCCTCCGAGAAAAGTTGTTACTCCTCTAAAAGTGAAAGGTAAAATTTTGTAATTGTTTTAAATATTTTGATTTTAATGGTTTCAAATTATTTAATAGTAGGACTTGGTCACCTGACATTGATAGTGTAATGTTTGATGCGTTATTTTAGAAGCAATAGAAGCCGTACAATCTTCTACTAATCAGACCAGTGGATCAAGCCCCGTTACACCTGTTATACGGCCACAAAGAGTTTACAGGAAGAGAATTTTAGATTTTGCAGATAGAAATGATATCTACGAACCTGCCAGTAAAGCATTCCGTGAGGGTCCATCGACTTCAGGTTCTGAGGGTATGTCTTCTCCATTTAGTAAGTATTACTTGTACTCTTACATTCTATAATAGAATGGAAACGATATTCCATGAAAATAATTTTATAAAGTAATCAGCACAATATTGTTTTTTAGATTTTGCAGATAGAAATGATATCTACGAACCTGCCAGTAAAGCATTTCGTGAGGGTCCATCGACTTCAGGTTCTGAGGGTATGTCTTCTCCATTTAGTAAGTATTACTTGTACTCTTACATTCTATAATAAAATGGAAACGATATTCCATGAAAATTAATTTTCTAAAGTAATCAGCACCATACTTTTTTTTAGATTTTTAAATTAGATATAACTGAAAGTAAAAGATATAGAAAAAAATAACTACTAAAAGATAAATAACTAATGATTAATGTTATTATTTACAATATTTTTGACAATATCTAACTTAGTTTGTCGCAGAAATGTTATCCATCAACTCTTAAAAGTGTAAGTGAACCTTAAACAACAAACGCTTCATTTTGCAGTTTTATCCAAACAAAAGACCAAGAGGGTAACTTCGACACTGCGACAAAAGGCGATATTTAAAGCAACACCAGCAATCCACATGGCTGTAAAAGGACAGTTAAGACATCTGAGAAGGATTGCAAGAAGAGCGAAAGAAAGGAACCTGGCCACGAAACAAAAGTTAGCGATTCTTCAAAAAAGCGGAAATTTAAGCATTTGGAAGGACGTAAGTAGAACAACTCTAAACTTCTTTCAATGTCAGCAAAGGAATCAAAAATTGAAACCTTACGGGAGGCGTTTCACGTTAGAAGATAAGATTTTGGCATTGTCGATTTTAAAACAGAGTGGCAAGGGATACCGATTCTTATCTAAATTATTCAGTTTGCCCAACCGAAAAACCTTGAAGAAAATTTTAAATCGTATTCCTCTTCGCTGTGGAATTAATCCACATGTATTTCTCCATTTAAAGGATGTGGTGGGCAAGATGAATAATTTAGATAAGAACTGTGTTCTAATGTTTGACGAAATATCGTTAAATACTGGCATCTCGTATAATTCTTCAAACGATTGTATTGAAGGTTTGGTGGACTTTGGGGGATCAGAGAGAAGGACAGCCTTTGCAGATCATGCTCTAGTCTTCATGCTTAAAGGTGTTCATAAAAGTTGGAAACAACCCATTTGTTACTACTTTTGTGAACACACCACTGGAACGGCAGATTTGATCCGCATAATTAAGGATGTAGTAAGACATGTTCGTGAAACGGGCCTTCAAATCGTTGCAACTGTATGTGATCAAGGTGCAACAAATAGTGCTGCAATAAAGAATTTCTTAAAAGATACAAATTCATATTGCATAAAGCAACAAATAGAAAATAGATATCAAGGTTACTTGATTGATGGACTGGAAATCGTCCATTTATTTGATTGCCCACATTTGCTCAAAGGCATAAGAAATGCTTTATTGCAGAAAGACTTGTATTTCAAGCAAAATGAAACTAATAAAGTTGCATCTTGGTCACATGTAGTTGAAATGTACACAATGGACCAACAAATGGGTAGATTTAGCCAATTCCCTAAATTAACTGACGAACATGTTTTACCACATAAAATCAAAAAAATGAAAGTAAAAAATTGCACTCAAGTATTTAGCAGGACAGTGGCAACAGCTATGAAGATTAGAGCTGAAATTAGCAATGATTTACCCCCGGAGTCACCATACTACATCAATACATCGGCTTCTCAAACAGCTGATCTTCTGCTTTTTTTTGATGAAGTCTTTGATAGTGTCAATGGAAACTTGCTACATCCTCCTGTAGGAAAAGAGTTGCGTGGTGTTGTGACAACAAAGTCCAAACATATCCGATTCTGGCAAAATTCCCTTCCTATCCTTCAATCAATGTTTTTCACTTCCGGTTCTTGTTCCACTCACACTGTTACACCATCCCTTAACAACTGGATATTTACACTTCGTGGCTTTATATACCTTTCGAAGATTTTGAAGGATAAAGGGTTTCAGTTTTTCAGTCCCCGATCATTCAATCAGGACCCCCTCGAGAACTACTTCAGCCTAGTAAGAAGTCACGGAGTGCGGAATACTAATCCCACTTGCACGTCCTTTATTTCTTCAACCAAAGCTCTTCTTATTAATAATTTGTTGTCCACGCACTCACCTGGCTCTAATTGTGAGGAAGATGTATCGACAGGTGTATTACACACTTTCAGGGATTTTATTAACATTAGAGTGAGCGAGACCATGCCAATTTCGTCAAACATTATTGCACCAGTCTACAGCGACTCATTTGAGTCGGCTACCACTCACATATACCGAGATTTTGCAACTGCCTATGTAGCAGGAGTGGTAGCAAAAAAAATGTTAAAAAAGACAAATTGCCAAGATTGTGCCTCTATCATTTTGACTCAAGAGACTCTATATGATAATTTGCTGACAGAAAGAAGGAAGTATAGGTCTAAGAGTTTGTGTACGCCTTCTAGAATATTTATAGATATTTTCCAGCAGACTGTGGAAAAAGTTTGTAACCTTGTCCCACAAATAGTTAACTTCACTAATATGAAAACACTAATTAATCAAGAAATTGATATAAACTTAGTACATCAATTATTTTGTCCAAATCACAAACATTTTGCAGCACAATTTGTAAACATTTTACAGAACATAACCATTTTCCACTACGTCAAAATTGTTAATCAAATTCTTAATGGCAAAGATATTTTATTGAAAAATAATATAGATTCACTAACCAACCTAGCATTTCAAAAATTTCTGAAAAAAATAAAAAGTAAATGAGTGTTCAGTCGTAATTTGCCAAACTTGAGCAGCAAGTAGTACACGTCAAAATAATGAAATATCGGCGATTGTCTGATGCAGATTTTTTCACGCAATTTGTATTTCGTAAATTGTGTTTGCTGTGCTTGATAATAAATGGGCTGTATTTGTTAACACGTTTGCTGCCACGCGCATTTATAAGGAAATCCCGATCAGCCACGCGCGCTGCTTATAAGTGCGTATTGCGGTACTATGCGTGAGGTGTGTAAATATATTAAGGCCATTGTAGATGTATAAATATATTAGGGCTATTGTGTACATGTGTAAATATATTTATGCCATTGTAGATATGTAAATATATTAGGGCCCTTGAAGATATGTAAATATAATTATAGCCATTGTAAATGTATAAATATATTAAGGTCGTTGTAAATATGTAAATATATTAGGGCACAATTTAGTAGAAAAATGGCGAGAAAAATAACAAAGTAAGTTTCCACATTTTGTAATACTTGTAAAGGACAACCAGTTTTCTGTTTAAACTGTTTCAATAAAATCCATTACAGATTTTTTAAAAGTAATATTTCAGTACATTAATGACACAATCCTGAAATTACTTAAAATTTATAAGAAGATTATAACTTATGACACTATGTGTATCTGGTATTTGATGGGAATAGACTGATAGAACTTTGAAAAACAATGTCACTTTTTCCTATAAACTTCTTTTTGTTAGCAGGTTAGAAAGGGAGATAATTATTTTAATAATTGAAACTTGTCTCCTTTGCTAGACTGCAAAAGAAGTTTATAAGGAAAAGTGGCATTGTTTTTCAAAGTTCTATCGATTCTTAAAATGTTACGTCATTTGGGCTATCACCTCCATGATTAGTCTATAGATGTCGCCAACGACCCGTTCTCCATGGTACTGGGTCCAGTTCATAGATGTCGCCAGCGATTCGTTCTTGAACCACTTTCTTAACATTAGAGTGTCCCATCTATTCTCTAAGTAAAAGTTTTTGTAATTCATCTATGTCTGAAGTCGCATGCGATATAGACTGTGCGATATTTATCGCATGCGGTAAATATCGCATGAGCTCGAGAATAGGGGCCCGCCGAGCGTGTGGATATAGGTACACATACGGATCTGTCCGACGGATCTATCCGTCGGATCTGTCGGTCGGACATATCCGCCGGACAAATCCGCATGTGAATAGGGCCCTTTAGGCCCGGTTGCACCAAGCAACTTGTCTAGACTAAGTGAAGCTTAAGAAGATAAGTCCGTTGCACGAAAGTTTAAGCTCTACTTAAACTGTCCTAAGCTACACCTAAATTAAGCCATGGCTGCAGTACCGCTTAAGCGGGTAAGGAACAGATTGGACCGATTTGATTGGTCGCAAAATTTCGAATACATAACCTATTTCATTTGACGCGTCTACATAACCTATTTCGTTTGACAAGTGATATATCATTTCGATAATTGGGAAGTTATTTTTAACATGGAATACGAATTCAATTATTTTGACGTGTTGGAAGACGATGACGAATTAATTCCATTGGAATTAATAATGGAAGGAATTCCACGGGCATTAAATATTCGGCCAAAATACTTTGATACGTATAATAACCAGTAAGGTTTTGTTTTCAGCGCGAGACAACTGACATTACTGTTGAAGAAAAAACTAAACAATCATTTGGAAACAGCAACGATGGCAATACGGCCAGGCGTTTTTTTTTTAAATGCGCATACTTTATCATCTATAACAAGCATAGATGAGGAAATCATCATAAAATTTCATCGAATTCTACAAACTATCGCAAGTGGATACGAAATTGATGTAGACAAGTTTAAAATGTACTGTTTGGAAACGGTTAGAAAGTACGTAGATAAATATGGGTGGTATCCTATGTCTTAAAATGTCCATAAAATTTGAATTCATGGACCAATTATTATTTCTAAAGGGCAATTGGGCAATTGAGTGAAGAAGCACAGGAAGCCCGCAATAAAGATTTTAGGACTTACAGAAGGGGATACTCCAGAAATAAGTCAAGAAAAAGTACAAATGAAGATGTCTTTCAACCTGCTAATTTCTTCGGATCCATATATAATAAAAACTTGACCTCAGCTGTCAAAAGTATGTCCGCGATCAGTTCGGTTCACGTGTGATTTTTTGGTTAAGAAGCCGTCAGCGTTTAACGTTAACGTGCGTTACTAATTAGAACATTCGAACGAGCAGGAAATAAGGATTATCCAGCTTCCTGCATAGAAGGGGTAAGTATTAATACCTAATTTAATGAAATTATTTGCAGGAGGCAGATAGATGAAAAGTTTCTTTATTATCTCTTATGCTCGTCTTTCACAGAGTTGCAGATTCAACGTTATCGATGCAGCCAGGATGGAAAAATTACTTGAAGGAGGTATGCGAGGTTCAGGAAGGCCAGATATTCCATCTACCCAGAGGCAAAGTAACATAGAAAGGAGACCGGCGGCATTGGTCACCTGCAATTTTGGCGGATAACTTTCTCGATATCTATAAAATTGTAGTCCACGCTACTATACCTTTCTTGTACAGTGAAATGTAATCTATGGAAAAGTTGTTCGAGAGAGTACCTCCGAACGGTAATGTAGGGCTAGATAACCGAGCAGTAGCAACACTCGGCACTGCGAAAGAGGGTACAGTAAAACATCGTTTATCGCAACTCTCAGTTATTGCAAGGCAGAGGTCTCGTTTATTGCAACCCCTTCGTCTCCCACCGCGGATGGTAGTTGCAACCCTTTCGACTTTCACCGCGCACGGTGGCCAATCACGAAATTTTGTACCAAAGTTTGTACAATATAACGATTATTAATGACTTTTATAATGATTATATTTCAGGCTTGCAACTCACATCTGCAAATTATGCATATTAATGCAAGATATCCTGGCAGTACGCATGATAATTATACCGGGTGATTTCAAGAATAGCGATCATAGGTAATATGCGAGTGCGAGTGAGAACACCCGGGTGAATGCATAAGAGTTTCTTTGTCACACATTCCAACTGGACAACTTCAAAAAGGACGGAGAATGTACGACGAAGAGGCTCTTATACGTTCACCAGGATTAATTAATGTCCTCACTCGCACTCACAAAATTCCTATGTCAATATATCATCAGAGGATGTATATATCTCCCAAATATAACTAAAATGTCCAGCGGATATCTCACAAGCAACGGTCAGAAAATAAAACATCCCTGAAAATGAACCGGAAGTATACCCAAAAAAATAACTGAAATTTGACTTCTATTTCGCCCAAATACGTCATCAAAAGTTTAGCGAAAATATAGCCAAAACAGCGTCTAAAACTTTACTCTAATTTCATCGAAATTGGTTATGGATAGTTCACTGAAAGCTTTCATAAAAGAACCATAAATTTCAGTTACTTTTTGGTAAACGTAAACCAGCCAGTGCATGCACAGTGAAATCAACTTCAAGTAGTACCTTGTTAGCGAGCTCAGCGAGTTCATCGGCGATGATGTCTTGCACCGCAGGAAGAATGGTCTGATCGTGAGTGCACTTCAGTAGACGTTAAAACCAGATGGAATACGTCGTCGTCGACTTGTTACTTGGCGCGCTCCCACATCTCTCGCAGCAAAAACGACCGGCGGATGTCACAGAGTTCGGCCTCGGTTAGCATTTTTACAGGCATTTTGTGTCTGTGCTGGCCATGCGCTTTGTCAGAGATTTTTGAAGGTCGCGTACTCATGCGTAGGATACTTTAAGGATTGCATCGCCACAATGTCCGAGACTTGTTGCAGGAGCGTGCTATCCAGCACGGCTACAACTGCGTAATATTTAGAGTCGTCACTACGCAGTCACAGATTTTGGAATTGCACCTCCACTTGTGAACACTTTAAGGTCGGATCAGGCACTAGAATAGCGGATGCTTGCGATTTACCACGTCGGCGATGTAGATTAGGGCGTCGTTATCAGTCTCTTCGCCCTCTTTGCCGTTGACGGTGGGGCGTTCTTGGGAGCCATTATCCCAATCCGTTGCCATTTTTGAGATTGGATTTTTGAGACAGGTCCTGCTTTAGACCGAGTCGGCGGTCAAATCACGTCGGGAACACTAATTGTGGCGATTTGGCCTCACCACGAGGCCGGCAGCGACAAAGATGGCCGACAGGACGCATCAAGAATCGAGAGGATAGGTCGGACAGGTTCACTCGTCGCCGAAACCCGTTAACTCCAATCAAAACCATTTTTTCAGTTAGACACTCGACAAATAATTCACGGATTGACTGAAGCTCACCGACGTGGTTCGATTATCACTGCATGAGGCAAACACGGAGTCGAAACGCGAAATGGACTGACCGGCAGACCGAATCTCGTCTTGACGCGATTCGCGATGCTTCTTCCGGTTATTCTGGCGGGAAACGCCTTCATTGGCGGAGCCCTATATCATTCGCGCGGGCGCGTTTCCAGTGAACCCGGATTGTTAAGGTGGAAGGGGAATAAGGGCGGGTGCACCAACGACATTTAAGCGACACTTAAGGCCGGTTCGACCAAGTCCCCTCAAACTTAAGTGACACTCAGGCCCAGTTGTAGGTACAATGTATGGCCGTTCTTGGTATATTTTGTGTCACACATAGTATACCAAGACCCGCGGTTCAAACTGAACCGGCTCTGAACTTACATTGTACAACTGGGCCTCAATACCTAACTATGGAGTAGCCAATAGGTTCGTTCCAACCAGCGTCAGAAACAGTTTCTTAGGGCGGGTTGTAACGACTTGGTTCAGAGCCGGTTCAGCTTGAACCGCCGTTCTTGGTATATTTTGTGTCACGCAACATTTTGATGTGAACTCAGTTCAAACGTGGTTCAAGTTAGAACTGAGTTTAAACCAAGTCGTTACAACCCGCCCTGACAGTCAGAATTTTGCGCACTAACTTAAACGTGTTCCATTTAAAGTTAGTACGCAGAATCCTGACTGTAAGAAACTGTTTCTGATGCTGGTTGGAACGAACCTAATAGCAAAGCAATTTCCAGCAACAATCTCAACTCTTACCACTGTGTTATGAAATGAAGGGAGGATCGATCCGGGTAGGAGTCACAAGAGTGAATCGTATATTCACAGAACGAAATATATACACCCCGAGATCGCGTACGTAGCTAGAGCTCGAAAACGCGAGTGATCGTCGGGCCGATCTGCACGAGTGGATTGTTCAAGCACTAACTGATCGACGCTTCGGCAAGGGGCTAATTAAGTAGCGTCTACCCGGTCTACCCTGACGCGTCATGCCGATGCGTCAGAGAGAGGGGGTATGCCGCTGCGAAACGGGAGCTTTCCGAAGCGGAGGCATTTCCTCGAATTGTCCCTCCATACCATTAGGAGGCGAGCCGGGATTGGGACCATAAACCGGCATTCCAGAACAGCGGCCATGGGATTCCCCGAAAAATTCCGTATGCACTTAAGCCGAATTATAAGGGGCAGGAAATCGCCGGGATTGGGACGCGGGTATTCGACCCACCGGAGGATCCGTTAGGTTAGGCGAAGTAGCACCGTTGCCATAACACTGTATTTCTAATTTCTAAATAATATCAAGACAGGAGGGGGGGGGGGGATGGGAATAGAAGTTTTTCCCCCAATTTTTATCCTCTCTATTTACGAACACAGGAGTAAGTATAGGGTTCCGTCTCCCACTATTTAGTTAAGAAATAATTAATAGAGCGCACTCTTGAAATGCATCAGAGTTTCGGAGTTATTTGCAAAATTACAGGTGTAGTTACAGGTAGGGAAAAGTGCGGGAGCACATTTGCCGCTTATGTTCGCCGAAATAGGTACTAGGTATACCGCCTAGCTGATGGTTGGATTAGTGAGGTATTTAGATCGCGATGATACTAAGCGGTAAGAACCGATATTCAGACTTCCGTCTATTGTAAGACGAAATAGATGGGAATGGAGGCTTTTCCCCAAATTTGTTAATCCTCCATTTATTAACATGGGAATGGGGATAATAACTTTCAAATTCCACTGATGCAACTGGACCTCAGCAACCTTTTTATTTATGTTGGTACACATACCAATGAAAAATTAATTCTCATGTTCTCGTTAACTAAGGCGGCGTTTGTCCTGGCTAATAAAAGCATGAGAATTGATTGATCATTGGTTAGTACGATTAAAACGATATTTTAGAAAGTCACCAGTGACCCCGAGAATAGGTAGGTACTTACATACAGGGTGGGTCTCAGAACGCGGGCCATAGGAATTGTACGAGTGCGAGTGAAAACATGTGGCGCGTACATAAAAGCTTCTCTGTCGCATATTTCCCTACCCTAGTCCAATTGGAGTGTGTGCGACAAAGAGGCTCTTATGCATTTGCTAGATATTCTCACTCGCAGTCGTATAATTCCTATGGCCCGCGTTCTGAAATTCACCCTGTACATGCTTAGATACTTTGAAGTCTAATAGGTACTGAAGTCTAATACCTACATTTTCTTACAATTTCGTCATTATGTGCGATATTCGAGAAAATTTATTTTCGAATTACACTCGCGTTGGGAAATTGCTATGACGAAACGTTCAAGCGGCGAATGGCATCGAGAATGTTTCGCATATCCTTGGATTGAAATAGTTTTCTTCCGGAGTAGATAACCTCTCGAACGATAGAGTAGTGGATATCTGAAAGCTTCCTACGACCTCACGGCTTCTGGCTCGAACAAACCAGTATGATCATCGCCACGTCTATCGTAATTCATGAAATTAGAGCATGGATCACGAAGAGGAATTTCTGAACACATTTTTCACTCAAGTAACGCAACTCTGTTTTGACAAGGCAAAGGAGTTCGTCGTACGTATATCGTTCATTTACGTCCATTTATTCAAATTATTCCGGCCAAGTTTCGGCACGGAAAACCACGTGGAACGTTAGCGATTCTCTGCTACTTCTGCAGGAGAAAGAGAGAGAATCGTGTCGCTCACTGCAAATGGGACCCTGGGGAATGTTACTCGTGCATCTTCCGCAATTTGCCGTCGTTGAGCGTTCTTACGCAGACTTGGGATTTCTTCGTACTAAGAATAAAGGCTTCCTTCGGAAGGACGTAAGTATAAACGCTACCGCGAATGGCGTGCGCGACAATGATCGTTATTAATCTGATCCTTACGACTTGCGATGATAAACAGAATTCCCTGAAGACGACGTACGAATCCTTGAGAGGAGACCTACGCAGGGTGGAAGAAATGACGCGCGGAACGAACGCGGTGGGAGCAACGGTGGCGGAAGTTTCCAATCAACTTTGCCAGTTCGTTGTGGCGAGGATACAGCTGATAGACTTGTTTGTATTCTCCATTTCATTCATCTTCTCGTTTGTCTCGTATCGATCGAGTCCTCGTTTTGTAGTTACGAGAAAATGTACAACACGAGCGCGAGCGGCAGGGTGATGCGCCATCGAGAGTCGTTGCAGTCGATAGAAGCAATAGTCGACGCCCATTCTCTCTCCTGCACGCATATGGCACTGACCGCCATCAAGGCGGCACTAACGTAAGCGCAGATAAGGCTTTCTCTCCTTAAGGTGGGATTTCGCTACAACGGTCGTGGCTAGTCGCAACGTTCGGCCGTCGTGCATCGCTACGATGTATTTTAACCGGAGCGTTTTCGTTGCAGTGGTCCAACCGTCGCGTCTTGAACGTTCGCCGTCGATGGCTGCGTCTCGACCGCTTCAGGACTAGTCGAATCACAGCTGTCGATAGCCGTTGAATGTGTATATTGCAAAACAAGCGTTGATATGTCGCACAAATTTAGTTCTGGGAATAATGATTTATTTATCGACGAAGTAAGGAAGAATCCTTTTTTGTGTTTTTCAATGCAACATACTTGTTTTCGTGCGTTGCAATAATATCAATTGCAACAAAACTTCTTCGTCATTTCCCTTGTTTTCGAAAATTAATAATTTTGCTATACCTATATCCATACGTTCTATCTCTATGTAATACTCGTTGCGCTGCTGACGATCCAAAATAGCTCGACTACAACCACCACCTATCAAATCGCAACAGTCAGACGCGACGGCTAAACGCTGCGGCTAGCCGCGACGACTGACCGTCTCGTAGTGAAATCCCATCTTTACGGCGTGATACGTTCGACGCGCGCGGCATATACCTATATCTGTATTAACGAAGCTCGCCATCCTTGCGACCAGGCTCGAGTGTGAGATATTGGTGCAGCTGATAAAGGCGCACATTGAAGTTCAAAACTGGCGATTTCTGCCGTCCCTCGTGGCCCTTTACGGCGCGCAAACTCGAATGTCGGCATGGGAGAGGACTCTGCAGAGCAAGGAGGTCGGTACGCGATCGAATCGTTGTCTCGCGCCCGATTCGACGTGCGCGTTACCGTATCAATATTTGCAGTCGTGGAAGTTAGGCTTCGGCGCCACGTTTCTCAAGGCGAACCAACAGCCGGCGTTGTACCAATGGCTGGTGAAATTGCGAACTGCGATACTGGCCAAGTGCTCCCTGTATTTTCACGCCACTTTGAGCCAGCAAGCCAGCCCGGGAGAGATGAGGAGCATCACGAGCAAGCAAAATGTCGATTATTACCACAAGTGAGTCGCGGTACGATTCTAAATGTTTCACACGGCGAGTCTCGCCACCGTGCCCCTCTCTCCCTCGTTGTACTTTTCAGATTGCAGAGTTTCCAAAGAAAGCACGACCTGGTCGCGGTGTCGATCGTCTTCGATTCTCGAGGGGCCGACGATTTCGGCCCGGGATACAAACACCCCGACAGAGAGCCTGACACCGCGGAACCTTTTCCCATCGTCGTCGGTTGTCCCAGCGTGAGTGCACGTGTTCGCTGTTCCGCGAAATTATTATATCTCGTCGACTCTCTCGTCTTCCGATCGATCGGAATAACTGGCGTTCCTAGCGAAGAAAACAGCTCGAGTCATCGCGATAACATTTTTGCAGACGTTCGTGCAAAAGCCGTCCGTTCATTGGGACAACCTTAGAAAAGGCTTGAAGGAACGTCACGGGGATCTCCTCGCTATGGACAAGATTGTATATACGAAGAGTTTGAAGGTACGCGTGCGTACGTTGCGCAAGGATAAATTCGCGACGTCTCTCCGCATCGCTAATAAACATTTTGCGCAGGACTCGTGCACCTACGCCATGTACAACATCGATCCTCGCATGACGTTCGTCACCATATTCGAGAGTAACAAGCAAAAGGACAAGGAAACGCACGTAGCGAATTTTATGACTGAGATCTGTGTCCAACTTCGATGTAACAAAGTGTTCGAGTGCTTGAAATTGTCGAAGTGAGCATGGCTATGCGTTCGAAACGATACAAGTGTGAGGAATGTCTTCGAGAAATACGAGTATCGGTCGAAGAGTAGTTTTCCACGACGAGAGATGTATGGGGCTCTCGGGAAATATGCGAACCAAATTCCTCGAGGCGGTACGAATGACTGAAGGCTGAAAGAGTATAGTTTCATGCCGATTGTATATACCTATTCGCGCTTCTCTTCTTACGCCTCGCAATCTATTTTCTTTTATTTTGCTGAAAAAGTCACGGCACCCGCGCATGTCCGAGCGATCGGTTCGGACGAGTTGCGTCACGCAGGATACGTAATCGGATGTTGCTATGCACACGAGCGACACGATACCTATAGGTGCCATATTATTGTAATGTAAGAAAGTAAAAAGGATATTTTTTTAACCGAGTAATAGGTAAAGTCTAGTCGTAAATGACTCGTAATATGTTTGGAGGTGCAGCATTCTTTAAAGTGATCTAGTGATTAGAATCTTTGGTCAGACTCAATTCCCATTATATTAAAAAACATTTTTAGTTTATCGCGTTTGCTTTTCGAGTTTTTTTTAAGGTGAATGTTTCTTTAGTAGTGGTGATTGAACAGAGAAATTCGGATTTTTAGTTTCCGTATATTCCTCTGCGGGGCGACACTGCCCATTGCTCGCTTTCGGAAGAATTGGGATTGGCAATGAATCATAGAGGGCGACACCGAAAACGTCTATTTGGTGCGGCAACAGGCAACCATCAGGCAACAGCGCGTGTTTATACAAGTGTGTATGTGCTGTGATGTGCGATGGCGTACGTGCGATCAGCTGTTAATACCATTAAGAGAGAAACTGTTGAATATATGCATGTACATAGGCGATGTTGCCATTTCCACACCAAGTAGAATGTGCCACTAGAGAGAGGGCATATATTTAAATTATCAATCTCAATTCAAGCATCATCCGCAAGTGTGGAGCAGCGCTCCGATCTCGGTAGTTTTCTCATTTCGCGGTAGCGTGGGTCCGCCGTTTTGCTACACTAGTCTTCGTATTAAAACGCCGATCGCGTGAACGAATCGTGAAACGCAGGGTGTCCGGTGCAAGTCACCGCTAAATTTATTCGTCGTCTCAACGGTAAATGTGCATTTTCTGACAGAAACTGACTCTTAGTCAGCATCGAAATGGTCCAGGTGCGATACACGCGTAACCTGTTCCTACGCGGAATCTGCATCATCTATCTCTTCGCGTTCCTCAGCTTCTACATTCAGATTCCGGGTGAGTATCATGAAAATTTCCTTCCAAAAATAGTCGTCGTTTTTGTAGCGACTCAATTATGCCTCGAGGACTTTATAATTGCACTCGTCGATCGTTGATAAGACGCGATTGGTAATTTACATCTCATTTGGGCCGATGGATAAATTGAGGATGCGTCGAAATTCCGAGGTATAATATTACCGATCGCTCGACCTACGCTTTTCCTCGATTAGTATCGCACGAGTACGTACGCACAGTAGCTGCTGGCGAATAGAATTCAAACTTTTCTCAAAAGCTGTACACACGGACACTCGCACGCACGTACTTTATCGAGTTGACTGTAGTTAAGCGGTTCCAGCAAATCTTGTTTTGCTATGAAAGCTAAATTTGATTGGTCCTTCATGGCAAAACAAGAAGATCCGCTCCTACCGTTTAGCTACGGTCGACTCGATAAAGTAATGTCCTCCAAAGTGGGTCGATCAGAATCATTAGCTGCAGAGGTACGAAGGAGCGTCACAAGTAGTACTCCTTATACTTATATGTGTATGAAGGATCGCGATATAAATTATTGAATCGTGTTACGCCAACTGCAAAACTCGCCAATTTTAACAATTTTACCAAGATTTCTGGTATCCCAGTATGTACGGCTCATATACACGTGTTCGTTCTCCGTAACGTAGGTTTGTACGGCGACGATGGAATTCTACCTGCCAGAACGCAATTGGATTTCAAGGGACGATCCACGTTGTCGCAACAAATGAAGCATAAGCCGACCTTGTTGTGGTTCGCTCCGTATATCGGCTTGAACGTCGAGTATATGCTCGATGTGGTAGCCCTCGCTGGTATTTTACTGTCGTTTTTAGGGTGAGCTATTTATTTAGCGTGGAGATGTAACACCTCCTTCTCGCCCTCACGGTCCTAGAGCGACCACATTTATCTGCTCGTTCGGCTATCCTTGGTTCTAGATTCGTCTGGCAGAGATTCTGCGTCGCCCCGGTGTTCGCCGCCCTGTGGACGCTTTATTATTCTCTCTACCAAGTCGGACAAACTTTCGTGTGGTTTCAATGGTGAGCGATCGAAATTCGAGGATTGATATTCATTAATCTTCGAGCATAAAACGCCAACGGTTGCTCGATATTAGCAGTCTTGAAATCTATCCGTGTTGCGTAAACACTAAGCGCAGTCGTAACGCGATATCCGCGACGATATCCAAGACGTACCCGCGATATCGAATGTGAAAGTATCAAGGATGCTTCGCGTATACAATGTTCAACGGATAAAAATTGATTCCGCAGGGATATGCTTCTGCTGGAGGCCGGTTTTCTCAGCTTTATCGTCGCGCCCTTTTGGTATCCGAAAAAGGGAAAGGCCAGCGCGCCCAGCGACGCTTTAACTTTTTGGACCGTTCGCTGGTTGCTCTTCCGTCTGATGTTCTCCAGCGGCGTAGCGAAGCTGACCTCTGGCTGTCCAACGTGGTGGAGCCTTGAAGGTAAGGTCCTATCGACTCGTTTTTCAAAGGCCAAAAGTGCGACACGCCGATAAAGCTTGCACGAGTATGCTCTCGCGTTTACAGCCTTGAACGTGCATTTCGAATCGCAATGCATTCCCACTCCGTTGGCCTGGTACGCCCACCACCTTCCTACTTGGTGGCTGCGTCTGAACGTCGTCTTGGCTAACGTCTTCGAACTCGTCATCCCATTTTTATTCTTCTTTCCGAATAGGAAAGTTCGCGTAGTCGCGTTCTATTTACAGGCAAGTAATATTTTTAACGAATACGTATCATACGGCTCGCGTATATCGTATAGGTATGGATATATATGTACATACGCACAGTTGCTTTCGAGTGTGCCGACGAGAGAGAGACGATTCATCGATAGGAATCTCTTTTTGCAGATATTTCTTCAACTCCACATCATCGCGACGGGCAACTACAATTTCTTCAATTTATTGACAATCTGCCTATGCATATCTTTGGTGGACGATCAATTCTTCTACTCCAAAAAGTCCAAGGCGGGAGGTTCCCAAGTATCGGAGTACCTATCCACTTTCGTTTGCCTCGCAGTGTACGCGGGAGTTCTTTACGGAACGTACGTGTATTACAACCTTAAACTGGCGGACAATTGGACGATACAATCCGAAATTGGTAGGTACACTCGCCTAGGTACTCCGCTTCTCGCGACCAAGCTCCGACGACTTATATTGGTCGCTCGGAAAACGCGCGCGATAAATGTATCCTCGATCTGTTTTCCAGGATTTACCCAAAATCAGTTTGACTACGTCTTATCGCGCGTAGTGCCAATTTCGATCTACATCGGTCTTGTGTCTCTGGGCTTTACGGTCGCCGACTCTATAACCAATTCCATCCTGTCCGTGGGCGGATCGAAGGGCAAGATCGTAACGACTTTCGTCACGCTGCTGTACACCGTGGTCGTCGTTTTTCTATTCGCCATCAGCGTTGTAAGTATACCCCGAATACTTGGTCGTCCCTTTAAATTTAACCGACTTCGAGTTAAGAGATACGAAGCGTCAAGTTTCAAATTATGACGAACAAATTTGGAGTGAAATCTTGCGAATTCAGGTGCCGTTCGCTGCTCTACACCCGTCGCACAATTCGACGGTACCGATGCAACTTCGGCAGATCTATGCGAAAGTCGATCATCTCCACTTGGCGAACGGCTACGGACTGTTCCGACGAATGACGGGAGTCGGAGGAAGACCTGAGGTTATTATCGAGGGAAGTGATCACATCGATGGACCTTGGAAGGAATACGAGTTCCTCTATAAACCGGGGAATGTCAACAACTCGTTGCCGTTAGTCGGTAGGTCGCGTTTCACGCGCTTTCGAGCTCTACGTAGACAGGCTTATTTTACGCGGCTGCATTTCAGCACCTCACCAACCGCGTCTCGATTGGCAAATGTGGTTCGCCGCTTTGGGAACGTATCACCAAAATCCATGGTTGATGTCACTGGCCTACCGACTGTTGAACGGTCAACCGGAGGTACTGGCGTTGATTAACAGTCAGTTGAATCCCTTCCGGAACAATCCACCCAAGTACATCAAGGCGAGCCTGTATCATTATCACTACACGCCGTGGACCAAAAGGTATCGCATACATCTCGACGTGTAGATCGCGACGAGCGATATGGATCGTCTCCAACGATCGCGATCGATATTCGCGAAGTAAATTGCGAAAGTAACCGTTCTTTTTTATCTCTCTCTTCGCACACAGCTGGAGCAGCCAAGGCTGGTGGACGAGGGAAAAGGTGGGCGAGTACTTTCCCGTTTTCAGCCGCGATCATCCGCCGTTGCTCGAGTACCTGACCAAAATGAAGATTCTTCAAGGCGAGCCTCTGCCCAAGATCACGAACAAAGCTTTGAAATTCGTTCTGGATAGCATTCGATCCGTGGCGAGCAGAGTAGAGGGAAGCTTGCTCCTGTGGGGCGTGTTCACGGCGGGATGTGCGATAATCATGACCGGTTACAACAGCAACGTCAAAAACCCCACTCCGCGAAAGAAGTAGACGTTGTGATATCGCGACCGCCGTTGTTACGAGGGACGTGGTAATACGAGGCGTTACGTACGATATGCAAGATGTCTTATAATTCGGGTATCGCGCATCGTGGGTGATGCGATGATCAGGTCCGAATGCGAATTACGCGATAAACTCTTTTCCGTTTTTAACTTCAAGGTACGCAAAGTCGATTTCGGACGAACAATTTCGTCTAAATCATTTCGATTCGCGAAGAGCGCGAGTCCCGAGCCATCTAGAGATATTTCTCTTCGGGAAATGGCTCTCGAATATATAGGTACATATATGTCCGGTTAATGTAAATTGAGCATTTTTTGCGTATCGTATCGCGAATACTCGCGCCCTGATCAGTCTCTGAGAAACTCTCGAGTGATTCGGGGCGAAATAGGTACCCATTAATTTTATCCGGAGGCACGATTCGAGAGAGAGAGAGAGAGAGACGCGTCACGCGGATTCCAAGTATGCGTTACGCAAAGTTCCAATGAACGTACGAAGATACTTTTTCAACGGAAAACCCGGAGTAGCAATTCTTCCGATTTCCATTGGAGTCGAATCCTCGAATATTCGATTGAAATATACGTATCGTGTACGTTATACACGTACTCTATTACCTCGATTAACAATAATTTCTCGAGGCGGCTTTCAACGTAAAAACGTGTTTCGAGAATCTCGCATCGAACAAAAACAGCGATAGAACGTGCGTGACTTTCTTCGTTATTGTCAGCCCTCCTCTTTCCCTCTCCAACTCTCCACTATTTTCCTTCTATTTTTTTAAATGTAATATTTAATTACAATAAAATATTTTTAAGCTCTCTTCGGTAAGCTTTTTCGCGAGCAATAGCAGAATCTACCGCATTTCCCGGGTCTCGCGCGACAACATCGAGTCGAGCTTGCGTGTACAGTGGAGAATGAGAGAACTCTGCCTATAGTTTGCATTTCTGAAATTCGTTTACCTGATACCTACAATTCGACAGAAGCAGCGCCTGTACTCGTAGGTCGAGTGCGGAGCCGTCTTCTGTCGACGTAATGAAACGATCAGATATATCGTACTGCCCTTTCCTATTTTAAACGAGGCTTTGCAACGTAAGGATGCCAGTCTTGATCGAAATTCGGGATTCGGCGGGTGTACGCTTTACTAGGTTGCATTCTGAAATTGAACCTCTTTTATTCACGTATGGTATACATTTCTTTTCGTTGATACAACGCGCAGAGACCTCTAAACTCTTGTGCATTTTGTGTAATTTTTGTAATACTCCTTCTTTTAGAATTGGCGACCCTTCGACGATAACGAGAGGGCCCTCGCGTCGAAGGGAGTGTCGCGGTATACCTTTATATAAGTTTTAACTGTATTGAATAACGACGAATCATTGTGACACTCTACAAGACGATGGCATAGCGTCATTTAGAAATAATTGTGAAATTAATTGAATAAGAATGAAAATCTTTAGGAAGGTGAGAATTTTGAATCGAAATAAAGGAAAGCTTGTAACTGATGATGTAAAAGTAGTCTTTCCCATAAACTCTCTCCGTCGCTATCGCTCGCGCCTCGATACATAGCAGTTTTGCTGTACCATGCAGTTTTTTTTATACGGGATATTCGCAATTGCACTCTTTAACCAAACTACGCGATCAAGCGTTGGAATTTATGCGAATAACCGCAGAGAAGACTCGAAACCGCCGTTCGAATAAAATTATTAATTAAAAATATGTTGGGAGGTGAACTTGATAGCATTTAAAATTTTTCAATTCGTACCTACTTTGAATATCTTAAACGAGTATGTCGAGTTCAACGCACGATTGTACCTAATCAGTCTTCCTCCGGATAGATTGTGTATGGTATGCGTAATGTTCTACGTCGGGTGCAAGCCTTCAAAAGTGTCTGAACTCCGTACATTAAATAATATACAAATCACAGATACTTCATGCTACAACGCATCGCATTGAAGTTTCAATTGCTATAAATAAGTATAAAACGGACGCATTTAGCAACGAAATTCCTCTCGTCGATCGTGCTGCGCCGAACTACACGGATCCTAAAGAACGTCCGAGGAAATAGTTACCTCTCTGTGAGTTTCACTTTTCCAGTTTTATTCGTCGCTTCTTCACGGCGACATCCTTATCTTTCGTTATCTTTCTCTTCGTCGTACCTCCGCCAGTACTGTCCAACTTGAAGAGATCTTTCGGAGATTCCTCGTGCACTTCCGGAGGTAGCACCTCCGACATGCATATCGGCAATTTAAACAATTTCATAAGACGCTCCTTCAATAATATCAACGCTAATTGTCCGTCGCGCGTTATCTCGAATCCTTCGTCCTCCTCCTCGTCGTCATCATCCAGCATAAAATCATCTCTATCGAGGGCGAGCTTCGACGCGAGAATGTTCCTAAAGCCCAGCAGCGTGGAGTAATTCGGCTCTATTGCAGCCGGCGAACTCTTCCACGGTTGGCCCGCTTGATCGACTTTAAATAACGTAGAATTAGCCGGAGCGACAGGTTTCCCCTTTGTCGTACAAGGGCTACCACTGACGGTAGGCAACGGTTCGTGGGTCTCCTTTAACCACACCTGCTCGACTTCGGGCGCCTCCCCGCGATTCTGTGCTTCTTTCAATTTTCTGGCTCGCGCCAACACCTTGGGCGGTAATACGTACACCCTTTGAAGGACGAGCAGTTGCTCGCGTCCATAGGATCGTTCGCCGGCACTGGGACGAATCATCATCTCGCGGATCTTCTGGAACTCGAGCTCTCCCTCCTCTCCGCCTATCATGGCCGTCACATTCTCGGGCGTCTCGAGTTCGTCGTCTATCTCGACCATGAGGTCGTATTCATCGTGCAGCCACACGTAGTCGATCTTCTCGGTCCTCCTGTTCCTCTTACAGGGATTCGTCTCGGCTTGCCCACCGAACGGGGGCGGCGGTATGAAGTGATCGTCCGGATTTCTGTTGGCGGTGGAATGGTGCTTGCCGAACATTTTCTGCCTACAATATTCGACGTTCTTCAATGTGCATTCCGTCCTCTTGGTCGCGTTAACCGCGTACCCCTTGAGCGAGGTCAAGAGCTGTTCATCCTTCTCTGACAACGGCAAGCCGTCGAACTCGTCCGGTATGTCAAGATTCGCGTTCAACGTCCTCAAGATGGCGTACAGCTTCTTCGTATTGTCTTCCAATTCGTGCGGAGCGTAATACTTTTGCTTGCGTCCGAGTTTCGCGGGGACCGGTATACCCTCGAAATATTCCAACAACTGTTGGTTAATGTTCGTGACGTTCTCGAGGTCGGGCGGCTGTTGCACCGGCTCCTGCACCTCCGGCTCTTCGACCTCCTTCCCCGTTTCGTTCGACGAAAACTCGTTATTATGCTTCGAAAATACTTGCAACGCCGTCAAGTTTCCATGATATTCTCTGTGCATTTTCGGGAGGGCGATGCCCTCGCTCTCCATCCGCTGTATCGCGGTGTACCGATGTCTCACTTGCGTTCTAGTTTTCGTCGGAAAATACGTGGCGATCGTCGACCAGTCGGCGCCAAACGTGTGATACATACGTTGCAGCTTCGCGTCGTCCTCGACGCTCCAGACGTTCCCATCGCTGACCTCGCGGGCGAGAAGAGTCTGATAATGATCATTCAATTGGGCGCTGGTGCGGCACGGCATGACCGCCGACGCTATCCTCGTAAAATTCTTCCCGTACTTGGCCACCGCGTCCAACAGCGCCTTATCCTCCTCCGCGGTGAATCGACCCTTCTTTATGTGAGGCGCCAGACTGTAGATCCAACGTACGTAGACCTGCTGCTTCGTTCTGCAGTTCATGCGATTGGCGACTTCACTCCAATGAATGAAGTCGCCGATCTGTATCTTACTCACCAAGCGGCACAAGCTATCGTCGTCCTGCTTCGTCCAATCACCCTCCTTGGAGTGGTCGTTCCGATTCTTCGTGTTGTAACGTATGAAGCACTGGTAACCGGTGCGCTTCGTGCCGAGATCGCCGGCGATCCGCTGCCAGTCCTGAAAATTGTGGTTCTTCGCCACGCGGGTCAGTTTCGAGTCCTCCTTCTTGGACCACCTCTGCTTGTTGATGTCGGGATGCAGGAATATGTTCCACATGACGCGACATTCGTCCGCCGTGTGCTTGACTTCGAAATCCGTCGCGGCGATCTTCAGCCAGTCAAACTCCCTGCTGCCGAGAGGACCGACCATCCTTTTGAAGTTTCGCGGCAGGAATTCCGCGTCTTCCGAATCCCTCCTCTCGCGTCCCTCCAGCACGGATGCCGTCACCTCTTGGCGAATCGCCCGTACCAGCGTAACGCGGTCCCTCGGCGTCCAGCGGCAGACTTTCGGCAGGTTCACCACCTGCAGTTCGCCGCGCGCTATCTTCGCGTTCGTGTCGGCGTTTCTCGGCGCGGGGAAGTGCGATTTGTCGCGGAAATACGGCATCCCTGCGTTGTAGATCGCGTATTTGGAGCTCGAGAGGGAAGTGGCGTAATACTTGATCCGCTCCTCCACGAGCTGCTCGCGCCTTCGGCACTCGTTCAGCAGCGCGGAGAATTCCCGCTTGGCCGCTTCCAGGGCCTCGATCAGTTTCTTGTTAGTTTCGAACGCCGCTTGACTGTTGATCGCGTCTCCGCTATTTCGCGTTTCAGCGGCATCGCTCGTCGCGGGTCTCGCGCTCTCGTCGACTTGTTCTTCCAATTCTGCGTGGGGAGCACGGTGGCATCCTGGCGCGTTTTCCCGAGCGATCGGCGGTGTTGACGCTTCGCCCGCAGTGGCCGAGGGAAGCGCAGCTGTGTCCTTCTTCGCTAAGACATCTTCCAACGCCTTTATGTCGTCGAGTATGACGATGTCCTCCAAATCGCTCATCTCGTACGAGCTTCTGTTTCTTTTTCAGTTTACGCGCTGATGCATCCTGAAATGAGGAGAGGTGGGAAATTAACGTCGCGGATAATATACGTATTACTTAAGATGACGGTTTCAACAGCCGGACGGCTAAACCCAGTATACATCCTTAAAGAGCCTCTCCCAGTTTTAGGGACTTTGAAAATCTTAGAAGAAACTTCTCGCGCGCGCGACATTTGAGGATGATCTCGCTGTAGGTAAAATAGTGACTCATTGGTACAGTAATACTGAAGAGTATGTCATTCCTGGATATTATGATTATCCAAATCAAAGAAAAAAATTGATCGTTACACCTATGAGTGAGATGCAGCGAGAGGCGTAAAACAAAATATTCACTATTCGTCAGAAAAATGGTCCGCCACTGCATCATTCACACCCTGAGTAATAATGCTGCGTAATAACAAGACATTGCAATGAAACATATTAGAATGAATAGTACACAGCAAACCACAGTTCGGAAATCACCTCGCATTCTCTGTAAGAATATAATATGTCTAATCTAGGTGAAAGTTTTGGTGCCTGTCAAGTCGATTTCAAGTCATGCCAGTTATCGTTTCAAATTTTAATAATCAATTAATAAATTAGTAGTCGTAATACTTTAGAAAACCTATTTCTGACTGGTAAAAGATCATGTCGAATGTTTTCCAAATTATTTCGCTGTAAAAAAAATCATTAGAAATTAACTAAGAACGTTTTGCAATGCTTTTTAAGACTGCCGACCGCAGCAATATTAACAGAGGGTCTTTAATTCGTTGAAAATTTATTTCCATTAGTCGTTCATTTTTATCCCATTTAACTCATTGCCTTACGATTTAATTTTCAATAGCGCGTGCGATAAATTTTTCTTCTTGAACACACTGTGTGAAGAGGGTACTTTTATAATTCCTCTTGTGTGAAAAGTAAGTCTGCAGTTCCGAGAATGTGGTAAAGAAAACTAAACGAATGTCATGCCGTGTAGCCGGATCAGCTCTACAACGTTTCCAAGATGTTTTATTTAAATTTTGCACGTCACTTCATCACGTCTTGTTTATGTTTGGGACGGTCGACTTACCGCGTTTCTGACATGACATTGTAAGGTAAGGGGTTAATAATTTTAATTATACTCAAATTGATCCGGCTACTAGGACGTGCTCTGCTATTGGAACAGTTACCTTACATACGCGTATACAGACGCGACGAAGCTCGTATCCGCGTCGATGTAAGGTCCCACCTCGCTCGACGCACCGAAAGTAATCACCCGGAAAAGCGTAAACTCGACATCGTTCGTTCGCGGAGAAGCGTCACCGCCGAGTTTCGATTGCTCGTTCTCACATGTCAGCGACGAATCAGCAACGAATTCGCGCCGAGTCTGTGTTTGCAAACTGGTATCCCTTTCTCACGAAAAAAATAATCATCGAAACCACAAAGGCCCATCAGCTGCAACAACAACACGGCCGAGGCGTTGTGACGTCCCGCCGGAAATCGCGCACATATGTTTCCGGCGACGGCTATGCGGAACGACGCGTGCGCAGTCCGCGCAGCCTCAAAATGTCGGCTGGGTGATGAGTACGTTGACTGTTATCATGATAAAATTGATTTTTCTTGGTTAAGTTTACGCGCAATTTCCACGCGAGGACCGCCGGCGGACGGCGTGGGATACGAGTGCGTTCGAATCGGGGCTCGAGCTCGCCTTATCGGGCTGTGCGCCACGCGCGGTGAGGACCGGGCGGGAAGAGGCCTTATGTCAAGTCGGTTGGTTATTGGGAGGGCCGCGAGGACCTGCCAACATGAAGAAGCTCTTCTCGAAGATCGACAACACTTCCAAGGAGCCGAACAGCTATGTGGGGAAGGTATTCGTGGTGGGTCGTCACACGGTCACCGTGGAGGAGGTTCTGGCCGAGGGTAAGCGGACGAATCGTTCTCGTCGCGGTCCCCGCCTCTCCTCCGTAGTCGCCTACCCTTCGCTGCCTTCTCCCGATCTCCACTCCGAATCTGGCATCTTCGCCGATTCGCCATCCTCGGCTCTCGATCGCGGGATCCTCGATCGTTGCACGCACATCTCGACGGAGATTTCCTCCCGATCCGATGTCCGTTTCGCGGGCTCGTCTTACGACAGCACTGAATTCTTCTTCTATTGATATTTACCGTGACAGATGTCAATTATGAACGGCGGTACGACTCGAAATTAATCGTCTTTCGGCGAATTTCAGGAGGTTTCGCCGTGGTTTTCCTAGTCAAGTCGTCGAGCGGGCGTCACGCCCTCAAACGCATGTATGTCAACAACGAACACGATCTCGGCGTCTGCAAGAGGGAGATACAGATTGCCGTAAGTGACGCGTAGGGGTGGCACGTGAAGTCACGCACTGCAGTGCGACGCACTCTTGACCTTGAAATTTTAGAGCGTTCTGTCCAAGATTGGGGTTGCGATTGCAGTGCGCGTCCTTCTCGTGTATTCCTCTCGGTCGCAGGTGCTCGACGTTGCCATTTATTTCAGAGCAATCTCAGCGGGCATAAAAACATCATAGGATATTTGGACAGCAGCATCTCACACACGGGCGGAGGGGTTCACGAGCTGCTGCTCCTGATGCCCTACTGCAAGTCTCAAGTGCTCCAGATGATGAACAGCAGGTTCGTCTTTTTTTTTTGGATGGTACTGTTTACTTTATGAACCTCTGTCTATATTATTGCGATTGATGGTATTAAAAAAAGTTAGCGAAAAGTTCTCTGTTGATTTCCAATGATTTTTTTACAGCGAAATAATTTGGAAACCATTCGACATAATCTTTTACACAGGTCTGAAATAGGTTTTCATAAAGTATTATAACTGAAGATGTATTAGTTGATCATTAAAATTGGAGCCGATAACTGTCATTACTGAGAATGTTTAAATTGATTCGACAGGCACCAAAACCTTCAGCTACATTAGAGATATTGTGTACTTATGGAGAATGCAAGATAATTTTCAGTCTGTTCGCTGAGCACTATTGATTCCAATATATTTCACTGCGACGTCTTGTTATCATATAGTATCTTCTTAGTTTTATTATAAAACTGGCCCTGGGATGGATTACAAGCTGATTACACGGCATTATTACTCAGGGCGTTGATGATGCGGTAGTGGATCGTTTTTTTATATCTAGTGAATAATTTGTTTTCAAAATTTCGTGCGAGTGCTGCATGCTACTCGTAGACGTAATAATCAATTTTTTCTCTGATTTGAATAACCATAATATTCAGGAATGATATACTCTTCAACGTTACTGTGCCAATGAGTTTCACTGTAATATTTTACTGACAGCGAGATCATTGTTAAATGTCGCGCGAAAAGTTTCTTCTACGGATTTCCAAAATCCCTAGAACTAACAGAGGTCCCTTAATAAGAAACTCGTTCGCGACACTACAACCGCGCCGTATTTTTTTTCAGATTGCAAACTGGCTTTAGCGAAGCAGAAGTGCTCGAGATCTTTTGCGACGTCTGCGAGGCCGTCTCGAGACTGCACCACTGTCAGACGCCCATCATACACAGGGACCTCAAGGTAGGTCCAAACGCGCGCCGCTTCTGCATCTGCCACACCTCGGATACCACTTTGTTCCTCGTTCCATCGGCAGGTCGAAAATATATTGCTCGCCGATTCCGGCCACTACGTTCTTTGCGACTTTGGCTCCGCGACGGGCAAGGTACTAAATCCCAGCGTGCACGGCGCCTCGGTGGTGGAGGAGGAGATACGGAAGTACACTACGCTCAGCTACAGGGCGCCTGAAATGGTCGACATGTACTGCGGAAAGCCCATCACCACCAAAGCTGATATCTGGGTAAGATATAAGCCTCCGCCGTCCTTTTTCGCGTCGTTCGTCCATCCGATCGACCGTCCGCCATTTACGACGCGTACCTCTCGCAGGCTCTGGGATGCTTGCTGTACAAGCTCTGCTTCTTCACGTTGCCCTTCGGCGAGAGCACGCTCGCCATACAGTCGGGAAACTTTAACATTCCGGATAATTCCAAGTGAGTATAGCGACACGGATAAATTCAATGTTCGTCTATCGCGACGCACGGTCTAAAGCGATAACCGCGGCGGTGGTTTCTCGCGTTTCAGGTACAGCAGAGCGCTGCACTGCCTGATCCGATATATGCTGGAGCCAGATCCCGACGTAAGGCCGGACATTTATCAGGTTTCCGCAATCGCCTTCCAAATTCAAGGCAAGGACTGCCCTGTGCAGAACTTGCACGTAAGTCTGGAATCCGATTTCCTCCTCCCCGCGTCGATCGAACTATACCGAGTTAACGGGGCCGATCGTACCTTTCTTCACGTTGCAGAAAGTCCCCACGCCGACCTTGGAATCGTTAACTTGCCCGCCGATGGAGTCGGAGAGTATGAAGCGCTCGTCTTCGGTAAAAATTTCGAAACCCACACCGATAACAGCGGTAGAGGGTACCTCGGTCGCACCCCGGCAGAGGCCGAAAGGTCAAGGCGTAGGTACCGGCCCGATAAGTCTGGGCGGTCAAATCGTTGATCAGATATCGGGGCAGGGCAACCAGTTGCCACCGCAGGGCGCCGCGGCAGGTTCGGCTTCCTACGTTCAGGTCAACCAGCAGGTCACGCCGATAAACGCGCCGCAATCTTACCTCGCTCAGAATATTCCGGCGAACGCGCAGCAGCAGCAGCAACCACCGCCGCCGCCGCTGCAGTTGTCGACCCAGCCGCCGTCCTTTGCTCAGCCTGCAGTCGCGCCGCACATTTCGTCACCCAATCAAGCCGCTCCCTTCGTGCAGCCGCCCGGTCAGCCGTCGCCGTTCGGCCAGTCACAGAGTCCACTGATAAGTCATTCGCCGCTGACTCAGCAGTCCCCGATCACCGTTCAAGATCCGAATCCGTACTACTTCGATTCGAGGCAACTCGAACCGCGAACCTCGTCGATCGCCGCGGACGAGGAAAATTTGGACGCGTTGTTCCCAGTTTCAGGTGAGACGTTCTGCCCAAAAGCTCGTGCAAAACAATACGAGCCTCGTGATCGCTACGCGCAATTGTATGTACCTATATTATGACTTGGCGTTTCCGCGTTACCGTTCAGGTTATCCGGATCCGTTCAAAGACGACGCGCGCTCGACGATACCGCTCGCCGGAAAGATTCCACCGCCGGTTGCTCCCAAGCCGAGTTCCGCGAAGATCGCGCAAAAAGTGTCGACACCCGCCGCCGGTGTCGTTCCACCGCCCAAGTTGACCGCGACGACTCCTCGAGCCGTCCAGAAACTGAACACTCCGATGGGACCTGGCAAGCTGACGGCAAACTCGGCGGTGGCGGTGGTCCCACCGCCGGTCTTACCGAAACCCGCCAACAAGGCGGAGAGCCTGAGTCGGAGCATCAGCCCGGGCGCGTCTCCGCCGGATAGTCCTACCGTGTCGTCGCGACACAGACGGAATGTCAGCGATACCAGTGCTTTCAACAAGTAGGTTCATTCTCGCGTGCATCCTTATGCTGGTAGGCACTGTCGGTCGTCGTTTCTGCGCGTCGCAGAGAATTCGGGCACGCGGAAGACTGTGATTTCTTTCGTAGGTTTCACAGTGTGTCCCCTATTCCCCTTTATTCCCCTATTTTTTTAAGTTCCCCTTTTTTACCCTAAAACTTGCGATTCTTCCCATCTCCCCCTATAATTCGATATTTTTCCTCGAAAATCTCGAGTTTATCTCTTCATCGTTTCGAATTACGTGAAAAAGGTGAAAGTGGTCACTTTTTGTTTGCTAAAATGATACTGGAATCCCTACATTTTGTTTACTTGCATCAATATCTCGTTTAAAATATAACAACCTGGTTGAATCAACGTTTTCATCAATCAGATTGCGATGCTCAGATTTAAATTACATAACATAAAGTAAAAATTGTTGAGTTACAAAAACATCCTTTATTCGTTTAATAAATATTGATGTGTTTCACTGTATATCTAAGAAATTAATATTTTCTTTAACTACTGCACTTTTCTAATTTCTGGAAGTTCTTTTTTTTTAATCAAAATTGTTTCCCTTTTTTGTTAAAACTTCCCCTATTTCCTCTAAAATTAAATAAATAGGGGCCGTGAAACCTACTTTTCTTTCGCTTCTTCCGTTCGAGAACGCTCTCGCTTCTCACGTCACAGACATCGTTTCCATGTTCGCAGAGTGTTCGCAAGCGAGACTTCCCAGTTCCTGGCGCCTTACGAAGCGTCGGTGAAGCCTCGATCGGGGGATTCGACACCGCCCGATGTTCCGGTCGATATCGCACCCGGCGTAAGCGCCAGCGCTTCGCGAGTACGCATTGTAAGTATGAAATTGCGTATCCCCGATTTCTTTAACTCGCCTCTCGTATTGCCTATCGATCATGTCTAACTTCTTGACTCACTCTGAGATAATATCTCGCTACTTTCCGAACTCGGCCGCACTTGAGTTGGTCCGTGGAGTTGGCGAGAGATCGCAGCTGGAGTCAGGGATGAGCTTAAATGCGATAACACTTTCTAAGTTATCCTGTTCAATTCAATTATCGATGAATCTCTCGAGAGTGTAACCTCTCACCTTCCGACGACGTGGCGGTATCACTGCGTCGCGACATAGATTCGCTTCACTTTACGTGCCGCGGCTGGAGCGAACCATAGTTTTGATTATTGGGAATAAATTATAAAATGTGTGCGAAGTACGATTTACTCGAAAAATTCTCTTCCCTCTTAGAGGCTCTAAAGTACCACGAGCGTCATCGAGACGAGAATGAAGATTTTTACTCTCGGATTTGCGAGAAGGCTCGAAGGAATTGTAAACAAAGTAACTTTTCGGGAACCAACGCGTTCGATCCGATCGTGTCGGGCGCTGGGAGAACTTTACGAATTTTATTTCCATATCTCTTTTCATTCGCGCGCGCAACAGGGCGAGCTTTCGAGTGCAGCCAACGCGGAGGGCAGGTCGCTGAGCGCCGACGTGGCCGTATGGAATCCGTTCGAGGATACTCAGCCGTTCAGCCAGCTGACCGAGGACCACATCTTTGGCGCCGAGTTCGACAAGATCAGAAGGGGCAGCAATAGCAGCATCAGCGGCGTTAAGAGTCGCGAGAGTCTCGTGATGACGTTTTCGGAACTGCCGGAAGATCCGTTCGAATCGGCGCCCTTCAGTTTGCCCAGTAAGTTCCAACTGGTTTTTCAATTCGTATCGTGTACGCGCGACTCCACGAATCCGCGCTGTCCGAGCTGTTGGTTTAATCGGCGTCTCGTTTCGACAGGTAAGAAGAGTAAAGTTGGATCGAAGACCGCGGCGGTGGCTGGAGGTAATGCATGATCTCCTTATTTCACTATGCATTCTGCATCCATCCGCATCTTCTACCGAGCTTACTAACCTTTCCACTGTGTACCTACAAATACTACCGTATACATACACTCGGACTACTCGCTTCCACTACTCGATGTAGATCGATCGAACGATTGGTGGGGAGACTCTCGTTTCTGCGTTGATCGCGCAGGTATCGTCGCCGTGTACTTAATTGCGCATCGAAGGTCGAGTGGGCTGGCGAGAGTATCCGATCGACTCTGTTGGATGTTAATAAGAGACGATACTTATCGCGTCGAATGCGCGATGAAAGTGTCCGTGGTCGCGGTTGGTTGGGCGAAGGTAACGTTGATTTCGCGATGCGCAGCCAAGTTTAGCAAAGCATGAGGAACGTTTCCTTCATATCGAGTTGCCAGAGGGATCTATTCGTCCCGTTAAGATTTTCCCGGTCGTCGAGTTTTCTCCGCCAATCGTGTCTCCGTCGACTAGTTCCGAGAGACGCGCGTCTCGGCCCTCTCGCTCTCCTCGCCACGAGACGCGTTCACGGAACGGTTATTGCGAACGGACGGAAGTCGGTTCAACATAAATTTCGTCGAAAGGACGCAAGTGCCAGAGGAAACGCTCGGAGAGCGGGAAAGGAAGGAACGCGTCCGTGGAAAGTACTCCACGCGCGGTTGAATTTTTTGCTCAGTTACAGTTACGCTCAATTCTTATACACGCGTATAGGCGTATAATCCATGTATCGCTTCGTAATGAAAGTTGTAAGGGCGATACGCGTGTACGTATAATTAGATATTACGTTTTCTTACTTTCCACCGAACTACACGTACTTCCCAGAGTTTCGCGGGTTGGTGGAATCCGAGACTAAGAAGGAGAAAAAAAAAAGAATACATCGAATCCGACATTCGTGCGAAATATCGTCTACGTACATTTAATTAACATTGTATCGGTATCTCGTTGAGTTTATGCTTGCACACCTGTTTACGGGACGTGTGGCCATACGAGTGACATAAGTTTATACGGTGTAGCAGGGTGTCTAGCGATCATGAAAATCGTGGAAAAATCATGGAATTTGTTTTGCATACGGAATATCATGGAACTATGGAACAAATTATTGATTTAATTAGATTTATATGTTCTCGGGATGCCGGATACGTTAGAAGTATGGTGAAAGAACTTCGTGTTGATGCCCACAAATGAGATCAATGGCAGAAACCAGTGAAAATTGCTCCCGATATTATCGAAACAAATATTTATTTCTATTTGAGCAGAAAATTCTGTATAAATTCTTTAAAGAAATTTGGACATTAAATCGCATCTAACTTTAAAACCTGGATTTAAAATGTAATATAGAAACAGATGATTTACTCCTATTTCTGAGACCATATAATGGTTTACCGTGTTTAGTTGTTACAAAACACATCTACAAACATGAAACGTTAAGTTAAGCGTAACACGGAGTACTTATGGAAGTGGCGGCATTGTCTTGCTTATTACACATACTTTCATAGAAATATAAATAATCCAAGTTTTTAAGCTTTGAGAAATTGAAACAAGAAACAGCAAATAATACCGATTGCTGTTACTGTTAATTATAAATAACAACGAAAATATTCTTACAACATGAAATCAGCTCAAGTTGTAATCTTATCTTAGACTCTCATTCTACTAGCAAGTAATGACCATACTGCTTTAAAAGTCATAGGTGCGATCACGGAAAAATACAGAAGTCTCGCCTGGAGATCATGGAAATATCATGGAATATTATCCCTAATCGCTAGACATCCTGTGTAGGTACATTGCCGATGTGCGCACATTCGAGATGAAGCTTTCGGGAAGCTCTCCCACTTTTTGGCACGTTTAATCCTTACGTCGATGACCGAGTATCCCGTTCGCTTGAATGGTCCTCGAAGTAATAAGATCTCTCGCGTCGGACGATGATAATACGACGAGAATCCGACACGAACATCTTACACGGGAAAAAAATGATTTTGCAGTTTTAGGAAAACTGGATTTTGCTGAGAACTTGTCGCTATCGTGACAAAAATATTATCCGTGGCAGCAAAAGATATTTCTAATGGTAGTAAAACTATTTGCTGGGATAGTAAACATTTTTACCGAAAACAGTTCACTGTGATTGCAGTTATATTTACTGTTATTAGACATATTTTTTTTACTATCTCCAGAGAATATTTTGGTCACAACAGCAAAATGTTTTCAGAAAAACCTAATTTTGCCAAGACTGCAGAATCAGTTGTTTCCATGAACCATCCGAAAAGCATTTCAGCGAAAAGAATACGCGCGTACCCGATCGTTGACGATTGTCTCTCTCGCATTCGTGGCTATCGCGGCGCGGCAGAGTAAAACGGAGCGCGATTCGCCAAAAAGTGGGAAGAGAGGGGCGCTGCCGAGATGTAGAATTATACAGTAAATATTAGGAGAAATGTATTTTATTGCACATAAGACATCACACGCGTATGAAATAATTGCTCGGGCAAGATATTTTTGCTCTATAAATACAGTTAAACCAAGTTGTTACGCGTAACGCGTAACTATATGTACCTATACGTACCGCATATTGTATAAACGTGTACCAGTTGTATAGTAGATGGAGAGTAACGTGCGCGCGCGCGCGCGCGCGGAAAGAGAAGATAAGAGGTGAGGACGGAACGTGCACGAATGCCCGGACGAGTGTCTGCTGTAACGCTTCGACGGGGAATACCATCGACGGCGGAAGAACGCGTCCGTCACCTCTGTAATTCGCGCGGTAGATTTACACCCCACCACCGCGTTGCTACCGCCGATACTCGTACTAATGCTACTAATACGCGAGTGAACGCGTGAAGAGACCGAGCTCTGTGCGGCCTGTCGTCGTCGCTGATCCGAATTCTCTCCTTGTGTAATTGTACGACGCGTGCGTCGTGGCTGACAATAACGCATTGCCGACACTAACGTAGCGCGCATCGCGGTTTCTCTTCCCCGCGGACCTTTAGGGCGGAATCTTGCGCTCCACGTTCGAAGCAGCCCGCTTCGAGGGAGAGATTCGAACTCGAGTACGGCTGGTGAGGCATGCCGTCACCAATGACCCTTCGGCTGCCACGTATCGTGTCGTTTCATCATCGACTCCCGCTACGTTCCCCGTCGTCGACTCATTGGTCACCGCGTGCTCCACCCGCGGTGCCGTCGTAACCGTGGGCCTCGACGGAAGGAGAGGAACCGTGTACGCGTCGTTTAATCGCTCCGCTCGCACGTGTCTCTAAGAATAATTTTATCGTACGTCTGTATACTCTTGTACATTACGTCCACTGTCTGGAACACCCCCTAATGACGAGTTCGGGAGGCCTGAGATCGTATCGAACGTTCCGTTTCGAGGCCAATTTCTCTTGTAGATATCATACGAAAATAGTCATTCGTACGATCTTCCTGATCCACGTCCCCCGCATTGCTTTCCGCCTATGGTGTGTTTTTGTCAGTTTCGTCGACTGGAACGTTCGATGTATATCGTTGGATGCGGCAACCGCGTTGGTCTTTGACCACGAGTACGAGATCCGCCGACGGAGCGTTTGTATCGCTTTGTACTCGCGTCGTACGCGTTATGTATCGTCGCATAGAGCTAGACGCGGAAAGATCGACGTTTCCGCGAGAAATGTTCAAAGTGGAGAAGACGGCGAGGCGAAGGGTAATTTGAAAGAGAGCGGAGTCCTCTCTTCTCGAGAATACTCTCTTCCGCACCGTAGGGGGCTGACAATTTCGGGGCACATTGCCGTTCTCTCTCTTTCTCTCTCTCTCTCTCTCTCCCTTTATCTTTCTCTCTATCTCTCTTTCTCTCTCGCTGTATTACTATAAACCGATGTTACAGCAATAAACATGTACATTAGCACACGGCGTACTTGTTCTTTACGATCGTTGCTCACGAACAAAAACGCAGAAATTTACGGACTCGGCGGAGGGGTGCGATTCGCGGGGTACGATATTTATGAGGAAAGAAGAGCGCGTGGTTTTGTCTATCTCGATATTATCGGATATGATAATTCAGGCGGGCAAAGGCGAAACAATCTCGCCCTTCTTGTCTTGTCTATATCCGAGTTGAATATATCGTTTGCCGCGTGGAAATCGGTATCGGTCCAAATAATTACTGCGTTTTTTGGTGACACTCCCCCACCCCCCGAATCTGATTAGGACTGTTCCAGACGAGGTGGCACGACGATGATGATAATCACGATAACGATAGTGGTGGTGGTGGTGGTAGTAATGGTGGCGGCAGCGGCGGCTTTACTAACACCGCGGTTAGATTTATACGTTTAAAAAGACGATATTCGTTGCGCGTATATTTCTCTAGAATGTTGAAAAAAGGAAAGCGACCGTCGTACGTTGTATCTGTAGAGGGAATTGGTCAAACGGAGCCACACGTTGCACACTGCTCGATGACGTACACACCCCGACTGCACTCCAGACGCGCTCCGTTTGCGGCAGACCTAATCAGACTCCTCTCTTTCACCGTCTCTTTCTCTATCAGTGTTACGCCTGTTAGCGGGTATTCTCTCGTTATAAGAGCCACTGTAACTGTAGCGGTAGTAAGTAACAGAATTATCTACCGAACGCGCGCGCGCGCGTCTGCCAGAGATGTTCGACGTCTATAAAATTACATCTTTTAGACAGCTGTCGGATAGACCGCTGCCGCTAGGTCATAGAGCGAATCGAGATAAAAATGTGACGTTTTCGGAAAAATGACGTGACTCGTGATTACGTTTATCGCGATAATTTCACCGCGCGGGGGATCGAGCTTGCGAAAGCGATGTAAAACTGTAGGCTGAGAGATATAATTGTTGGTGTTAAACAAAATATTTCCTTCAATCGGAAACACGAGCAATCGACGGTTTTCTGTGCGCAACAAAAATATTTGATAGGTTTCAGTAATTATTTTTTTCGCATATGAAGAATTTCTCGTCACAATGACGTTATGCTTAAAAAAATCAAGAATATATATTTTTCGAGCAGATATCTATATTCTTCAAAATTTTTAAGATCATATGTACCTACTTGATTCAAGACATTTTTTGACACTAGCAATTTTTTCTCTCAGTTTACAAAGTGGGTATTTATCCATCGTCAGAAATTCAACGAATATGTATGAATCCAAATTTCTTCGGTGGTGTGCCAGTTTTAGTTCGTTTCGCTCTATTGAGGAGTAATTAAATTGATTAACCGATCGATCGATTCATTGGGTTCGATCGAATGATTTTGATCAAATGCGTTCGCCACGTTCACCGGCATTGAGTTACATCCGATTTGTCTCGAGTATTTTAAAATTATTTCATAGTTTTCAAGTCGAACTATGCTGATTCGATTCAGATTTTCGACGAGATAGTACGTCAGTGCAGCTAATTAGAGTTTATCATTTCCTTCGCGTTACCTTCCCATTCTTTCGGTGACTTCGATACCGTTCGTGTCGCAGTAGAAATAAAAATTAGAGCGGCCGGCTTGATCGCCTTTTCGTACTGTGCATTTCTCGAGCCGTAAACGACTGATCTTTCGTGTCGTCACAATGTAGAATTTCCGTATTTCTTCGTGGGTAAGTACGATCGATTTAGTTCAGCCTCTTGTAGCGATATATCGGTACCAGAAATTTTCGAAACCCATCAGAGAGCACGTATCTAATTTTACGCGGACCTGGTTTCGAGATGGAGCACGTCCTTCCCGCGTTCGTCTCTACGAAAAATGTCCTCTTTACAGGAAAAGCCGCCAACGGCAGGCCGCAGCTGGTACCGACCACGCCGCAGTGGAACTCCGCGACGGTGGACGACGAGGCGTCCCTCTTGGCGGAGTCCAGCCCCGTTTCGCCGCCCTTCGTCCGGGCGCCGATCGAGGATCGTTCGAAATACGAAAAGCTCGCCTTCAACGTGGACGAGATGTCGAGCGACAGCGACAAGGAGATGGCCCAGCGCAGCGAGGAGCGCATCAAGAAGAAGAAGCGAAAGCGCGTGAAGCCGGTGGTCCTTGGGCGTCGCAAGCGCGATAACTCCGGTGGTGGTGCTTCTTTGGAATCCGGTCAACCACCGGTCGATTACGGGTCGGACGACTCTATCGGCTCCGCCAGCGATTTAAAGGCGATGAACGACGACGACGGGAACCCGGATAACGAGGATAACGATAACGGCGAGGACGACGACGACGACGACGACGCGAAAGGCGCGGACGACCCGGACAGGATACGGGACGAGACAATTTCCGCGAGTGTGCGCACTTGCGGTAGCTCCGCGTATCACGCCGAATGCGAGTCCGTGGCGACTCACGAAGAGGATCGGCATGCTATCAGAAAGGTCAGGAAGCATCATCGCGGCGAGCAGCAGCAGCAACAGCAGCAGCAGCACCAACAATCGCCAATGATGGACGCCGATCCCGTAGTCGGTCATCGGTACGGCGAGAGGCCCCTACTGCTGGACGACGAATTGGATCCTGAATCGAAGCCTGAACAATCCCACGGTGATCCCTTCGTGGGCCACCAGTACGGTTCGAAGCCGTTGCTACTGCGAGAGCTCAGTTCGTCGGACGAAATGGAGAGTCGAGATATTTCGAAGATCGTCATCGGCAAGGTGGACGAGGATGTCTTTGCCCTGGCGCCGTTCCCCAGGCCCAACAGTGGCGGTCGTAAGAACAGCGTTGGCGCGGGTAAGCTCGTCGGAGGTCAATCGGGCAATCCGGTAAATTGCAATTCGTCGGTATCGAGTTTACCGGGCGTGTCGCCCGTGTCCGCCGCCTCTCCTATGATCTCCGGGAACCTCGTGGACTTGGACAGCGACACGGCGGACGTGCGATTCACCTTCGCGCCCTCGACGAGGACACCGCTGTCCGCCAATGAGCCGATGACGAGTAATTATGAGAACGTAGATTTCTCCGGCGCGGGGATGTTGCCTCGGTCCTCGAGCGTGGTCGAGTCGTGCCTAGAGGGGGAGGACAAAGATAGGGATCTGTTTGGATCGTCTCCCTTCAACTCGAGTGGGTTTACCAATCCTTTCACGATCGCGGAGCCCGCCGTTGTACCTGTCGCTGCTCCTCCGAGTCAACCCACCGTCAACCTCTACGCGGACTACACCAACATAGCACCGCAGCCTTATCGTCATCCCACCGAGTTTCTGAAAACGAACCAACCACCGGCGATCGTCTCGAGCTCTAAGTTTGGTGCCGTCACGGTCAATTCCGCGGCCGTCACCGACGCCGAGTCCCCGAAAGACCTCTTCGGGTCGATTCCTTTCGAGGAGTTCGCTTCCTTGAGCATCAACAGCCAGCAGAGACCAACCTCCTTGCCCCTTTCGCAGTCTCCCAATTTCGTGGACAGCGCGCTGAACACGATATTGTCCGCTCAGTCGGCCCAGCTGCCCCCCGCTGCGCGGCATCATCGGGAGCTACTGCAGCAGGAGCAGCAGCAGCAACTGCAACCGTTGCCGCAGCCGCAGCTGCTACCCGCTTACACGATACAGCCAGTGCGACACACGGCGAGGATCATAGTTCACGCGACCAACAGCGTCTCGGCGACTGAGATCTCACCCGTTATGTCGCCCATGTCACCGGAGCCCCTGGTCAACGACGATTCCCCGAAACACAAGAAGGACAAGTCGAAATCGGATAAATCCAAGTACCACCTTATCAACGAGAATCGCGGCGACGCGGTCAACGTGCTACCAGTGAAAATGTACCACAAGTCGAAGAGTTCCGGCTACAGGAAGACCGGCAAGGCGAAGAAGAGCACCGCGGCGGTGGCCGGCTTCAGCAACATGAGCTTCGAGGACTTTCCCAGCGACGAGAACGAGGAGCGACATCAGGCGGGTACAAGGGTGGCGCCCTTCGAGGTAATCAGGGAGCCCGAGGTGCGATTGAGCTCGCTCAAGAGAAGGAGCAACCCTTTCATCTGAGTACGGGTGAACGCTTGGAGACGACGTCTAGCGTGAGCCTCTGCGATAGAGATAGGTCTAATCCGCTCTAAGTGTAGCTAGGGGTATTGAAAAGGAAACAAACAAACAAAAAATGCCCAATTAGTGGAGAGAAACTTCTCGCCAATGCTTTAGTCGGCGGAGATTCATCCGCGGAGGAGCCGCGCCGCTGAAATGCATATAATATTATGTACATATACACATGTAGGTATATCTAGAAGTCGGCTAGAGTTGCGAACGACGGCGAGTTGTCGAGGCGAGTTTACCGTCGACTTTGCAACTTTTTTTTTTTGTTTTTGCTTCTTTCTCTTTACCTTCAAATAACATCCAGGTTGTTGAACTTGGCAGCTCGATACCAAAAAAAAACAAACAAACAAAGAAGAAGGAAAATGTGGAAAGCGGAGAGAAAGGGAGACGCTCGAAGAAAGCACGAACAGAGGACACGCGGTGAAAGGGAAGAAACAGAGAGAGAAAAAGCACCGGCGTCTATTTTTGCAGCTACGCGTTTTCATTACATTTATAATATTAGACACTCGGAGATTTGTCTAGGGAAAATTTCTACTATAATAAGTAGCGCGCATGTACGGCGGTACGACGTACCGCGTGCATCCGAGTATCTCGTATAGGTGGTAGCTGCTCCTGCGAGGGTTCGACCGTTTGACGGGCGACCTTGGCGAATATACGCCTATATATTAATGTACAATTTACTCGGAGAAAAATGTAGAGCGATCCGTTTCTAAAAGTGAGTTGCTGAGAAAATAATCGCGCCGCTCGGGCGGGCAATTCGGTCCGGGGCGCGTTGCCACGGTTTGCTTAGAAAAATCGTACGCCGTCGGAAAGCGGATATGAGGGTAGCTTGGATAAATTTGGAGGTGGCTCGTCCGTAGATCGCATAGCTATTCGTATAGGAATCAATTGGAAATGTATTTCGTACACGCGTGTAGCGCGGAAGGCTCGGATAACTTCTTTCCAACGCTCTCGTCCGCTTGAAAATTGCCTTATCACAGACACATAAGACTGAATCGTAGACAGTCCCTGCTCGCCGAGCCCCCTTGGTCGCTATTCTTCGCGTTTGGTACTTTACCCGACAACTGTATGTACGTAGCGGTTCTCGTCGAATATCGAGCGACAATGCGGTTGGACCCCCCGATGGGGGGAATCCTAATTTTAGTTACTCCACGACCATCGCGCGAACGTCTGCTTTTTTGATACCGCAAATTGCTCTCCTCTTTCTCTCCCTCGCTCTTTCTGCCGGAAACCGCGTGTATCCGTGGAGCAGCGATGCTTGTGCGAAATGGAAACATGAGGCAGTGCTCTTTAATTAAGTGCTCTTTCTTTTATTGAGTCGGTATAATTCAGGCTTGTATTTTGCATCGCGTCTCTACAAAAAAAAAGAGAAGAGAGAGAGAGAGAGAGAGAAAGAGAGTCTAAAAGCGTGCACCAATGATTTGCGTGTCATCGGTGCCGAAGGGATCAATATTTATAAAGACAAGAGTCCCTGTGTGTGAAAGGTTTTCAAATTCCTCGCTATAATCGAAACCCATATACCTACATAAAATCTTTCAACATTCCAAAACGTAAGAATTCTTCTTGCTGATTCAAATTCGGACAACATTCACGCGAAATCACATTTCGCGTATCTCCCAAAGTTTCGATCGACTTTCGCGATGCCTAGGTGTGCGAGAATGTACAAGGAATTGACGCGTGATACGACCGACTAAACATTTCGCTGTTATCATTTCCGCAGGCGCGGCAACAGTAACGAAACTACTGGATTCTGGAGCGATTCGCTCGTTCTCCACATGGTGCGCAATTTTCCTGATTCCGAAGGGAAATGCTAATTGGTGCTAGAGCAACGTTATCGACTCGCGCTATCGCTCGAATCGAGATCTTGAAATCTCACGGCCTGCACATAGGTACTACACGCGCATTCAAATGAAACGTCTCATGTGGGATTCGCCTTGAATCGCGGAGGCGAGGTAGTTTGGCCGGCCAAGCTAAATTACGGCTGTGCGTCCGTTGAAACAAACGGTCGCGAACGAAACGTCGACGACGATATGAAATACGTGCACCCCTACGTTCCTCCATCTGTTCCACGCCAATTATTCGGAATGTCTAATGCCTTCGATTCAAATGAAGCACTCGTTCGTCTTTCCCCGCCCGCTTCGAAGCTTGCACTTTAATTTTATTGACCACTGCCCGCTAATCGAATGTATGTACACCAGTATTTCGTGCACTTTCCACACGATGCGAACGAACGAGTATTTCTACATTTGGTTTTCGTCTCCTTTCGTTTGCATTTGTATTTATGCGCCAGCGAAGGCTGCTACATATGTATGTAGGACTACTATTGTATAGGCATAGGTGATACGTTTTGGAGTGGCTAAGTCGGATAAGCTATTCTGTATCGCACATTTGCAGATATCATCCCTATGTTATTCTATTATTTGCGCGCAGAATTTTTTGGGAAATTTAATCGAAAATTCATTATTCGGGTATTTGTTCCTGTCCGATATAGGCCCACGAGTATTAATTCTTTTAAACAAGTTCCTAAACCAATTTTCCAATTGAAGTTTCAATGTCGTATTAAAAATCAATTTGAGGTAGAGATACATGTTCGCGTTACACGTAGATTCGAATTTAAAGAGACAAAAAAGCTTCAATTTAATTAATGAAGCGGAATCCAAGCTCGTGGGTATTAAGCACTTTTCGCACTCGTCGCAGACGTCTCGCAAGCTTTTCCGCCCTATCCCTGCGAAATAAGCGCCAATTCCTTCGACGTTAAAAAACGTGGATAAAACGAGAATTATTATTTTTTTGTTTGCATTTAAATTGAAAAGCTACATCGCATTCTACGTCCCACGCTCCTCGAACAATGTGAAGCATCACGCGCGTAGCTTCCCTTCCAAAAGCGGTACTACCATTTATTTATTCATAGAGATTAGTTGTTATTATAATTATATTATAGTTTGTTGTTAATAACCGGTTTGCGCGTGGCTAACGGACGCGTGATACGGGCGTACGCGACGGCGTGTCGTCGTCGCGACGCGCGGCCCGTCGGTTTACCAATGAATCGCGTTACTACCATATTATCATTATTAATATTATTGTTGCAGATAGGAGAGATAATATATTTAAAACGACAGCGCTGTAGAAACTTTTAAGCGGTGGGTTCGCACTCCGGACAGTCGGAATAGTCCCGATACACGCGTATGTACATATACGATTTTGGATGTTCTACTTTGTTCGAAACCACGCTCTGGGATCACGTTTCCTTACTTTTCGTTCCTTAATTTCGAGTGAACAATGGGATGACACGATGTAAATATACGTTAAATAGCCACTAACGTATCTATGTATAAGATATTATACATATAGACAGCTGAAATAAAAGAGTCTACGATGACACGAAAGCCACAGTCGATAAATATTAAATACGTATAGGTACATTGAGAAAAATAATTGCTAGTGCCAGAAAAATATTTCTTGAATGAAAAAACACGATCTTACAATTTTTTAAGAATACAGATTTTCGATCGAAGAATATAGGTAGATTCCTGATCCAAGGATACCGTCGTAGGAGCAAGAAATTCTTTCTGCGCGAAAAAACTCGAGCAAATTAAATGTTTTCTTGCACGAAGAAAACCATGGCTTGGTCCTAAACTTACATCATGCTTTTGTACTGAAGGAAATATTTTGTAGGCACTAGAAATTATTTCTCTCAGTGCAGACCTAACGCAGGTACGCAAATGTTTCGTCGACAAAATCGCGAAATCACCGTCAGCCTGTAATCGGTGCAGATGTTCCACAATCGACGACAGCGGAACACTAACAGCAGCAGCAGCAGCTGAGTTTACTGTCGCCCAGTGCGACGCTTCTTCGCCTCGCCATAACGCAGTTGACGAGGAATATGAAGAACCAGGCGAAGAAGTTGAACCACGTCGCGACGATGGCAAACTGCAAGGCCAAACCCGTATTGATCTCGTCACCGCGTCTCCAATTATTCGCGTCCGGTTGAACGTAGTCCATGAAGTCGAGAATCGCTCCACAGGAGAGTCGATTGTATATGGCCTGCGTACGAATGGAACAAGATGAGAGATGTGATGTATGTAATTCTCGTATACAGGGTGTAAATTTATCAAGGGCCACGGTAATATCTCACGAATAGTTCAACGAATGGGCCTTTCATCTTATACCTTTTTTGTTCACATGGTGTCCAGCGGTCAGGGAATTTTGGAAAATCTGGAATGATCGGGCTGAGTGAAGGAAATGTCAGGGAGATTAAAGAATTTTAGGGGTCGATAAGTTAAACATCTTGATTAATTTATTCGTCTTTGAATAGCGTCAATTTTTAATCCTAAACTTCATAAACTTTTAAAGTGGAGTCTCCTATGAATCAGTTCTTTCTTTCTCTGGTAGTAAGAAAAATAAAGGGGACCTTCATATCCCGTACATAATGCGTGTATCAAAAATCACTTACACGTATTTTTTGATCTTTGATTCAATAATAATTGGTATAAATGAATAATTTAATTCTCACAAATTGTTGAATATTGACCATAATATAATCCTGGTCGATAAGTTAATAATCTTGATTGATTTATTCGTCTTGGAATAGTATACATTTTTAATCCTAAAGAAGGAACAGTTTATGAATGAATTACACATCGGATGAATTAATTAATAAACAAAATTGAATTAAGAAAGGAATAATTATTCGATTATCAACATCTAAAAGTCGAAAAGAAGTATTATACGTCTCCTTCGACATCAAATAATTTTTATTCGAAAGATTTTATTTGTAAAATGACGAATAACGGAAGTAGATGAATATGGCCCTTGGTAAATTTACACCCTGTACGTATATAAAAGTGTACGTATATCTTACACGTATGCGAAGTGAACGAATTAAAGCGGCGTACCTGAGTTTCGCGTCCCCTCGAGCCTAACAACTCAACCAAGTTCCGTCTGTACTGTTCGCAGGTTTTGTAATAACCATCGGTAATCACCACGGCGTGGGCGAGTGCCAAACATCCGATCAGTGCAGCCAGGAACGCGGCTGGCATCCACTGTTTGCAAGTAGATCTACTCTTTGGACCGATGACCACCACTTCGCCGTCGACGGAGTTTCTGAAATCGTACCTCCGCGATAACGGGATCCCGCGGTTGTATCATTCGCCGAGCAGAGCGCAAAGAGAGTACCCACCCATCGCGATAGTTGAACCTGCTGGAGATGTTTCTGGGCACGGCGAGGTTCCTGCTGAAGCAACTCCTGTATCCGTGATAGCCGCCCAAGCAGAGACCGATGGCCAGGATCGGTAGCGGTCCGTAGGTACCGAAATGACACAGCTTCACGTCGCCTCCCATGAAGGTGCTGAAGGTGTTGACGCCGTAGAGAATGCAGCCGCAATCTATGCCGATGCAAACGTCCAGGGTCCAGGCCCAATGCTGCCAGGCGATTACCAGGCATATCGTGGAAACGATCGACAGGAAGGCGGAAGTCGAGTAGAGGACGGCAAGCTGAACTTCGGCTCGAACTTCATCCATCCTTGTGGAGAATCTCTTCGTACGACTGATACGGGCGTTAGGGGTTGACCTAATCTCCTCGAAATCTCTTTGATCGCTGGCCACGTCCACTTGCTTATCTCGATGTCCCGAAAGGCTTGCGCTTCAGCATCGCATCATTTTGCGGAACCGCGCGACTTCCTGATGGAACCCTAATCGTGAGTGAAGAGTTATCCGCGAGGTGATCAGAGTTCCCCTTGGCAAACGCCGCTCGTAAGCGTCGAAAAGCGTCTGCCGGTACCGCGCGGTAGTCGGGTCGCTTCGAAACGCCTCGCTGCGATTATCGCGCGACTTGAAGCGCTAACGCTAGTTGTACCATCTCTGAAATCTCCTGTTCAGTTCCCCGGGGCCTCTCTGAAACGATCAACCATCCATATTCCAGTCGAGCAACGTGGAATTTTGCGATCTGCGACTAATCGGCGCCGAGTAGAGCGCGCATTCGAGCTTCAGCCGGTGAAACGTTGATTAGATAACTGCGTAATTCCCGTAAGCGCGCAATACACCATAATATCTCCGTGTATCAGTGAGCGACGCGATAGCGCAGAGCAGCATCGGTGCTTCTTCAAGTCCCGATCGGCACTTCCGCGGCAGGTGCGCGCGGGGCGAAAGTCAACATACCACGTGAGGCTAAGCTTACTCGCCAGGAAAGAAACTTCAATTATTATTATCTCATTATTTATGAATTTTTTGCCTATATATCGATGTAAGACTTTATTGTAGATAAAAACGTAATCGTCAAAAAGGTGTTATACAAATATGAGTCAAAAGCTCATAGGTAATGAGATAATAGTGATTGAAGTTTCTTTCCCGGCGAATAAGTTTAGCTTCTCACATGGTGCATGCGTACCGCAGATTTGCCCGGAACGGGATGTCGTGCGACCCCGCGATCGCATAATCGGCCGACCGATTCGCAAATTCACGGGTCCCGGTAAATTTTACGGTCGACATGAACGAGAGGAGTCGATCGACCGAAGAAAATAATCGAAACGCCGGATTTATAAATAGGTTTTGTTTAATTTACCGGAGGCGTTCGCGGGGCCCTGAACAGATCCGCCCAGAGCGAAGATCGGCGGACGACTGATTGCACGCATCTCGTGTGAGATATACCGAACATCTTCCACGAGAGGCAGAATTCCCGCGTTTTCGGTCGTGACTGACTCGTGTATACATATCTTCCAGACTCTATACGCTTAGAGAGAGAGTGGTGTACGTCTCTTTCGTAAAATCGTTTCATCACGGTCGCGCTTATTGATTCCGTGTATGAAAGCACACGTATCCGTACACGCGAGATAATACACGCAGCTGTTATCAGATACGCGTAGTAAAGTATGCAATGCGCGTATCCCGTTAGGACATCGGATAAATCTCCTAACGGCGCTGAACTTTTCCGCAAAGCCGTTTATCTGAAAGCCGAAAGTTCGAAGGAGCCGTTTTCGCGCCAGATTATTAGTCGATTGAAGTATATATGCACTGAAAAAAATAATCGCTAGTGTCACAAAAATATATCTTGAATGAAGAATATATTATGATCTTACAAATTTTTAAGAATACAGATTCTTGATCAATGAATACCATATGAGGCTAAACTTACTCGTCAGGAAAGAAACTTCAATCACTATTATCTCATTATTTATGAACCTTGGACCTACATCGATATAAGACTTTGTTATAGATAAAAATGTAATCTTCAAAAAAATATTATATAAATATGAGCCAGAAGCTCGTAGACAATAGCGATTGAAGTCTCTTTCCTGGCGAGTAATTCAGCCTCATATGGTATACATATATTCTTGATTTAAGAACACCTTCATTGGAACAAGAAATTCTCCCTGCGCGAAAAACAACGAATTATTCGAGCCTATCAAATATTTTCTTGCACGAAGAAAACCATGGCTTAATCCTCGAATTATATTATGTTTTTGATCGAAGAAATCATTTTTATGGCATCAGCAATTATTCCTCTCAGTGTGTAGCCCGCGCAATGAAAGTACGGACTTGCTAACGCACATCTGGTGATTTTCGACTACGCTACAGACCGAGCGGGCTATAAAAATGAATGTTACGCATTTATAACCGGAGGCGCGTCGATTCGCACCTTCGTCGATGCGGTCGAAATATCCAAAGTGGCTAAAAACAAGTCGTGCCTGGCAAGTGTCCGCGTCTAGGAAACGCGAAGATGGGTTTTCCCTTCGCGCGCGTAGTTCATCTGTGGTATACGTATGTACCATGTGAGGCTAAACTTACTCGCCAGGAAAGAAACTTCAATCACTATTATCTCATTACCTATGAGTTTTTGGCTCATGTTTGTATAATACTTCTTTGAGAGAGTCACGTTTTTATTTAACCTCACGTGGTATGTACATCCGCGTTCGCGTACGGATACGCGCGCGTGCACGCTGTACATACGTATACCTGCAACGAACTCGAAATAAAATTCAAATATTTGAAGAGTGCGACATACTTAATTTTATGCACGGTAAACACGGGATTCGTTTACTATCGTCGTAACGCACCGTTCGACCTAGCGCACAGGTTTCGTCATCACGTTAGCAGCCGAAGGAATACGCGAGGTTGCGGGGCTCGACACATCAGGGTGTAATTTTTATAAAACTCGATCGCGAAGATTTAGAACGCCAGGGGGGTCGGTGAGTTCCTCTTTTCTTGAATCTTCGATAGAGTCGTGATATGTAAGCGAGCGAATTACAGGCTTCACAGCCCCTATTTATTTAATTTTAGAGGAAATAGGGGAAGCTTGAGTAAAAAAACGGGGATAATCTTGATTAAGAAAAAGAGATCTATCCAAAATTAGAAACGTACAGTGGTTTTAAAAATTAACAGTTTTTAAGATATGCAATGAATCAGAAATATTTATTAAGCGAATGAAGGATGTTTTTGCAACTTAAAATTTGATATCTCATGTCAAGTAATTTAAATCTGAGTATCGCGATCTGATTGAAGGAAATGGAAATCTAGTTTCCGGTAAGAAACATCCATTCAACTAATTGTAAGACGAAATTTAAAAAAAAAATGAATTTGACCATTTTTACCCTTACCACGTAATCTTAAACGATGAAGAGATAGACTTAAATGACAAGCTGAATAGATTGCTTTAGAGGAAAAATATTGACTTATAAAGGAAAAATGGGAAAATTTTGAGTTTGAGGGTAAAAAGGAAAAAGCTTAAAAGATAGGGAAATAAAGGCGAATAGGGGACACACTGTGAAGTCTGGAATTAAAAACGGCAAAGGTGTGCGCACCTTTGAGTGCGACGAACAAGAGGAAACGTCGTATCGGCCGCGTAAAGACGACGCCTCGTCTTCAACGAGTGGCTTACGAGCGCGCCTAGAATAACGACGAAGCCACGAAAGGGATTCGCTCGACGCCGCCCTTCTTCGAAGTCACTTTGCTCGTACTCGAGATCTCCATCCGATCCGCCTACACCGAGTAACGCGATCGAAACGAAGACGATGTTCCGGGCCAATGTCGTGATAACTATCGGGAAGTACGATATACATATGTAATACGCAACAATCAACTCACAGCTGAGTTCGTTGCATCCGAATCGCATTCCGGCGTGAAAACTAAACTCTACTCCCGCGCTATCTCGGGAATACGTTGGCGCAACCAGATAAACGCAGATAAGATTAAAGTATTCTCCCGATGACGCGTCATGATCGCCGCAAATATATTTATCGTCCGCCCGATCTGGTCGAAGGGGAACTGAGTTCTTCCGCTTTCCGGCGGCGATTGATTCGTCACGGGGTGGTAACGCGAAATTCTGAATATTCCGCGCGATACGATGACGCGGGCTAGGATAAGGGAAAAAGCAGTTGGCGCGACGTGTGCGCGATCACGTCTTATCGTTTATATACATTACTTTATTCACGAGGTGCCGTACGCGCGGCAGGCGCGTATATCGTTTTATCTATTTCTATCAATCGTTAGTCTTACGATTCACGGCGAAATTTTATGACTATTTACAAAGGGCAGGGAGAATTCGTTTCTAGGTAGTCGTGTGTTTCTCTAGGGGCGCGTGACACCCGAGGACTCGTCATTTCCATCTGAAAGACAAGAAAGGAAAAACGGAGTAAGAAAACAAGCTGTACAACCGGAGTGGCGGTGGCGAAACGCCGAGGTATAGCTACGGACTCTCTTCGCGCCTTCGTGTTCTTTGTTATTTCGCGTCGACGATGCGCGTGACTTTTTGACGAAAATGTTTACCCGCGGAGAAACCGAGGCAATGGAAATAATCTATAGTCGCCTTCGCGTGAGTCGCAGGCCGAGCAAGTCGAAGCCGCAATAAATTAGGAGCCAATTTGTTGCTTAGAAGAGTCATTTATTTCTATGCTAATTACATTTCATGTGGTTTGGAATGGTAACGAATGGCGATAGTGCATTATCATACAGCAAAATTCTCGTAGGAATGATCTCGGGGTCTCAAGTGGTGCAAGATGAATAATTTCAACGGTCAATCCAATTTTAGCCGTGCAGTAATAATTAATTACGTGCGCGATGGTAATCGCAATACCGGGATTGACCAAATTCAAAATTTATTTAAGTATATAAAGCGTAGCAATGCGGGAAAATTTTCCTTCTATATTTTTATTGATTGGACTCCCATCCGATCAGATGTTCCAAAATAGTGGGTTTTAATGACCGATTATTTGAAAAAATGATCTTTCCTTATTTGAGTATTACGAAGAGATAAAAAAGCGGTCTAATGGTGTTTATAAGAAATTCCGTAGTTTTGTAGAAATAATATTAAAAGAAAATAATTGAGATTTGTTATGAAAATAATTTATTTTTACAAGAACATAGCGGAAACTCTAAGTAGAAGTTCTGTTATACACATTCACTGGTGCTACGGATCTCTCGTTCGAGATAAATTGGCTCCTAACGTTTTTAAGGATAGATATTCTACGACACGTTCCTGCTCCGATTTTGTTCCGATACGCGTAATGCCGTGAGAATTTTGGAAATGTATGTCACTACAATTTTCCTCGAATAAAGTGCGTGTTATCTCGTGCGCGGCAATGCAACTATGGATAGTTCTCACGAATCACGAGGGTTTCTAATGGAATTTCAAAGCGCCGATTCCAAAGAGCAGGGATACATCGCGTCTAGCACGCGCGATCGTGATTTAACAGTGTGGCTGCAAAAACTTGATTCCCTGGTTATTCCCTGATTTTTCAGATCAAATTTTGTAAGTATTCTCTGATGTTTTTGTTCACATCAGGAATTTCGTATAATCAAATCAACAGAGCTATAAATAATTGTAATACAAGAGTACGAGATTGCAAAAACGTTTATACGCTAAGAAAATAAAGTTAATGGTAGAGGCCTTAGTTGATGGGACACACATGCGCTACTATCGGAGCTATGTGAAACAGCAGCTCACTTCATTGCGAAACGCATCAACGGTGAAATTTCGAGAAATTAACTCAATTTTATTTATAATTTCCAGTAAAAATCTAAAATTCGTCGATATTTCCCTGACGTTTTCCGGTTTTCCAAGTCTACAGCCACTTTGTTTAACTGAAATCGCGTTGTTAGCTTAAACATCGCACTACCGGGGTAAGCGCGAGGAATCACCCATCGCGCGAATCCCGAGAATCTCTTGCACTCTTCAAAATATCGACGAGTCTTTGGATGAGCACGTACGAAACTCCTAAAAATGATTGTACTACGCACATTTTTATTTTCGAAACATCTGTTCCAATCACATCGAAAAAGATAACAGTCACGAGGACGCTCGTCCGTTTATGCGTGCCTCGCATCTCCCGAAGTTACTGAATTAGCGTTCGATCGAGCGACCGGAGTAGGAACGTTCGTGAAGATTAAGATTTGGCTAAAGGTGACGTCGTACACACAGTCTTACGCCGGATTGATGTTGTGGTGTCTGAATTGCGTGAGGGCTTCCCGATTATTCCAGAGGCAGTATATCGCTGCAATTCCTAGACCAACGCCGCCACCCAACATACATTTCCGTAGACCATCTGCAAAGGAAAATGTCCGTTGTTTCGTAACTATTTTCTCGACACGCCGACTTGGCGGATAGAGCCGCGAGCCTTCCCTAGCTACAAGACCGGGGAATATTTTTCTCCGTCGATTCGCGCTCGTACTCGATTCCTTGGTTGGTTACGTGTGAATTTCTAAGCAGAGTCGTGCTCGCTGCCGCCGTTTGTCACGGTGTTTAGCAAAGTGTGAAAAAGAAATTCCCTGACTTCTCCAGGTTTTCCAGTCTGAAATAACCAAATCTCCCTGACTGCTATGGATATAGATCTATCATAAAGTGTTGCGCATCATCTTTTATTGAATGAACAAATTAACCAATATTCATAGAACAGGTTATAACGACTGAAGAAATAAACATTAAAATAATTTAATTTTGTCAAATCACATTATTATTTAATGGCTCTTTCAGAATAAGATTTTAAATACGTACATGTATACATATGGAACACTTTTTTTTAGATTTCTATATAAATTCTTAACAGACTAGAAATCAGGCTATTTCAGAAATTTGAATATTCTCGAAAAATTCCAGAAAATGCTTTAATTTCCCTGATTTTTCCTTGACTCACATAATTCCCTGACAATTTGAGGTTTCTCAGAATTCCCTGACCGCTGGACACCGTGTTTGTTATAGCGCGCGGATAATTTGATTCGGTCGACGTAGAGTCGTGCGCGGGCGTCGCACAAGCTAACGTATCAATTGTAAATGCACGCGTACCTGTCGACTTGAAGAGCATGCCAGTCGCCGAAGCAGCTGCCAAGGTATTTAACGAATCATCGGTTCCTCTGGCCCAAGACAAAAGTACTCCAAAGCCGCTGTACATTACCGATACGACTCCAAGTGTGTTAGACAATGATGAACCATGTTTCATCACATGATTTATTAATCTGTAAAGAGTGTGACGACATAAGATTCGCTTTATGTCGTCGAATTTCGCGACGGACGTAATCATAGGAGCTCGTCGCTCGACGTACTGCGTTCGTCTGAGTTTTCCCGTCTGTCCCGCGAGGGTAGTCGATTTAAGTCCCCTGTACAGGCCGGTCCCACCGCCTAAACCAGCACCCATGATGCATGCGGCTCCGATTTGACTGAAAGCCAATTCGAACCGCCCTCGTTGCTTCACAGCACCCTCAGGAAATATAAACTCTGGCTGGCTCACCGGCAGGTATGAGGGGTCAAAGTTCAGATAAGGACTGAGCGGCGCCAGTCCACGCTGTGACGTTACTGTCGAAAATGAAGAAAGAATCGTCGAGTAGAACGCAATGAACCATCTTAACTCATGAGTCTCTCAATCGAATCCAAGGATTCACACAAATATCAATTTTACCTCTCGGGAAAATTATATCCTCCGAAGTAGGACGGGATGCTTCGTTGCCGTCGCTACTCCCAAAAATCTTGGTATTCAAATCGTTAACGATCGAAGCCATCGAATGCGCGCGAAACACGAATCGAATAATACCGCGATACCGACGATAAACGACATCGGCGAGAAACGGAACCGTGCGCGAAGCGGGAATCTTCTCTGATATAATAGGCTACATAAATTTTTAAGTCGTCGTTGTCCTTGTCATCGTAAAATGAAATTTTCCCCCGTGTTGCGACTATCTTTCGCTACTCTTCGATGCTCTGTTATTTTGCGACGTCGACTGTCTTTTGAACGCCAAGCAGTGGCACACGCACGTCGCTCGGATCGAAATGAAAATGATCGCTTTACTAAACTAACGGATCATGGTATTGCTCGCGAACGTCGTGTAATAACATTCCATGATTTCGTCATTGTCAGCGTTGAAGAAGCGCTTACGATTTTAGATTATAGCACGTTATAGCATGCGTTAAAAGTGAGGTTAGAAGCGGAGCGTGAAACTGAAACTCGCTTGGGAGCCGATCTATCAAAAGACACGCGCGTCGATGCAGTTATATAATTATTCGAGCGCCTTCGAATGTAACGATCAGGTGGAATTAGCGATGCTGCGTAAACATCTCGCGGTTACAAGCGATGGAATTGAGTTTTTTCTGCTCAGACGTTCGCGTTCGATAAGATTCTCGAGGATCTCAACTTACCCGGTATGTTGAAACTATCATCTCGTCGGCTGCTTCTCGTGGGATTGTTTTGCGAATTCTCGCCGCGTAAATCGATCATTCTTGTAACTAATTATCACTACACGTTTCTATATACCAAGTGCGCGCACTATCAGGCACCCGCAACTTTCCGCTACGCCGGTTTACGTGAACAAATCGCAAAAAAAGGCGATGTGCTCGCACGATAGAAATATACCGGGTGCGCCATCTGACGGCGCTCGGAAGAACCTCGCTATGTAACTACGTTGTAGGTAAAATTACGTCGATATTGCAGTACAGTACTATCATAAAAATTCATTAATTTCCCTTCTGATCACTATAATTCCGTGGTGCAACTTCAGTTGAGTAAATAAATGACGCGATAGGATAAAATTTCGCGATATACACCTCACATCTACCCTTACAGTACTTGTGGTTAGAAAAACGACGGAAGGGAGAGATGTTCGAGAGATAACGAAATCATCGCACCGGAACACGCATCAATAGTTTATCCGCGTTTTTGGAGACGTCTCGGGTAACGGTGGAATGTTGCGTGAACTTTAGCGCAACGACGATTCAAACTGACTGCGCGAACGACAACTTGGCTCGCTGTTCGAGACATTCGATCGCTTCAAATTCCTCGAGTGTCTTCGATTCCTCAAAGATATGGACAAATTGAGGAGAGCTCTGAGCGGTAACGATGAGTGCGACGAGGAGAGCGGAATCATTAACCAGGTAGTTATATATGTATCCTTACGTTCGGCGATGGCAGGCTTTCATATTTTGTATTCGCAACGTTTTTATACGTGTGACTCTTTTCGTGTGATTCTTGCTGCCAGGGTGACGTAGACTTTCTGGTAAGTCCTCAACCGTTGGAATCTTTGAAATAAGTAGCATCGCCGATAGTATTGGTACCTTTGAGCTGAGGGAGACGCGAATGAGGTTATACTCGTGTAGTATCCCAGATAATACTGAGTCGTTCAAAAGTTGCTGAAAAGGCGTTTTCAAAGAGTCACTGACTTCTTTTAGTGGACTCTGGGACAACACAATTCAAAAAGTCATCTTGAAGTCATCCGTAGGCAGTCTAATGTCTCACTTTTTGTTAACTTAAGTCTCATGTTATCACAAAGATGATTATTGGATAGCTCGAAATTTAAGTTAGCTAAAAGTCAGACATCAGACTTCCTACGGATGACTAAGATAGCTTTCTGGTTTTTTTGGCAACTTGGCTGCAAATCGTGTCTAATGTCTTAGCTTTTAAACGTCCCTGGCATGTCTTCGGGACAGGCAAAAAAAGATATTTTTTAGACGTCGCCAGCGTGTCTGCAAGTTGTCTGTTAGATGAGTCTTTAAGACACTTTATGTATGTACGTAAAGACGTCTCAAAATAGACGTCTCTTAGACGCCTTTAGGGCAGACGCGTTATTCGGGACGTGAAGTAGCTCGACATGGGTGAGAGATCGACTGCTCGCTCTTTTCGGATTCCCATCGGCTTTTACACATTCATCTTTATCGTTTCAACGGTATTCTAGGTGATGGACTCCACTACGCTGAGCTGGTCGACGCGAATAAAAGGTTTCGCCATCTGCTTTATCGTCGGCATCCTCTGCTCCTTCCTCGGTTCGTTCGCCCTGTTTTTGAATAAGGGGATGACGGTGTTCGCGGTATTCTATACACTTGGGAATCTCATTTCGTTGGCGAGGTAAAAAGACGTTACGGAGGAGCAATATTGTCAATCCTCGACCTCGGAATCACGATCGACGTTCGCTTTTCAGCACGTGCTTCCTGATGGGTCCTGTCAATCAAATGAAGAAAATGTTCGCGGCGACTCGCGCGATCGCGACGATACTGGTCCTGGTTTCCATCGCGATGACGTTGGTCGCGGCTCTTGCGGTGAGTTCGACAAAACGTGTATTATTGTGACAAGGGAGGAGTTTTCAATGAATTTCCCGTTTTCTCGCAGTTGGAGAAAGCCGGCCTCGCTTTGCTGTTCATAATCATCCAATCGCTGGCCATGACGTGGTACTCTCTGTCCTACATACCGTACGCACGTGACGCCGTGAAAAAAACAGTCGAGTCCTGCATCACGTGAGGAGCTCGCCACCCGAGCCTCTCGGAACATGTCCTTCCAATTGCACGTAAGCGATACGAAATCGGAGCATGATCATCAGACGATAAATATCTGCGGTAGAGGCGAGTCGGAGATGACCGGGATATACTTTAATCGGATCGGAGATATTTTGCTATGCCTTTGATAATTATGTACATTTTATACGATAGTCTCGTCGAAATGACGCCCTATTGCTCGTATCGCGCACGCGAACGGGCACGAGTGGATAATACGCGTCGAACCTAGCGCGTCAAGATTTGAAGAATTTATTTTTATACGGCTGTGTCTCTCGAATCGATAGTTAGGGAATTGGACGTTCGAAAGAGGCTCGAAACTTTGTTACTTCGCTGATCGCGCATAAATTGAAATGTGCCTTATACTTACGGGGTTCGTCTTTGCGAATTCCATTCGTATCGTCGCTCCGGGAAATCTTAATTAACGCGGACGACCGTAATGTACGTACGTATGTATATTCGTAAAATAAAATCCGCGTACGCATAACTGTGGAATTAGACCTGAATTATAGCAAAAAGGTCATACCAAATCTTCGTTCCACGAGTTATTACATCGCGGAACGCCGTTCTCATCGCGTCGTATTCTATTAGTTTTTGTATTCCAAAGTTTGAACCTACAGCGAGTGTCGACGATTGTCTCAAATGTGCATTTATTTGGAACTACGTAGGTAAAATACGCGTCGGCGTGATAATATCGAGATCCCCCGCAGCGAGAATAAATACGGAGTCTCTGAACGAGGATGATGTAACTAGGGAGCGGTGCGCCGTAGATGACTGTAGACTTATGGCAATCGTGTCGGACTATCGATCGAAGGGAGAGGCTCACTAGTGAACAGTTAGCAAATAGCGAATTATGCGTGTAGAATATTTTCGAGCGTATGTCGTTGTCCTCGTTTTGACGTTGCGTATGGAATTTATACTGAACTCTGATGATTAGTACGCGCAATTTTATGCGAGTTTAACGGTGTATACCGCTTAAAATGTGTACGCTCTACTAACTGTCCCAATAGCAAGAAACGTTCTAGCAACTAGATATATTTCAGAAACTTTCAGACGACTCTGTGTTATCTGGAAAGGAACGACTAGTGGAAAAAATCTTTAATAAATTAAGGGTGTCTACAGACAGTATCACTGGTAAGAACTCTGAGTAAGATCTGCTGTATGAATTTATATGCCTGCCCGGATACTCGACCTAGTCGTCCAGCTATTGGGACAGTTACTAATCACGCGGAAGAACCGATATTAAGACGTAACACGTAAATCCATCTGTTGTACGATTATTTGATATACTTATTTGTAACGACTATGAATAAACACATAAGATCGTAATTATCGGTCTGGGTGTATACCTATGTATTTATTTTGTTTACCTAGAAATCATTTATCAAGAGTTCAACAATCGGATCATCCAGTTAGGGTGCTCGATGCAGCTATCGTAACAATCAATTCGCATTGTTTCAAAATTAACCACAAACCTTGTAAATGCTACGATTAATTTTTTTTCCGAGTACAGTTGTTATACCGAGTTCTATTCTTACGATAGCGAAGAATATGAATCATCGCGGACTTCCTTTATATGATGGTCAATGCAAAATTTCTGATCCATTGCACGCAATGAGAGAGGAAGACTTTTTAGTATACAGATATCTGACTCTCTTCTTAGCAGGCGAGTTCAGAATCATGAGGCGGCGACAAATACGATGTGGCGAAGAGTCCCAGGTTACATCAGTTGTGCTCTTACGGCGGTATGTGGAACGGGTGTGACACATCCATCAATTACTTTGTAAAATTCATCTTGACTGGGAAATATCATGCCTGAAGATAGTCGTCGTGCATCGGATAGGACAAAGCCGGTACTCACAATGTGATCGAATGTCCAATTCTCCCATTCCACGGGAACTCGTAGGAAGCAGACGATTAATTCCGTCGAGAAAACTTGATCGGAACACATGTTGCTATCTTTCGAATGGAAGACATGATTAATGGGATGAATACGAGGTATTTAAGCAGGATGCTCTGTAGCGGCAGCAGATCTGTGGTGAAATTTCCTGTTCGAACCTATCGAGACGATTCCGGCACTGATCCATGGAAGACGAGATCACACTGTGACGAGATCGAGAAGAGTACGGGGTGTAGGTACAAAGAAAAAGGGGGAGTACGTAGACTCATGCATGTGGGATTGTGCGCTGGTGTGTGTTTAATTTAAAAACGGAAAACGTTAACCTAAGAAAGCCAATCAGCTGCGACGAGAATTTCACCAACCAATCCAGTGTACCGATGAACATTTCCATTCAAAAGGATCTAAACGCTCATTGGCCGCGAGGGAGACTCGATGCCCCTTCTCCTCCCTTTTTCTCATCGGATCAACAGGTGTCGCAGCCGCTGCAGCAGTCGTATCCCATCCTCCCTCTATTACAGACACGAAATCGTCGGCCATTTGTATACTTGTCGCGCGGGTCGCGATTTGTCTCACCGATTTTTCAGTCGTTATTTATTAATTTCTCAGCGGTAAGTACTCATTTTCCATTACGAACTACGCCCGTCGCTTTTTTCGGTGCATTCACCGATGCCGAAGCACCCTGCCGTTGAGAGGGAAACCACCGGGAATTATGGAGTCGCCGTTACACGGCATTTCGTTCCGCAAATAAGCGATATGAAATTGAATCGACTATCTACGTAATATTTAACTTGTAGCCGAAAAGAAAACTATCAACTCATTATCGGTATCGCGTTTTTTTTGTCGTCGATGGGGAGACAGCTGACGGGAAATGATGGTCTCGCGTGTATCTTTCTGGGTAGATATACAAGGTTGTTTTTTTCAACTGAAAAAAAATCTATTACGATCGCTGTATTCGCGGCGGACGGAGTTTTTCTTTCATCTGTCCAACTTTCACACAACCGATTATTATCTGCGCGCGAATCGCAATTTGTAACGCGCGTATTATTGAGACAATTCTTTATAATGCAAAGACTGTCATTTCGTTTGTCGGAATACATGTTCCAGACAATGCCAGCACGCGATCCCGAGCGACTGAGCCACATGGCTAAATTCAAATTTAACAGCAAGTACGATGTGAGTACAACTGTAATTTTGCACGATCTTTCCTACGAAGGAAAGAAGCTTCGATGACGTCGAAATTCTTTGATTCAGGACGCTCGGAGGAGGAGGAGCGAGGTGACGGTGGAATTACGTAAAGCCAGAAAGGATGACCAGTTGTTCAAGCGTCGTAATTTGGTCGTGGACAAAGAATCGCTTTCACCTCACGATCGAGATGACGGCAGCGGAGGATCACTGAACACCATGTCCATCGAGGACATTGTCATTGGCATGAATTGTCAAGATGAAGTGCTACAGCTTCACGCTACTCAGGCGTGCCGAAAGATGCTTAGCCGAGAGAGGAATCCGCCGATCGAGATCATGATTCAGAAGGGCATTGTGCCGTTGTGCGTTAAATTCCTGTCGTGCAGTCACAAGTACGTAACGAGTTTCATGAGTATACGATTACGCCGAGTAAGATCGATTCGAATTTATTAAGCTGCGTCTTTTAGCATTGTTGGTAGTTGGCGAAATTAATTCAAATTGGGAAGCTCGTAATATCTCTGTCTCCGCTAGCTTCAATCCACTAAAATAAATTTTAATCAGTCCTATTTCATTATTTACGTACCGCTATCGTGTTCTTTTTTCATTTAATAGTCTAAAAATTATTCAACTTGGAAAATCACAAGCAATGAGCATGATTGCTAACGCGATTTCAGTTAGATTTGACAGATACCGATAATTCGAGCAATATCTGATTTATCGTCTACGTACGAAAAATTCCCATGTGTGAACTATTTTTAAAAAACCCAAAATTGAAAGACGTTCATGATCGTTCACGGATTAATGGGATTATACTAATTTTGTCGCATTCGTCTCTCTCTCCCTCTCATGGCCATCGAACAATTGTTTTCATTTACAGTCCTGCACTTCAATTCGAAGCAGCTTGGGCACTTACCAATGTGGCTTCGGGCACGTCCGAACAAACCCACGTCGTCGTGAAGCAGGGTGCCATTTCGAAGCTGGTAGAATTGCTGAAATCAGGGTCCCCGAACGTTGCCGAGCAAGCGGTATGGGCCCTTGGCAATATCGCCGGCGACGGACCAGCCGCCCGCGATCTCGTTCTCAGTCACGACGCCATGCCGCTCTTGCTGAGCTTGATCAAGCCGGATACGTCGGTGGGTCTCGCATGCCTCAGTTCTGAAAAAATATCCGGCGGGCTTGCCGCTGGCCGCATCCTGAAACGATCCACATATCCTGATATTTATTTCGACTTTTAGGTCACGTTTACGCGGAACATCGTCTGGACCTTGTCCAACTTGTGTCGCAACAAAAATCCTCCGCCTCCGTTCGAAAATGTCCGACCTGCTCTGCCGGTACTGAATCGTCTGCTCAGCCATTCCGATAAGGACATTCTCGGTGAGCGTCGATTTATTCGCGTAGCTCTGCGTACGCAAGTTGGAATAGAATCGCGCAACTCGAGGAGATTACCGTCTCTCGAGCTGGTTAAACGACGAACCCGACTTTTGCAGCCGATGCCTGCTGGGCGCTGTCGTACCTGACCGACGGGCCGAATGATAAGATCCAAGCAGTCATCGACTGCGGAATCGCTCCAAAGTTGGTCGAATTGCTCGCCTCGGAAGAAGTGGCGGTTCTCACACCCGCTCTGCGAGCTGTCGGAAATATTGTCACCGGAAACGACGCTCAGACAGACGCGATCATTGCCGCCGGTGGTTTGCGACACCTCGGAACGTTGCTGCAACACAAACGGCTCAATATCATGAAAGAGGCGGCTTGGACCACCAGCAATATAACCGCGGGAAATTCCGAACAGATACAACACGTTATCGATGCCGGTCTCGTGCCGCCTTTAATCGCGACACTGCAAAATGTAAGTATCACGCTTCGCCCGGGGTCTATTCGATATCTGGCACTCGTCGGGCGAGCTCGGTCTTTGCGCGTTGTCCGATGGAAGGGACTTTTGACACTTTCGTTGGATGCTGTAGATTTAAATTTCCACACAAAGGCGTTTCAAGAATCTGACCTTGGACGATGACCGTCAATGCTTTGGCTCTCCTTCTGGATCTTTACCTCGATACGTACATTTATCGCGGGAATCTCGATATTTCAGGGAGACTTTAAATCGCAAAAGGAGGCGGCATGGGCGGTGACGAATTATACTTCCGGTGGCTCGGTGCAACAACTCGCGTTGCTCGTGCAGATGGATGTCCTGAAACCAATGTGCAAGTTGCTCGAGGCTCAAGATTGGAAGACGGTCGTTGTCGTACTCGACGGTCTCATCAACATCTTGAACGCCGCCGAGAAGATGGGAGAGGCCGAGCGAGTGGCCATCATGATCGAAGAAATTGGAGGGCTCGACAAATTGGAATTGCTGCAGCATCACGAGAACGAGAATGTTTATCAGAAAGCCATGGCCATAATCGATTCGTTCTTCTCCGAAGAGGTAAGCGAATCTACGATGATGTGTCCGCTCTACGAGCATTGACATCCGGAAGGATACCGCGTGTCTAATGCCAAGAGGGTGTAAGCGACACTTTTACGCCCTTTTGGCATTGACAAAAGCCAAAAGGACGTATAGTTTTTTTTTGCTGTTGCCTTAACAAAATTATACGTCCTTTTCGCATTTCAATCGACTTTTACGACGCTTACGTCCTTTTGGTATCAGACACACGATGTCTCGTTAACGCTAACGATTATCGTTCCGTTCCGCAGAATACCGAAGTCTTGAGCTCAGCTCCCGAAACCGTCGATGGACAGTTGGCTTTCAAAGCGGCAGCTCCACCCCAAGATGGTTTTCGTTTGTAATAAGACTTTCCAGTTGCCCCGCGGAAAAGCTGCGCTGCTTGACACACGATCCCACTGTCGAAAATAGTATTACGCGCCGCCACTCTCGAATCGTCGGAAAAACTTTGCGCGGAGGTAGACTTCGGAGGGCGTACGATCTCCCACCTCTCGTATTTTATTTAAGGTGTTGCTTTAGGAAAGAATGCTTCTCGCGCAGTCGCTGTTGAAGATCCAAGGAATTGGCGGGCTTTTAAGGGTGAACGGGGGGTGAGCGACTTTGCGATTAGACCTTGGAATCCTCTGCGTCTCCTCGATAACCCGACCGGACAAAGCTTACTGATTTGTTATCGCGTCGTTCGAAGATTTGTACATACATAAACCTTGATTTTGTGGTTGGGAGGGAGGTTTGAAATTGAAATTTGGTAATATCGTGCTTCGAGATCACTGCAGATTGCAAGATCGGAACGATGACTCGCTCGTTCCTCTCTTCGATTCGACGCGGAGTTGCATCTTCTACGTCTCTGCGAGCGACTTCGGAAGAATCGTCCTTTGCATTCGCGCAAATAAGATCTCTATCTATTTTCCTTTTTGTAAGTAAGTAAGTAAGTAGTTTTACGCGTTTCGTTTTATTGAACAGCCTCTTGCACTCGCGCTGAAAGTATATATTCATTTCGTTTGCGATCACGCACGGAGATATATTAAACTCCTGGTATCCGTCAATTTATGAAACATCATCGACAAGTGCATATTCACGTATATATTGAAGATCTTTTAGTTTATTGTTTCATTCGTCGCCAAATTGCTATTTCATCGCGACGATCGTCCTCGCGCCAATATCATTCCTGATCATTTAAGATTTTTAATCCTGTTGATCGATTTTTTAGAAACCGACAGGTGTCGCATTGTATGATGCGTTGAAAAATGTGTTCTAGATACTATTTTTTTCTACTATACGTGTAATAAAATTTTGATATATAACACCTGCCACCTGTTTTTCCGTTTGATCGAAAGAAGCATTTCGACCGCCTAAATGCGACCTGTAAATGCAGAGAGAGAGAGAAGGGAACGACGATCAATCGATCCGCGTAATTGTGCGCGGTTCAATAGCGATGATTTCATTACCCGGAGACCTCGGGTGAAAGTTTGCGCGACACTTCTTCTTTCTCAAGATCGCATTTCAATCTACGAAGTATGGCTCTACGATATCAAAGTGATCGAAAGCTTGATGGATGGGGAAATAATTGTGGTGGAAGAGCGTGCTATTTTGTACCGAGCGATTCTTATATATTCTCCCGTTTATACAGGCATTTGTACAACGGGTAAGTACGGGAGAGAATTAGTTTTGCCAAATGCGTTTAATAAATATCAATACACGAACGATAATGTTATACAAATGTTATCGTAACGTGATACGTTTTCTTTACTTACGCTCGCTTACATTCAATACAAATGTCATGCATTACGCAGGCAATGTTTTTGTCTAGTCGTCTCCCAAGTTAAACGCAAAAGCACACGTAAACGAATAAGAGGTGCACGCGGTTCCGAAATTCATTGGCACTGCGTATGACTTAATAAAATATGAGAATCTCTTGGTGACTGTCACGTATGTTACGTTATCTACAATCACATTTATGATCTGTGTTTTTATTATAGTGTCAGGCAATGAAGACCGGTGATTCACGCGGTATTACACCGTCTGATTAAAGTATAATACATTTTATCGATACTACGATAGACTAAAAGAAGCTCGTAGACAGCTACCGCACCAATCGAAGGCGCGGAGCGACCGCGCGTAGCTTTGAGTAAACGAGAGAAGCGTAAAACTTCTCGTTGCACTTACGTCGCGACGTGTGACGGCGTCTAGTTAAATCTGAAAGTAATATTCGCTGACATTTCCACGTTTTTTAGTCTGCGATAATTGGTTTCCCTCGATCCTCGTACATACGTGGATCCGATATACATAACATTCAACGCAACGATCGTCCTCTCGGACGATTCTACGGGGGACGACAAATTGTCTAGTGCACACATACGCATACAATTATTAATACTTTATATTCCCTTTAGTGTCATCGATCTGCGGACTGTGTGTTCCGGAATGAGCGTGAGAGAATACATGAGATTAGGTAGTTGGCTGATCGCTAGACGCCGCGCTGACTGGATATCGCGCAAAAATCACTCTTGGACGTAAGTACGATACTAAAGCAACACAAATATTGCAACGAACCGCATAAACGAACAAACGAGGAAAAGACTAATTCCCGTGGCCCTCGAATGTATCCATCAAATTGTCGTAAAACATTACGAGCTATAAATAATTAATTTAATTTGTCTCATCCGCACTAATAATTAAAAGTTGTACTTTGGGTTTTTTATCCGAGCTTTCGCTATAACGCAAGTCTACGAAGTCGTGAAGTCCTACATCCTTCGCTTTATATAAAACTATAAAAATATACCGTGTGGACCTTTGGGAGAACAAAATTCCTCATCGAGTGCTGCGCGCGCACGAGTTCCGCGTCCGGGACTCGTCCGAATTGCTTCTCCGAATCATCCGGGCGAATAAATTCCTAATTCACGACGCTCGGATAAAAGGATTATGGCTACGATACAATTTACGAGACCGAAAGCTGTACGGCGAAACGATTTCGACTAGGATACTACGTAGGCCGATTAATGAGTAAGCCTCGGCCGTACAGCCGTCAATGAGCGACGACGTGGGTCGTGTGAACAGCCGAAGTGAGTGATTTTCGTTGGTTCAATTACGAGATTTACCTACAGGTATTTATAGTATTTACTTGGTAAATACTATAAAAATTGGACGCGTAAGCTACATTTCACCGTTCAACGTCATTTCCTAGCTTATTCTAACGTTAGGACTCTGCGCGTAGAGTCGCGTCACTTGCGTTTGCACCGTATACGGAGTAGACTCTGTGCTTGGAAGGCACTATCGGGAGGAGTGCCCACCAAGTAGAGAGTTTCACTCGCACGTGGGACTGGGCAACTGCGGATCGTTCCCCTCGTCGGGGGAAGGAAGTGTGCAGCTTCCAAGTGAAATGCCTTTCAAGAAGAGAGTCTATATCGCAGGTATATAATAATTTTCTCGCACCGTATAGTTATGGATACCATATCTCGTCATTATTTCGATGCGTCGTTCTCGAGACACTTATGCCCGATGAAATACTGTTCGCGAGTATGCCGACACACGCGAGAAGAAGACTTTATCAAATTGCGGTACATACTCGGCAAAGGTATTGTTTTCCGCACTAAGCGACCCGATGTATCGATGTCGCGTAGTGTCATCGATTCAAGTCCGACAATACTTTGCAAGCGTTCACGTGGGGGGAGAGGGAGGTCGATTCACTCGCACACCGTCCCACTGGACAAAAAATTGAGTGAATTTGGGACGTCCGAGTGCAAAACTTGTCTTGCGCGGTTGCGATAGAATAAAAATAGTAATAGTAAAAACGAGGATCAATTACAGCGAATAACACATGATTTTTTTTCTCATCAAGTTGAAAAATGAGGTAAAGTCAGTTTCGAATACCAAATGATGTCACGTCGAAAGCGAAATAGATCAACGTGTAACTCAAATTTTTAAAAGAGCGAACGCGAGTTTTGCGCATCGGTACGTCCCGTTCGAGCACCCTACTTATATCGCCGCCTCTTGCTTTTCTACCGCATTCGCGAGGGTGTGTCGTAAGCAGTTCCGACTAGTTCTATTACAGCTCTGTAGAGTATATAATTCGAAAAGCCGCGCCTATATGTATAATCAATACCTTGTGTACTGTGGAAATACGTCGCAATATTATGTATCTTGCCACTATCGCCATAGAATGAAATCACTCTGATCGTTCACCAAGAAATGATATACGAATGCCGCTTTCTTTCTGTCGAAAGTCGCCTGAGACACTCGACTTCTGTTCTGGCACTCGTCCCTGCTCCTCGGAGGATCTCGCAAGAAGATCGAGCCGAATAAAGTCGCTGAAAGTACGAACACGTACGCCACATGTAGCTTCTACGATAAAAGGCGGTGCTATGCTCTCGTAAAATTCAAAGACGACGGGCCGACTTACCGAGAGTTTTAGCATCCAGACCATTGTCCTGAGTGTGACTTAATAATTCTTGCAGGAAGGAGCAGATGTAGAGGAACACGGTTCTCCTTATTTCGGGCAGTTGCATCACAATCTGCAAGCGCGATAATCAGAGTGCGTCAAAGTCGATTGCAAGCTTCGCAGCCCCTATTTATTTCGTTTTCGAGGAAATAGGGGAGATTTGTGAAGAAAAAGGGACAATTTTGATAAAAAAGGAAATCTGCCAGAAATTAGAAACGAGTAGTCGCTTTAAAAAATAACAATTTTCAAGGAGTATAATGAAACACAAATATTTATTAAGCGAATGAAGGATATTTTTGTAACTTAAACATGCATATCCCATGTCAAGGAACTTGAATCTGAGTATCGCGATTTCTGATTTAAGGAAATGGGAATCTAGTTTCCGGTAAAAAAACATTTATTCAACCAGAATTTTATATATTAAGCAAAATATTGATACAGGTAGGTGAAGCAGGGATTATAGTACCACTTTATAAAGAAAAAAGAAATTGCAAATTTTTACCCTTTCCACGTAATCCGAAATGATGAAAAGATAAACTCAACCGAGGTTAATAGGTAGCTTTAGAGGAAAAATATCGAATTATAGAGGAAAAAGGGGAAAATCGCGACTGTTAGGATAAAAAGGGCAAACTTAAAAAAAATAGGGAAATAAAGGGAAATAGGAGACACACTGTGAAGTCTGCGATTGAAAGAAGTTGTCGATCGGCGTTATCACGCGCTTCAGGCTGGGAGTGCTTACGTACCTGCTTGCACTGCATGTAGTTTATCGCCGCGGAGAGGCAAACGTTATGCAAATTGTACGGAACCAAGGGTTCCGCGGTAGACTCCAAAAGCAGAAGTAACGCTTCTGCAACGGAGTGCACACTGCCAGCTGGATATAGTACGTTAGGAAAATATAATTTCTCAATTTTATTAAAACGACGAACGTCCCGGTTTCTTTTCACTTCTCAAATAAGATTAAATCCTTCCGATAAATCTCCCGGTCGGAGGAATTTGGTAATGCGTTTAATCGGTAAATGACCGAATCGCTAGAGATATCGTTGTACGTCAGACGCGGGGTATGTACACAGGAAAGGATACGCATGGAATCTTGGCTCCACGCGTCCAGCCAGTCCCGGATGGCTATTATCTCACTGTGAAGTCCTGGCGTTTCGAATAATCCAGCAGTTTTAATGCCGTGCAGGTACAACCTATCGACCAAGAGCCAAACTTCCTTTGGTACCGGGTACGGCTCCGCGGAAGGATTTTTGTTGTTTTCCTGCACAAAGGGAATTTTAAAAGTAAATTGACAGCTGAAAAAATGTTTCGAAAATCTCGATCGATTTTATTGATCGCGCATTCGCACCGCATGTAGTCGAAGGCAGTGCTAAGCAGCGAGCGCGAGACGGAGATAAACGGGTGCGACTTCCTCGTGCATTACGAGACCAGCAGATGAGCCGCGTAGAAAATTGAGCTGTACTTGCGTAAACGCGTATAGTCTTTTCGTTGGTTTGATAATTAGTTTACAGTATAATTTTTTCGTGGGGCTTTCTTACCAACTCCATTATTCTTCCAATAGGAATCTCTCTGATGGGAACGCGTATGTGAACCAAAGCTTCCATCGACGACCCGAAGCAACTTCTCTCGTAAACACCTAGGAAACAGGATGTAATTGGTATACGTTGAACTCTCGTCGAAAGGATACACGTGCCACGCGAGAGCAATACCTGTAACGGTGACGAAAATATCTTTGCCCCCCTCCAAGTGCAAAACTAGTATATCGTACAGCTTGTCCTCCCCAGAATTCAGCTTGCAAGCAGACTTCTTATCGACGTATACTTCCAGCTTGATGTCACACTTCTCGCCTTTTAAAACAGTTTCGTTATCGAATTATCTTATATATTTCTAGATGGTTATTTTTTGTGATAAACCCCTTTTTTTCTCCCTTCATACGAAATAAAAAAACGATAAATGAGGTATCATTTTAAAGATTCAATTCTCCGCTTTCGACGAATTTTTAATTTACAATTGCACATTGTATTATTTGCTTAAAAATTAAAGGTAAAAATTCACTTTCGGCAAAGATAACATATCGACTCATCCAACGAAGATTGCAGTAACTGATTTTTTGTACTTTTGAGATACAATAGTTTCCGACGGAAGATTTTCATAAATCGGAGATACTATTAAACGTACATGGTACATGTTAGTTGCCTACATTACTATTTTGTGAGATACGACTCTTTTCTGGGGAAGATATCATTGTGTTTTACTGTTGTGGAAATTGTAATTCAAAAAGTACAAAATTTGAGTTACTACAGTCTTTGTTAGACGAGTCGATATAATCTACAATCATTCCATATCTTTCGCATTTACGTTCCCAATCTTTTGTCGTCTCCGGAATTTTCGCATGGGCCCACTAGTATTATGTAATAGCGAAGCGCTCGATGTTCTTACCAGGCTTTATGAAACCGGTGTAAGGCTCTATGTGCAACCACTCTTTGCAATAACTCTCGTCGTCTAACTTTTTGATGAATTCAAATTGAACCGGCACCTAAAAACCGTCGATTTAAGTATAACGTCTCTATAAAGTTAATACGCGTCGTAAAATATAATATATGGCACGTTCTCCGAGTGTTGTTCTCGACTAACCTGACCCGTATTAGCAATAATGAGTTCCTTGCTGCTGGGCTCGAGAAACTTTAGAACGTCGAAAATAATTTCCGTGGTATCCACCATAACTTGGGGTAAAAATTCGTTTTCCAACTTGTCCAACTTTTTCATCACCTCCTCGTGAATCTTGCGATACTTGATCATGTCTATTACTCGAATCTAAAACGTAATCGATCATCGAGTACCTAAGTATTGGCGATCTGTTCGTTAAAGGGAAGCTGGATGCTTTCGCGAAAAAGATACCGAGATAATTTCTCACCTGCGAATCGAAAATGGCACTGACTGGTTTGTGATCCGACATTCTCAATTCGGGATGACTTCTGTAGTCTAATTGAGAAATCGTTTCACCTTTCCATAATATTCTGTCGCACCAAGCAGGCGCTCTCCCCTTTTCGCTGATTTTCGTAAATCAACATTTCATCAGTTTTTGTTTATTCTTAATCAGCAATGGTAGAAAAGCAGGGAGAGGGAGAGGGAATATTCTCTCAATACGAACCTCGAATCCCAATTATCGGTACCCGGATCATATTTATAAGTCGGCTTAAACCTGATCTCAGCCTCTTGAAAGCCTCGCAGGACTTTACCAAGGCGCTTTTGTTGCACGAGTTGATCCAACGCTAACACGACGCTATAATTTTCCGCTAAAATATGATGCTTCGCCGTGTGTCCGTCCATCTCCGTTATCCGGTAGTTCAAATCTCCCAGCCAGTAAATCTGGCTATTAATAATGATCGTTTAATCATCGCCCCTCCTCGCAAAGTCAATCCCGCCTCGGTGCAATTTACGCGAAAATGGCTCATTCCTTCATTCGTTTGCCGCGTAGTCCTCAAAGCGACTTACTCGTGATCCTTGAAGCCCTTCGAGGGGACGTACTTGGAGAATCTGAGCCTCGCGCAAATGTCGGCGTAATCCTGATTCCTCCTCTCGTATTCCTCGCAGTGAGCCGCCAAGTGCGCGTTCACGAAGCAGACGGAGGTGTTGTGTATGGTGCAGCTTACCGCCACTCCACCTTTGTTACCCTGAGCGCAAGTATCGATGTGGGATTACGTCGAGGAGAGAGCGATAAACCAGCCAGAGAAACATTAGAGATCTCTTTGCGGAATTACCATCTTTCCCATGATACCGGTTCCCACGGTGTCCCAAGACACGATCTTTATGAACGGCATGTGTATCTCTTGGGCGAATACGAGCAGCAGCATGCCTACGAGCCTCACCGCTTTAACTTCGTGATAAGTACCTTTAGGGTGTAACGACTTTGTCACCACTTGGCTGCGCACAAACGATTTTCAAGTGACACCCTCCATGCGTACTGTATCGCGTAGTGCGCATAGCAAATCGGTTATATTCCACGCGAATCGCAGTGTGTCCAATCGAGAATATCACACTAAGAGCGAATTTAGGGCGTCGATCGACATCTTCATTCGATACAGCCGTCCTCGATAACGAAGATAACGAAGATAACTGCTCTCGATCTCGATGAAAATCTATGGATACGAAGTTTACGCGAAAGAGAAGCACGCGGTCGCTTTAATTTCGAATAAACTTCGTAACTGTCGACTCTCAAAGACTAACGATTACGCGAACGCATCAGCTTAGCCTTGGAATGAGACGTAGTACGTGGATCGTAGAGTGCGAACGACTTATTAGCTTCTTTTCATACCGCCATTCCTCCTCGCGCGGCGTGTCGTTGAAGAGGAAAGCCTCCTTGCTCAGGTCTAATTCTTGAAAGCCAATCGCATATATATCGGGTGGTTCTCGATCGTTGCTGAGCCATTCATTCAATGAGATTCCGTTCGGTGCTTGTCCGTTTACGTTCCAAGTACCGACAAATATCCTGCGATACAAAATGCTCGTTCTTTACGGCGCAACGTTGAGAGCGCGCGATTCAGTATCTCGCACGCCAGAATCATGATAATTCCGTTATGGAGCGAACGATCGACGAAAAACGCACCTGAAGACCTCTGTGTACGTATAATCGTCCTCCTTACACGCCATTTGATAGCGAACAACGGATTCCCGCGCAGCAACGGGAGCCTTCCCCGTCGCGATATTCTGCCGCGGTACCACCAACTCGGGACTCTCCAGCTGCACCAACTGCTCGAGAGACGGTGACACGCGAATGTTAGTCTGAGGGCTTCCCTTACGACCGTCGAGTGACTCACCGGATCGACGACATCGGGAGTGATCTCGGCGACGCCGTCCAAATTTTGCGTGTTCCCCGTCAATTTTTGGATCCACAAAAACTCGGCAGCCGGATTCTTGTTCTTTTGGTACACTGAAATCAGAATCGCACGAGAGATTCGCATTTCGATCGCCGACGCCGCGTCGACTCGTCATACCTTCAATCGCGCGGAATATTTCGGAAACCAGGGAACTGGTGGCCACGCCCGGTCTCATTTCGAAAACCAGTCGAAGCTTTCTGGATGCCACGTTCAAATACACATCCGGTCCGTTCTGTCGTTTTGTGTCCGTATCTGTAACGCGTCAAACGTTATCGAAGTGCGCCAAATCTCTTGATCGAGTTTGGCGTGCATACCTATGGCGCATTTGAAATCCTGATCGATGGGAAGGACTCGTTCGAGCGTAAGATCGCTGAAGACTCGAGGAGGCATTCTCGACGTAAGCAAAACGACGAGGGCGTGCGTCGAACCTTTGTTGACTAGGGCCAAAACTCTCGCGGCTCTCATCCACTCTTGCATCAAGGATGCTTCCACGGACTTTTGAAGTGCACGGTTAAGGCAAACGTCAGAGATTGGACGCGAGATATTTTATAACGTTTCCCACTGGCTGTACTCGGTACACTGTTTTTGAGGGTAACCCGGTTTTGATGTTACGAATTGCACTGGACTTCAGTTATATTTCATTCCGGTGAAACGTACATTCATAGATGGGGTAGTAAGCGTATATATGTATAGTGAAAAAAGCAAACATAACGTAAAAGCTCTTAAGCTAGAATTAAAGTAATGACAATTTTTTTAAAGTAAATGATTTGACACTAATCAAGCTGATTCTTAATTAGAGCCCTGTTGAAAAAAACATGAAATTCTCATAAACTGTACAAATCCCACATAAAATCTCTCACATTCTTATATATCTCGTATAAAAACATATGAGGTTCTATGCAGTATTTATAAACTTTATGAGTTATAATTTTTTCTCAATAGAGAGTACCTATACCCAGTTACACGGCAAAATATCTTCACATGCATATTAAAAATGTAATAATAGGTAAGAGTCTTATTATGCAAAGATGATAACTTTGCCTTAAAATACACACATGCATTAACTCACAAACTGTACAAATTCCACATAGAGTTTCACATATCCTCATAAATTTGTATACATCTTATATGAGAATATATGAATTTCTATGCGGTATTTATAAACTTTATGACAATGTTATAACTTCTTCTGAATGAAGTACCTACACTCAGTTACATGGTAAATTATTTTCACATGCATATTGAAAATATTATTTAATAATAGGTAAGTCCTATTATGCAAAGATGATAACTTTGTCTTAAAATATATCCATGACTTAATTGAAACAAAAGCATACTTGTACTAAAACCGGTGCCCTGTCTTGTGACTCAGGGGTATGCATTTTTACACTCATTGTGTGCGCACTCAGGGCAGTTCTTATTCCAAGTGCAATACACGACACACTGTTAGTTCACTCTAGCCTTTCCACAGGAATGGATTCTTAGCACTCAGTGCACATAAGCGCAGCTAGCGAAAAACACCATTAGAAGTCATACAACATAAAGGATACGACGAGCACAGTCTCCCCGGCGGTGAATTTCGATTGGATGATCGCTAATTGTTCGGGTGAAGTCATTTTCGTGTTTTTGCTGAGAAAATAAATTGCATTTTATCGAGGAAAAGTCAATAGAGAAAATTCTACGACCGAGAGTAATCCGTCAACGTACATGCTCGTAAAAGTCTGTAGATTAACATACGGAATACAACGTCATTAAGCGATAAAGCGAGTACCAGCAATTCCTATTCAATTACATAAAACTTCTCTTTGACAGTAAATCGGTGACTTTTCTCTCTTTCTCTCTCTATAATGAAGTTGGGCTCACTCTTTTTCAGAACTGGAGGAACCGGACGAATGCACCGTAGAGCGATATCCACAGTCTCCTTTCACCGATTACGTGAGATCATCGACGAGACTACATAATCTTTACGAATGACTTACGAAGATAATTACATGATTGACATAAAAATCGTTGTTGACAGATACCACGAAGATCCGTTATGGCGTCCGTCGGACGAACGAGACACGAACTACACATTATTTGTAAGACTATCGATTGAGACTCGAGATATTTGAAAGCTTATTTGGACAAATTTCCTCGTCTAGTTCGTCACCGCATCGCCAAGTCGATAGTGACGCCACTACACTATTCCTATGAATTTTCTCTCGCTCGAGCATCTAGTAAAACTACACGATTGCTGTTTCGGTCAGCCGAGCGCCCCGCAAATGGCCACTTGTTTTCACTCGTTCGACAGTTGTCCGTCAAAGACCCGTAAAAAAAACTATTTCTTACTCATGTCGAGGATTGCAGATTTTGCGGTATCGTCGGTGGGATTTTCAGTGCGAGGTGGCAGTCGAATGCGATATAATTGACGTACTTGCATAAATGCGTGTGCATTTCATACGAAAACCGGTTTTCCAGTTGTGTCACTACATTTTGCGAAACTGGCCACCACTGGTCGAATAAACAGTATTTGAGTGAAAGTGAACGAGAGATTTTGAGTTTTATAAAATGTGAGATCGCCGTGAGAAAAATTTCGCCCGCTTCATCGCGTGAGGAGGTAAAACGAAAATGCCTTTGTGCTATGGTACACGTGGCGATACCACTCGTAAATTGTGGTGTTTATCGTTTAACCTAATAGCTTTTTGGCCTTTCTCGATTTGACGAAATTCGAGCGTCGCGTCGCAACTACGGTCCCGATCGCGTTGCCCCGCTATCGAACGCGCGTGCTATCAATCGGCGGAGAAAAAACTTGGAGAATTATATCGTACACATATAGCGTAAAATGGCTGTGGAAAGCAATTGGGAGAACGCCTGCAGACTGTGTTCCGAAGAGAGGAGCGAAATGTTGCCGATATTCGGGGACGAGGGTATCCAACGAAAAATGGCACAGAAATTGAGGGCGTGTCTACCGGTTATGGTATACAGAACGGACCCGTTGCCAAAAAAGATTTGCCAATTTTGCGCCGCTAGACTGGACGACGCTTACGAATTTAGAGAATACTGCTTGAACGTTTACAAGGGTATGCGCGTGAAACTCTTGGCGCTTAAGCACCTGGAGTCAGTACAGATATTTATAGACGCGATGAAGAATTCGCCGGATCCTTGTCAGGTACGTGACAACATTTGCGTATCGATCGGCGATGATCTTGGAATGGGCGCTCTCTCGCTGTTTGTTACACATACGCGACGTAACATGGGATGTATTCAAGCAATACTCTGCTACTTTAGTGCTAGGATTGCGGTGTAGCAGGAAATCGCAACCGCTACCTCAGTACGGGGACATTACAGTGTACATACCATGCGAGGGTATACTTACTCGCCGGGAAAGAAACTTCACTATTATCTCATTATTTATGAATTGTTTGCCTATATCAATATACAGATTGGGGCAGTCAAACCATTTAAGAAACATTATTCATTGTTTGAAAATAACATTATTAAGATGTCGTCCATCTCGATCAATGCATTCTTGCAGGCGATGTTTAAAATTGTCCATTACTTCAAGATTATGACGCCGCTTCTTGCTCTTTAGGTAGCTCCACAAGAAAAAATCACATGTCGTAGGTGATCGGGGAACGGAGCGATTCCTTGGCCTCCCCGTTCACCTGACCTCACCGCATGTGATTTTTTCTTGTGGGGCTACACAAAGAGCAAAGTTTTCCAAGAACGGCCTCGTACTCTTGAAGAACTGAAGGCGAGAATTCGTCAGGAAATCAAAAGAATCCCTCAGCAGGTGCTCCGTCATGTAATGGACAATTTTAGACATCGCCTGCAAGAATGCATCGATCGAGATGGACGACATCTTAATAATGTTATTTTTAAACAATGAATAATGTTTCTTAAATGCTTTTTAACGTAGATTAACATGGTATCCTTCCTTCTATTTATATACCTAAAATAGTTTTTGAATAAATGCGTGGACAAAACCGCGTCGCCAAAAACCCCGGCGACCTTGGGGCCGGATATGGGAAGCCAGGTACTTGCCCCCCTGGGGATTGGGGAGGGAAGCTCCCAGGGGGCAGAGCCTCCTAGTCAATAAAATTTTTAAAAATGCCACCGTCTATTTCTTACAGTTATTTCAAAAATGCAAGTTTGAGTGCCGCGCCCATTAATACTATTGCAGATAAAAACGTAATCTTTAAAAAAAGTATTATGCAAATACGAGTCAAAAGCTCATAGGTAATGAGATAATAATGATTGAAGTTTCTTTCCTGGCGAGTAGGTTTAGCCTCATATGGTATACGAATCAGTATAAAATTGTATTTAGGGCTAAATGTTGTCCCAGCTAAATTCATTCATTAGGATTGAATTGCTACCCAAATACCAGGGTAGCAGAGTATTGTTGGAACACACCCATGGTGTTTAGTGATCAGGATATTCTGGAAAACCTGAATTTATCAGGAAATTATGCGAGTCAGGGATAAGTCAGGAAAATTAAAGATTTTTCGGAAATTTTTCAGAAATATTAAAACTGAATTTTGAACGTTGAAGCTTCTTATTAAACAATTCTCTTTTTCTACCAATAGTAAGAATATCGATTATTGTTGGAAGCAATGTTAGTATATGAAGTGTGTTGTGACTAAACGTATATTTGAAAGTTCTTTGTTAAGTTAAGAAAAGTTTTTAAACAATATAAATGTGATTTCGAAAAATTATAATATATTATTTTCATACTTATTTCTCAATTGGCATATCCGTTATATGGATATTCGTTAATTTGTTCATTTGACGAAATGACTAATGCACTCTGTGCTGGATATATGCCTGTAATGGTCAGGGAAAATTTATTATTTTAGATTGGAAATCCTGGAAGTCGAATTTTTTTTTCATGCTTCACTAGACACCATGTTTAAGCAGAGAACTGCCCGTTTCTTTATAGAAATTGCTAATTTAAAAATATCGCAGGACTCCCACTTGGTCGTTTTTTTTAACAATTGGTAATCTTTTTTAATAGTCAGTAGAAAAAAATCATTATTTTGAAGATTTCGCACCTTGATCCGTCAAATAATTTCATGACACTTTCCCGCCGCTAAAACGCTGCAACAATTCGTATGAATTCTCAGTGTTGAGATGGTCGTGCTATTAGAGAGAGTGCCCAGATTTTGTAAATTCGTTATGATGGCGTGCGACAAGCAGCCGGTATCGTTGCATCTGTTTCTTGTAATATGAAAATAGGTTTGTTAAGGTATTTGTTCGTTAAAGAGTGATCTAATTTGTTATCTTTCATTCTTCACAATTTCGATGTGTTCTTACAAAAATAAACTATTTTGATTACAAATTTCAATCATTTTCTTCGAATATTAATTCCTTAAAACTTTATCGAATTTGTTGCAAACATTAGTCCATTAGATCGTTTTTCCTTATCCTTTCATAATGCTCGAATGAGGAAAGATTGGTCATTTTTCTTGGTCATTTTTTCCAATAAAGTGTCATTAAAACTCACTATTTTTGAACATCTGACTGAATGGGAGCCCCGAGATCGTGATAGAAATCGAGCCATTTCCTTTACGCGTAACGCCCGTGCGATTGAACCGTCGCTTCGTAGGTCCAGCTCTGTAAGGAGAGAGTCAGAGCTCCGCCACCTCTGGTCCCTTTGTCGAGTTCACTACCGGTGGAAGATTCCGCTCGGGTTGACGTATCGGAAACGGAAACGGGCCCGTCGAATAATTGCGATGAACCATTGCCGGAATTGCCGTGCGAGGTGCAAATTAAAGAGGAGCCGTCGTCCGATACGATGCCTAGCGCCGATATCGAATCGAACGACTTGGCGTTACCTTTCGCCGGAGGTACGTTCGACGAATTGGTACACGAGTCGGACGGCGTTCCGGTCTCGAACGCTCGTTCCGGCGAGAATAGCGGGAATAATTTTGAGACGAGGTGGGAAGAGAAGCGTACGAGTATTCTGGAGCAAGTATTAACCGGTAGCCTGACGATGAATGATCGTAAGGAACTGGAGCCCAAAGCTAGGCCCACCTCGAAATGGTGGTGCGCTCCGTGTAATAATTACTACAGGTACGCAATTCTCGCTACCATCGTTCGGGAGTCCTTGGAACGGCCCCTGATAAACCCGCGTTGCGGATCGCTTTGAACTGATCATTCGTCTTCTAATTTTCCAGGACAAGGGAAGGATTGACGAAGCATATGCGCCATTACTGCCCTCGCGAGTACACTTGTAAAAAATGTAATTCGATCTTTCACACGGTAGAGGATCTCGCTAAGCACGAAGGTAGCAGTCATCTGAAGATTACTTTAGATTTCGACGAACCCGTGAAGGAGTGTCATCAGTGCGACCGTGAATTCGTCTGTTGGGAGATGCTGAAGCACCACAGGTTACGCGATCATCGAGCCAGTTCCATTGAGACCGGGGTGAATACGTGGTGTCCGCTGTGCAATAGGTAATAAGTTTTGATTCCGGTTCGCGTAGGCTCTCCAACTGATTCATTTCCTCTCCGTAGATTTTTCCCCAGCACAGAACAGTACGACAGTCACAAACTACTTCATCGGGCGAGTGCTCCCTCGACCTTGCCCGTACAACCTGTGAAAGCTGTACCGCAATTGCCGTTTGTGGAGATCCCTGAGGACATCGCGAGAAAGGATCATTTCGTCGAATGCGTCAAATCGCTGACGTGTCCCACCTGTGGAAAGGTATTGGCAGGATTCATAGTGTGTCTACTATTCCTCTTTATTCACCTATTTTTTTTAAGTTTGCCATTTTTCATCCTAAAACTCGCGATTTCCCTTTTTTCTTCTGTAATTTATTACTTCTCCTTTAAAACCACATATTACTCATCTTCTCGGTTGAGTTTATCTTTTTATCATTTCGGTTTACGTGAAAAGGGTAAAATTTGTCAATTTCTTTTTTTCTTTATAAAATAGTAGGTACTATAATCCTTACTCTCTTCATCTACCTGCATCAATATTTCGCTTGATATATAAAAGCCTAGTTGAATTAGTGTTTCTTACTGGAAACTAAATTCCCATTTCCTTAAATCAGATCGTGATACTCATATTTAAGTTGCTTGACATGAGATATACATTTTTCAGTTACAAAAACATTCACTTAATTATTGGCTTTTCATTGTATATCTTTAAAATTGTTATTTTTTAATCCGCTGCACGTTTTTAATTTCTATTAGATGTTTTTTTAATCAAAAATTCCCCTTTTTCTTGTTCAAATTTTTTCTATTCCCTCTAAAATGAAATAAATAGGGCCTGTGAAGCCTGTATTGGCGATTACACGACGCTTCGCGTCTCAAAACGGTTCACCAAATCAAACTCGCGTCGCCTCGTCGTTGAAGACGAAAAGTACAGCGTGTTAGTTTCGCGTCGCCTTGATGACCACTAAGGTAAGATGTACTAAAATTTCTGTCACAGGTGTGTACGCAACAAAGCGCGCTGTCAAATCACATGCGCACGCACGAACCGAAAAAGCACAAGTGCGAAATTTGCGGTCGATCGTTTGGACTCTTCATTCGACTTGCAGCGCACAGACTGAGCGAGCACAACCAACAACCGGTAATGACGCCGGTAATGGCAAGCGTCGAACAGGAAGAAGCCCTCAACGCGGAAAGAGAAGCGAGGGAAGCGAGGGAAGCCAGATCTCGCGGCGGGAGAAGCAGAACGTATTCGGAGGTTCCTCTTTTTTCCTATATCTCGTCATCGCTGTGTAACGCTTCTGTCTGCATCGGTCGCAATAATTCCGCAGGCAATGGAGGAAGACGATCTGTTGATCGACAACGAACCGCCGGCCAAGCGTAACGCTCTTTCGAATCCGAATTCGTCGAGAAACGTGGCTCGTTGCGGCATCTGTCTACAATGGTTTAGCGATCACACCACGATGTTGACGCACCTACAGACTCACTCGGATAGCTACGTCTACAAAAGTTTCAGCTGTCGCGTTTGTAAGAAAACTTTTAAGGAAAAGTGGCAACTTCTGAGGCACGAAGTACGTTCCCCCGTTTGTTCGTTCGCTCGCTCGTTCGCGTTCGATCGTTACGCGAAACATCGAGCAGTTGGGGTGCCCGACAATTGCGACGTATCAAACCCTTGGACTCGTCGCACATTTCGCCCACCGACACAAGCATATTTACCGTGTCGTATTCTTGCAGGTCTCTCATAAACGAGCCAACGCGACGACTCATACGTGCGGTACGTGTCACAAAACGTTTACGGATAAAATACTGCTCAAGGCACACGAAGCAACGCACGTTGTGGACAAGACTTATCACTGCTCGAAATGCAATAAGATCTTCTTCAAAGAGTTCTCCCTGATGACCCATCAGTGCACAGGGAAACCGATATTCAACAAGAGAGGCGTACCCACCAAGGCTCTTCGGAAGTCACCGCCGCCGCTTAATAGCTGTAAGAGATACAAATGTTCCAAGTGCGATGCAACTTTTAGTAATTCTCAATCGAGAAATTCTCACATGAGGATACACTCGGAGACGCACTCAATGGTACGTATGTATCTCGGTGTCTGGCGAATCGTTGCGTCTAATATTCGCGGCTAATTATTCACCGTAGACGACGAGCGAGAGCGACGAAGGAGAGAAAGACGTAAATATACAACAGCTGTTCGTCTTACAGATACAAGTACGAAAACACGAACTAATGGAATCGGACATCGATTCGATGCCGAAACTCACTCCCGAAACTTGCCCGGGAACATCGACGACCGTCGTTGAGCCAAAAATTGAAATTAGCGAGGAGAGTCCCCCTACTCCGATTAAGCGAACCCTCATCAGGACGGCTGGAGGGTGAGTCGACAAATATGTAATATTTCGATGCAGATGGAAGCTCTACAGTTTGTTTCTTCTCCCTTTCGACATACGGGGTGGAAACGAGAATACGGTTCGTACGAATCGTGCAAATGCGAGTGTTAAAACATGTGGCGAGTGTATAAGAGCCGCCACACACTCCAATATTGGATTGGGCTAAAGAAATATACGACAGAGAGGCTCTTTGCACCCGCCACATGTCCGCGCTCGCACATGTACGGTTCCTATGGCCCGCATTCTCTTGTCCACCCTCATTGCGTTTAGCGGACAGGGATTTCTGGAAAACCTGGAATTGTCAGGGAATTATGTAAATCAGGGAAACGTCAGGGAAATTAAGGTGAATGTCTTAATTGCTAGCCAAATCCTCAAATATCTTTCTATTAACTTATCCGAGATTGTTCACATGAATATTTTTATTATCCTTTATTAATTTGATAAATGTTTCTGTTAATTGAAGGCACATTGATGTTCTACTTTTATTAATAGAACTAAATGTATAAGTCTTTAGGAATTGGGAGACTTACCTTAAAGAATTTTCTGGAATTTTTCAACAATATTCAAACTTCATAAATTTCGAAGTTAGGAGTTTTCTAAGAACCAATTCTCCCTTTTTTATTGATAGTAAGAATATCTATTACTGATAGAAACAATGTAAGTGTATGAAGTGTGCTATAACTAAACGTATATATTTGAAAATTTCTTCTTATGTTAAGAAAAATTATCGTACAGTAAAAAACGTGATTTCGCAAAATTGTAATAAATTATTTTCATACTCATTTCTCAATTGGCATTCTCGTCATATGGATATTTGTTAATCTGTTCATTTAACGAAATCACTGATGCATAATTATCCATACTGGATCTATGCCCGTAATGGTCAGGGAAAATTCATTATTTTAGACTGGAAATTCTGGAAAAGTCAGGGATTTTATTTGTCATACTTCGCTGGATATTATGACCCTGTATATCCGTTGTAAAAGATCCCCATTCCTCGTTCTACGTGAAACTCTACGTTACAAGAGCCCGTCATTCCAATCTCGCGATAAATTTCTCGAAGATCAATTGAACCAGCTAATCGATGGGTTCGTCGTGGAAATTCGTATCGCCAAGATGAAATAACGGGCCCTGCGTAAAAGGAAAACAAAAACAACATCAACAAGAACATTTAACCGTTTTTCCAGATATCGATGCGGCGTCTGTCAGTCACCATTCGTTTTACGAGAATTAGCCGTTGCTCATCTCAGGTCTGCCCATCCCGTGATGCCATATCAGTGCCCATATTGTAAAAAGCGATTTACAACTCAGTATACGTTTACACACCATATCAAAACGGATCATCCGGACGAGTCAGAAAAGTGAACAGTGCGTCCGTGTGTGTATGCGCGCGCGCGACTTTGCACGCACACCCGAACGAATCTTAATTTCAAGAAATGGGAACATTTGTAACACGCGAAGCGAACTTTGGCTCTATCGTTCGATCGTTGCTCAACTCCGTTTCAATCGTGTCCTGAGATATTGCGAGGGCTACGTCGGAACGTAACGGGAGATCGAAAGGTGTCCGCGACGTAATGGGCTCTATATGCAACTGGAGTGAGCACTGCTCTATATTCTAAGTGGCAAGCGCTGAAGCCGAGAGAGATAGCTGGCATCGTGGATCTCTACGGGTGTGTTCAGAAGAAGCAAGCGGTGGCTAGCGTATGCTACACTTGAAGTGCTCGCGCGTTGTTAGTATATTGCGTTGAAGTATTAAGCTAGGAATCCACTACACTCGACTCGACTCGACTCGACACGACACGACTCGACGCGACTCGACACGACGCGTTTCTGATCGCATGATTTTCCATGTATTTAAATGGCGTAGAAATCCACTAGGCTCGACACGACTCGACTCGACTCGACTCGACACGACACTTTTCTGGCTGGCCAGAAATTTGTCGCGTCGAGTCGAGTCGAGTCGAGTCGAGCCTAGTGGACACGGTTTGCGTGCACATCGAGATATGAACCGATGAGCGAACAGTTGAATTGCGGCAGTCTTGCTTGGAAAGAGTCGAGAAGAACAGTTCGAAGATTTTACATTAATTTCGCAGAGGAATGGAGGAGGATCTCATTAATAAAGTTAGAGCATATGAGATGCTGTAAAATATACATAGTTTGAAATATAGAGACCAAAATATACGCAACGAAGCTTGAGAAATCTCAAAAGCCTTGAATAGACCAAGTAAACATAAATAGGTATATAGTAAATTTCTATCTGTATAGATGTTACAGAGAAGCAATAATTGGAAAAATTATAGAGCCATACACGATGCATCCTTGTACGTTAAAATTTAAAAGGACGAAGCACTACCATCGTGTCGAGTCGTGTCGCGTCGATTCCAGTGGACACACCACGCAAATTTTTGTCACCGTGTCGTGTCGAGTCGTGTCGTGTCGAGTCGAGTCGAGTCGAGTGTAGTGGATTCCTAGCTTTAGTAAGATAATCCATACACTACTCAACACAACTTCAAGCATATGCTGTGCGCAGCGGTACTGTCCGGTAAAAGTCCGCTAATTGCAGTGTATACAGCGGCTGAAGTTTATTATACAATGAGAAGAATAGGGAATAAGATTCCAACTGGCTGGAATCTTATTTCATACAACACCCTTCTGTGATTGGTTGAAAGTCTTGTTTGTTATTCCTTAATTCTTTCAGAATAACGAATAACACTGATTACATAACGAAAGGAAAAGGAATAAGAAATAAGAACTTCTGTGATTGGTTGAAATCCTTGGTTCTTATTTCGTATTCCTTTCTCCTTTCGTTGTGTACTCAGCGCTTGCTTCTCCTGAACACAGCCTATGTCTTTCTACCAGTATATTTTCAGTATTCTAAACACTAATACACGAGTTGCTTGTGTCGTGTCAATAGTGTACGCAATTTTGATATTAAGGATCCTCTGTCAGTTTTAGGGACTTTGAAAAGCCGTAGAAGAAGCTTCTCGCGCGACGTTTGAGAATGATCTCGCTGTAGGTAAAATAGTGAAACTCTCACTGGCATAGTAATACCGAAGAGTATATCATTTCTAAATATTATTGTTATTCGAATCAGGGAAAAAATTGATCATTACGTCTATGAGTGACACGCAATATTCGCGCGAAAGGTTTGAGACAAAATATTCAATAAACTATAGTGCGCAGCGAATCACACAGGTCGGAAATTACCTCGCACTCTCCGTAAGTACACAATATGTCTAATCTAGCCGAAAGTTTTGGCGCCTGTCGAGTCAATTTCAAACATTCTCAGTCATGACAGTTATCCGCTTCAATTTTAATGATCTGTTAATACATTTCTAGTCATAATACTTTATGAAAACCTATTTCCGACCTGTAGAAGATCACGCCAAAAGGTTTCCAAATTATTTCACCGCAAGAAAATCGTTAGAAATTAAGTGAGAATTTTTCGCGAACTTTTTTTTAATACTGCCACCAGCAATAACGTTGACAAAGGGTCCTTAAAGTTTGTTGTAATTACACATGAAATACGGTGAAGTACTGTGTCATGAAAAATTGTAAAATATTTAGCTTGGATTCCTAAAGGTGATTTGTTTCTGTCAGCGAGACAATATTTTCATCTGGCAGTACTGAAGCAGGGAGAGAACGATGTGGTTGTAAGACAAGGACAAAGATACACGATGTCGGGGACGCTATTTGATATCCAGTGCTCAATCCAGCTGTATCGTATATAGAGCTCATTAACGCAATTCTCGACCTAGCTATAGATTTTGTTCTATGTTAACTCTGGCGATAAAGTGGAACGCCGACGAATCGAATATAGCAGGCGAAATGGAGTATCGAACAAATGTCGAGACCACCACATCGTACCCACAGTCAAAAGTACCTTTAGTAACTGGATTCCAATAAACGATGAATAAATAGTCTTGTTCCTTCTCGTGTTTGCTAATTCGATACAAGTATAAGCATTATTCGAACACTGCCGTAATCGGCGTTCAACTATACCCTACTACCTAGATCGATGTGCCTGTTAATGATATAATAGCTATAAGGCATTGCGAACATGATAAGTATACGTGTAGAGCCGTAAGGTAATCGGAAGAGAAAATGTACAGCGATGTTTACAAGAAAATGATGTGCCCTCCAGGGAAACGCGTAAGCGCATTATTTTCCACGTACGAAGCGCCTGGATATATGTGTACACGTACAGAGCGATTCTCAGGATGGAGGTCATAGGACGGGGTAGGCTGTGTAGGGTTTTGCAGATTATAGGTTGTACACTATTGGTCCGAGGACGTACGATTCGCTGCGACGGCGTGCAGTGCCCGGCAAACTTGTCGAAAGAAGCTCCTTGGTGTCTGAGTCAGGGGATCAGACAGTAGGAATCTTTTCCCGAAACGATTGGTGGACGCTGCTTGCACATCGTCACAGCTAATCATCGAGATGCAGACCGTGTCCAGCTGTGTCTGATCGCCTATAGTCTCCCGAGTGCCGCGTAGATCGTCCTATGACATCCATCTCGATAATCACTCTGTACCATCGTCTTTGAATGCGTCGTATTCGAGATACATGCCGCCTGATGAATACCTATATCGGTAGATCTCTAAAGCCTGAGCCTAGCCTGATTGTACCCTACAAAGGACGGATAATACTGGTCACACAACTTGGATAGGTATCTATATATTATACATATTAAAGTTTTGTGATGTCTCGTATTGTCATCTCCGCGAGAAGATTAATATACACACATGGTATTTGTACGTAAGAAGCCGAATTTACTCAATACCCCTTTGCGTTACTGCCTACTATCCACACTATCCTACAATACCTGCTATCTCTACAACCTTATTAAAAATAATATAGATTCTGATAAAAAAGCTTGTAAAAATCGCACAATCTCCATGGAAATTTGATGTTCTTTTGACACAGCAATTCTAGGTATAAATAAAAATCTAAGAGGGATATAAGTAGGAATTTATTGGATTCTATGTAGGTATATCTGCAGAAACGAATAAAGCCACTCTTCAAGTGGTTCATTAAATACAAGATTTAATAATTAAATCTAATTTAAAGTAGCTTATTCTCTTTTAGAAGATCGAATTATTCATAAAATCTCATATGAAGGTATTCGACAACGCGCTTTGGGTTCGAGGCTAACGCTGAGCCCTTGCCGGTGGCCGGGTAAAACCCATGAACGCGCCGAGACGCGCACGGCGGCACGCGACGAGGAGACTCGAGTGGAACTACGTTTCGTGAGTGGAAAAAGTCGCCTTTAAAGCTGTTAAAAATGGCTTTCGCGTGCCAAATATTTATCGGGAAGTCTGCGACAACCGTTGGGAAGAAATGGAGAAGACTTTCCGGGCGCACTCTGCTTCCGAAACGTCGAATTCACCCGCTCGGAATCTCGTCTCGCCGCGCGAGCAACGGTATATATACAAGGTATATATATATAAAGACATTATTTCTCTTTCTCCCGAGATGACGGAACGAATATCTATAATTGTCTGAATATGCCGCGTTGTGTGAATCGCTCGAAAATAATACCACGCGACAAATAAATCTTCCGGATACGGTAAAAATCGTGATAAGAACGAAAGAATTTCTCACAGGTGTAATCGTACGAGTGCGAGAGAGAGAGAGAGGGAGAGAGAGCAAACGCCCTGAGTCGACGCTCTCTCTCGCACTCGCACTATGCCTTCCCGATAAAATTGTAGCTAATACTCGTAGACGAATGCCTGTTCTACGCTACTACGTAGATTTTTCTCCGTTTGGGAAATAAAAAGCTAGGAAAACTTGTCAGAAAGAATTGCAGGCTTCACGGTGTGCCCTCTATTGTTGTTGAAAAAAAGAACCAACAGATCCTTATAAATTCCTATAGGAATCCCACAAAATTCCTTATGAAAAAATGATACGTACTTGAAACAGCAATTCCAAATATTCGCCCATTAAAATCTGAAAAGGATTGATCGAAATGTATGGGATTCTATGCGCATATGTAAGAACAAGTTGAATTTCATTCAAATTAATGCCATTCCATTGGTAATAACCAACATAAACGTAATTCTATTGGTAATTACTAATTGGGTAATTACCATTTGAACGGCATTTATTTTTATGGGATTTTACTTATTCGTACATCTACGCATAGAATCCAATAAACTTCGATCAATTCTTCTCAATTTTTAATGGGTGGGTATCTGGAATTGCTATTTCAAATATACATCATATTTCCGTAAGGAATTGTATGGGATTTCTAAAGGATTTTTTATGGATCTATGCCTTTTTTTACCACAGGAATTCCCTTTTATCTTTAGAGATTCGTGTAGATCGAAAGCGGACCGAGGAGATTTCAAAATGAAGTAAGAAATGTGGCAGTGAATAAAGGGCTCGAGGATTCGATCAAATGTGCACAGACGTTTACGGACTGCGATTCAAGGAATCGCAGGTCGTCGTTTGGGCTAGCCACTTACTTAGCTCGCGAGAAAGTCTCGCAAAGCGTCCGTACTTAATTCGATTTCGATATGTCTCTGCGGAGTCATCGAGATCCAACGGCGGACTGAAACGATTCGAAGCATCGCACGGGTGAACTGAAATTTCCATCTCGTTTTGTTCAAGGTTCTCCTTGAAATGGAATCGGTGGAAGTCACTGATTCTCAGTCATAATTTTGAGAAACCTGTCATATTTATAATTAAGAATCTGTGACTTTCCATCGACTCGGACTTAGAGAGTCTAGTTGATTCGATCGAATGATATGGAAAGGTGATTTTGTTCATCCTGGCGAGACTTTCCTCGAATGCAGGGAATCTTCGAGCCTACGTATTGTCGGGAGCTTTGCTCAAAGAGGCGATTCGCCGAAGAGGATGATTTACTTATTTGTCGTATTGTCACCGTGCACGTTGTCATTTGTATATTATTTTATGTTAATATTTTGTATCCAGGGATCTCACGTTCGAGTTTTTGAATATTCCATATCATATGACCTGATTTTAACGCTTTCCTACTCAGATAGATAAATTTGCATAAATTGTACAGCAACTCTAGGCAGTATTATTAGCTCATCTGATGCATCAAGGTGGTGTGCTCTATGAGTCATCATTAAGCAAGCATATTTGTATCATTAAATAATTTCAAACTAATACAATTAAAATGCTAAACTTTTATTTAATATACCTTACATTTTTCGTTGATATGTTGCTGCAATAAATATTACAATTAATTTGAATCGTATTGGGATGTACACTGAACAATTTTCTGAAGAACAATGTTTTTTAAACGTTCATACAAGTCTACCTGGGTAGTTTTTTAGTTTTTTATTCGATTGAATTTTTTGCATTTACGTAATTTCTAGTTTTATGTGAACGTAAATGATATACAATACGTGAGATCCTTATTTGTATTAAGAAATACGTGGCATTTTATTTGTATTCGAAATATTAAGATTTATATTTCCTAAAAATGTATGAAATTGTTTAAATGCCTCAAATTGCATTTGAGAACGGAATAATTGATTTCTGTCAGCATATTTTTTGTTCCTTTCTAACCATCAATATTAACATAATATGTCGCGCCGAACAGATAAGAGGCTAAGATGGAGTGTAGATATATTTTGTCAATACTTACATTGTCAGTAAATTGCATAACTATAATTTTCAGCGAAATAAGTATTGACAAAATTGGGCCATATTCTCTCTCAAGTTCTTAGCTGTTTGCATTTGGAAAATCTAGAAACGTCCGTCTTTGTAGTTGGCTGCGTATTTCTATATAAAATTAAACACACGAATCGTTAATGAACGTTTTCTCAGCAATGCTGGTTCATCGAGAAACGTTGTTCGCGGCTCGATATCATTTTACTTTTGATTCATCGATCCTGCTATAATATTCCGAGGTATAGCTCCTTATTTTCAGCGATATGAATTAGGTATAACTGAAAGAGTAACTCAAGCATGTCGAATTTGTGTTGGATCGGTCAAAGATGATGATATTTGTGACAATGTCTCAGTCGATGTCAATCTCTCAACGAATGGCAATATCTCAATGGATGACAATGTCTCAATGAATGACAGTGCGATGACGACGATCTTGAATTCGAAGTGAATCTAGGATTTGTGTATCGTAGGTGTACGTAAGTATTCTTTTTTCCTCTGTAATATTATCAGCAACATGTTTTCGTAAGTAGGCGTACGTGCTTATTGATTAATCAATTTTATTCGTTTTATTTAACTAAATATTTACTGTTCGATATAATATATTTCAGTATTACTCTTTTTTCATTCAACACTATTTCATTCGTATACAACTTAAAATTCATTCTATAATAATTTTACTTATTTACAATATTCAAAGCATTTAATGTTTTTATGATGACAATATTTTTAAATCAACATTATGTTACTATCTAAATTAATCAGTGTTGATTTTTAATTATAAGGTGTACAACTTTGCTCCCGCTGTTTTTTACATTACACTGGTATAGGAAGACGGCGGAAGCAAAATTGTACACCTAATGCAATGTACGCACAGACTTTCCATTACGTTTGATTCAGAATTACGCTATACATATAAGAGTCTTATTTTAATTGTTTTTATTTTTTATTAGTTTTAATTTTATCACCTTGAAGTTTAATTGATAATTGCAAGCGAATGTGAATGTGAATGATATAATGTAGGAGGATTTAATTTACAATATATTTTCAGTTAATATATTCGTTGCTGCACATGCATTACATTTCTATGATACCTACATTATTAATTATCTATTTTTTTGTATAATATTCGTTTTTGCCGCACGCCTACTTTCAATTTATATTTTGTATGTGTTTATATTTACATGAAATGCTGAATACCCCCAATTGAAATGATATTATTATAAATAGGTGTAATAATATTTAGTGAATGGCATTATTATCATAGAATGAAATTATCAAAATGAGGTTTTATTATTATTTTGTCATTTCTGGAAGGCGTTTCATGTCATTAAACAAAAAACAGACGTCATTTAGTGAGTGACATTATTTTGACTAAAGTGTGCAAGTCATGCAATACCTACAATTAGTAGGTATTTGCTCGACCGAGAAATTTCTTTTTTGGGGGAACTCCAATATCCCGTAGAATCCCCAAAGGGTGCACGACGATTCATTTCTCGATGTACAGTGTCCACCCATACCTACGTATGCAATACCTAAAATTGGTATTCGCGCTTGATCGATAAATACTTTTTTTGGGGGAACTCCAATATCTTTTGATGGATCTCGGAAGGTGCGCGACAATTCATTTCTCCATGCACCGCGTCCCATTTTCAAAGAACGGAATCTTGCAGCTCGCTACATATCATAGTCGAAATTATTGATGATATCAAAAACCATCGAATCTAATGAGTGAAATTCCTTCCAGTCATTTGATCAATCGAATTTTCTAGAGTACAGAAATAATGCGTTGCACTGTACGAATCGTAATAGACTTGCAATACAAAAGTGGTGTGTTAATTTTTAACACCATTTTTTTTACACCGATGTGGACCTATGCGTACCACATCTGGTATCATTCAGTCTTATACCATTGTTATCCAATACCAAAAGTGGTCTATATCTATAGGTCCCCACCGCAGAATTTTTTACAGAGTGCATAAATTCGCGAAATGTAGGTTTTCATTGAGAGGGACATCGAGATAAGGAATCGCAATGAACTTCTTTGAGTCCGGCCCTAAAATTAACTTGAAATTAACGTTATAGTTCAACAGGGTGAGGCAATGAAGCCAGTAAAAAGGTCGGATCGAGGGAGGCGACCTCGCGTGATATTTCATGCCGCCCTTGCGTGTCGAACTCTGATTTGCTTTGTTGAATCAAGTATACAGGTATTCCTATCGCGTATTAAGCGAATGGATAGTGTATTTTCTTTTTCTCTCATCCCTAAGACTATCCATTAACGCCAGTCATTGGATTGTGAACGTGATCCAGGGCTGTCAACGTTTAATCGGTATTTAATTGCACACCGTACTATTCCTGGCCTTTCGACCAAAATATGACTTAAACGATCCCTTTTCAAGGGTCATCGTCCTTACGAAGAAATACTACCGTGGCATATGTGATTTTTAATATGAATTAATAAATTGAGAGAAAAATTAACGCGTTTCACATTGAAATAAGTCCTACATCAAGAAAACATTTGATTACTAGTTAATAAATGTAATTTCTAATACGGTGAAATAAATATTTCATTTGGACAAAGAAATGTATGTTAATTATTAAAATACTTATTTCATGCAAACGGTTTCCTCATACAATTTAATTATGCGACCAAAATTGTAATGGTTAACGAATATTTACATGGTCCAATAAAATGTTTATTTCGCCATATTCAAAGAAATATTTATTAACTACAAATAAACTGTTTCCTCGGTGTAAGAATACATTTATTCCATTAGAATAAAGATCGTTTGGATGCATACAAATATTATTGACTTAAGTGAATATTTTTTGAAACAATCGGTATTTATTCGAATCGAATAAATGTGCTTTTAGGACTTTACGAAAACACGTTTAATTCGATCAAGCAAATTGTTTCTCAGTGTACATTGGTAGAAAAGATTGATTTGACTAAACATACAATTATTTAATTCGACAAAACGCTGCGTATCTCTTGATATTTGGTCAAAAATCGAAATCTTTGGAATCGAGAACCTGACCACCCAATATTATGTATTTTTTCAAACTGATTGCGAAAAAATCTCGATTATTAGGTCCATTTCTCGAATGGAACAGACGATATCAGCGATTTTATGCAAGTGGAATTTTAACGTTTCCAAAGAGTTATCGATTCGATTAACAAACAAAACTAAGTATTTCTTTTATTGTGGGAAATCAATTATAAAAAATATTCTAAAAAGATTATAAAATACCGCGAAGTTTTTTTTGAGTTCAATGAAAATATCGAATATTATTTAAATTATAATTTACTTAATTTAAAAATAATGGGATATCAGATTCTAGTTTATTTATTAAATTTATTGAATAATTTAATTTTATATTTACAAAAATATAAAACTTATATTCAACCATTAAATTGTATTATTTCGTATCTCGATTTTCTGTTGAGATTTCCTCAATAAATCGGTGATTTTCGAAATCACCACGAAAGTACACAAGACAGAGGGCGGGGAGTTAAATTTCAAAGATTTCAAGTTTTACGAAAAATTGAAAAAAAAGTCAAGTTGTTTTCGCGTGTCCCCGCACATACTTGTCATGGATAAAGCGTCACGCCGTTCCCTCCCTTCCTCAGCTTGATACATTTCCGACACCCCGCGTACGTTGGTCGCAGATTTCATAAAAATATCCAAAGTACCCATCCGGTGGTTTCCCTCGAATTCGACGCCCACCTTCGTCCACTCGGCGTATCGCCGGCTGAGCTGCCGCCGTAATGGTACAGATTGCGCGCAACAAGGACATTTGTACAAGATCGGTGATACGATAGCAGTTAAATTAGTTTCATCAACTTCGGCCCCCGTGCGCGCGGTTTACGCGGCGGCAGACTGAATCGCGTGGCCGTTCCGTTCGAATTTGTCCAAAATTACTTACCTATACGAGCGTGCGGCGGCTTTGTGGGCGATAGCGTCGAAACGCGACTGACATGACGTTGGGTTTCGTGCATCGGACTCGGAGGCCCTCGTTCGACCCGATCGAGGCGCGTGACGTGCAGACCCTGGTGCTGTGGGGTCGAGAATCGTCATCGAAAGTCCTAACGCGCGAATATTTTATACATGAAGTCAGCCAACTTGGAATATCGTCATTAGGTATATCGTCATTGCAGTGCTTGTAGCGGTCGGAAAATCTTGGAAAATCGGAAAGTTAACAGAGGAACGTTATACTTGCAATTAGATGAAGCGAAAGTAAACAAATTTTCTATCAAGTCCGCACTTTCTGAGTTGAAATTTTTATACCAGGGGTTTGAACCTTTAAGCTCCAAATATAGTACCAAAATTTCGACACTCCGGTCCAATTCAACCGCACAGTCCATTTTTTCCCATCCATATCATTTTCCCTCCGCGTCTCGCTGCATAATTTTGGCGATATGCACCTTTACCGAGAGCTTTTCACAAGTGCACACAGGAGGTGTCTCGGATTTGTCGCGAGAATCTCCGAATCGGCGTGTGTAAAGCGGATAGAGCTTTTTCGGTCGGACGAGAGTAAAGGTCGCGGTTGCAGAAGAGCTGGGGGCGGGGGGAGGTAGAGACTCGGTTCGGGGAAAGCGCGGGAGAGAAAGGTGGATGATGGAGAACCGGGAGGGTCGCGGGACGAGGAGCGAGAGGACGAGAGGAAGAGGACGGTGATGATCCCACATCCGCCGCAGGCTAGGCCGTGGGCTGACGAACCCTGCCTGGCGGTAGTGGTCGTGAGGGCTGCGGAGCAAAGTTCCTCCCGTTACATTCTCGTTCATTCGCGTTCATCCCGCAGATCCCGCGCATTGTCGTTTCATCCCTTTTCCGTTTCCTCGCCTTCCCGCCGACATTATTTATATGCGACGCCATACCCGAGAGTTGGTCAAAGTGGACATCGAATTCGATGCGTTCGGAACGTTCCTGTGTGTATGTGGATGCCGTGATGACGGATTTATAGTAAAATCGTTCGCTTTCATTGAAAAATGTGTTGTACCATATCTGGAGTAGAAATTCGACCTATACAGTCTAAGTATACAGTTAAAATTTAATCAAACTCCGTCACACGTAAGTAATTAATTCCGGATGACCGTTGAAAAGCTTCAGCTTGATGAACATCTAGTTTCCTATAGCAATATTTCTATCAGACTTTCTTCGTTTAATAATAACTGAAAAATTCCGTTAAATTCGGTTCTCTCACTATTTTTTTTATTATAGATCTAACAAATTTGTTCAATTTGCTTATCTTGTATTTTTTCATTTTTGATTTTCGGGATTTTTAAGCTGGAAAATTATATTTAAAGTGTAAAAAAATGAATATGAGTATGATAGTGTGATTATAATGTTTACAATCGATTATAATGTGATTAATCGATCGCAATTTTGAGTAGGTATGTTTGCTTAATTTACTATGCCAGTTTCCATAATTGCTTTTACATACGGAAACTTGCCCTCCATGGGGATATGAAGGGTAGAGTGGGTCTAAAAGTGCCGGAGGTAAAAAGTGACATTTGCCAGATTTTCGCGAATGTTTCTCGAACCTAATAGATAAATTTAATTCAAATGAATAGGAATTTATTCGCATCAAACAATCGTTTATTTGAATGAAATAAATGTTCTACTAGGTTCGTACTCGATTAAAAAGACGTGCAAAAAACGTTTATCTAATTCAAATAGACTTTTGTTCGATGTGAATACATTTTTATTATCTCAAACAAATTTTTCTATTAGGTTTGCATTCAATTAGACCTTTTCTCTTTCAGTGTATACAGAAAAAAAAGTTACAGCCATGATAAAAAAATTATTTCGTAGATTCCACCAAAATATTTTGTTAATTTAAGGAATACTTGATTCTGAATACAAGATAGCCGTAATATCTTTTGTTACGAGATAAAAGTAATTTTGACCAGTCATTTTGATAGCGCAACAAAGTCTTTCGTTTGTTAAAACAGATCTTTTCTCTGACAATAAAATAAAAATTCGAAATTATTGTGTGTTCGAAATAATTTTGTTATTTTAACAAAACGACATGCCATGTCAACTTATTTTGTTGGGATAGAAAACTAATTTTGATGCGAGAAAAAAAAATCATCATACTCAAACGAAATCATTTTGATGGAATAATAAAATGATTTCTTCACACAAAAAAAAACAATTTTGATACCGTATCAAAAATCTCTGCTAATAGGTATGTCAAAGAAGCTTTAACGAAACTATTTTGTTGTAGCAAAGAAACATTGGCTCGTATTTATCCATATTATTTTGTTGAGCCAATCAAGAGTTTGTTGGTCGAGCGAATCTTTTTTCTCAGTGCAGAGTAATGTCCATACTCGAGTCAGAGAGAGAATCTGAAGCCTCTAATTCAATTAGATACCAAAATGGAGCTTGCGCCAAATCCTGAGAACACATCCCGGATGATTCGGGATCGGCTATTCCGCCTGTAATCCCCAACGACGCGTGTAGGGTAGGTGTACCAGTTATAGCCATGTTTAAGGATTTTTCAAATGTCACGCCTTGTATTTTGTAAAGAATTAACATATCGTTACATTCTATGGTGCTAAATGATAGATTGTATAGTTTCTCTTGCAGCAATTCATGAAAGAAAAATATAACGATCTTTCCGTAAAATGAAAAAAAAAAACCATAAAAAGGAAAAACTGCCGATTTTCCCTATTATAGCCACTCATCACCATTAATAACCAGGTGTATGTATTTGTGTCACGTCAGCTTATACTGTTTGATCAGCGATTTTAAACCTTAAAAGGAGGCAATTTAAAGCACATATCGATACCTGAAAGCAATAGTGAGATAACACAGATTTCGAGCTGTGTCAAACGTAAGCTAAAACCGGCCTTTATACAATGCAATGCTGAGATATCTCGGCAAAAATATTTAAATGAAATATTCATTTAAATATATTTTTGGCGTGATATCTCGGTATTGCATTGTATAAAGGCCGGTTTTAGCTTACGTTTGACACAGCTCGAAATCTGTGTTATCTCACTGTTGCTTTCAGGTATCGATATCTTAGTTATGAGACAAAAATCTGTGAAGTTGCTATAACTGGTACAGCGGCTATAACTGGTACGCCTACCCTACGCGACTCCTCGTCTCCCTCGTCCTCCATCTCCCTCGCTCTCTTCTAGATCACCGCATGCATAAAGCGAACGAGAACCCGAAGGGACGCCTCCGTAAGTTGCTACGAAATGAAGGTGGATGTGGCGGGAAGTAAAAATATCTTGACGAGCAGACAAAACCCTCGCGCACCTTCCGACCAACCTACTCTCGCGCGTTATCGCATTGTTCGCTCGTTCCACGCTAATCACCGTTCAATTGTGTCGAGACGTCGGGCGCGGACCCGTTTCAGGAGGATCATCCAGGATGACTCCGTTAAAATGTTCAGAATCAACTCGTGCAACGCGGAGACTGCGTAACCTTCGTCAGCGTTCACGTCACCGTCGACACGTACGTGTATATATGTATCGTACATGCCGCGCGTTGTTCGCCAGGAACATCGTACACTGAAAAATGCGTCGCGCGATTATGTGCCGGTCGAGGAAGAGCGCGACAGAGAGGTCGGGAGAAGAGAGAAAGAGCGCAGCGGCGTTAATTAGTCGTTAATATTCGATCGCCGTGCACCAGGAGCAGGTGTGTCGCTGCGGGAGGTTATTTTCCCCGACCGTACCTTCCTCGGCGATTTTACGTAGTTCGCGGTCTATGAAAATTACGCCATCCGCCTTTTACGGGGAGGAGGAGGAGGAGAGGTGGCGGGAGTGTGTGTACTTACAGTTTTGCGATGTGTTTTCGTAATTTAAAAATCGGTGGAAAATTCGACAAGTCTTGCTTTCAAATTTCTCTACACTGACAGTGAGAAACAAGCTCGGTAAGATTAAACACAATATTTATAGTTGAATAGTCTCGATTAAATATTTCATCAGCTTAAATAATATTCGTTTGTTCCGACAAATTACTTTTTTGGCACGAGTACCTAATGTGTTTTCTTGATAAATGATGTAACTATTGAACGCAATATGCACACATACATACAATACGTAGGTACACACGGCAATATCCACGCCGCACATCTTGCCCTTACAAAAAGAAATGAGGTATTCTCGTAATTGATAGAAATACGTAAAGACGGTCGAAAGATAATGAAATAAAAAAATTTATAAAACTAAAGAGGCAAACGGACATATAGGATATAATTGACACGCCATTTGGCATTGAATTTCTTAAAAATTACGAAAACAAATGCCATAAGGACGTATCGATATACAATACAAGTATAAGCTTATACCCCCGAAACGCCCTTATAGCGTTAGTTATAGAAAGTATAACAAATTTTTTAAATATTTTCTTTTGGCATCATGAAGGCACTTTTTAGCACATACGATTTTTTCGTATTAGTGACGCGAAGTGCATTTTATGAAGCAAAACATGTATTTTATTAGGACAAATTTTTATTATTCGTGCCAATAAAATACTTAATCGCAATTATTCGACTAAGTGTTTATTTAATTTTACAGTGTACAGATTACCATGATTTTGAAACGATCTCTGCCATTTATCCGAGAAACTTGCGCCTTTCCGTATACCGACGTATCGGATCCCGTGAAGCGTGTGAATATTTTACGGAAATCCGTTGATACGCATGGACGCGGCTTATCAGTGTCGGATTAGCTCGCTTCCTTGCATCGCAGCGGTTATACTCCACTCCGCGATGCTCCCGTAACGAGTTGAATATTCTCGCTCGGTGTACTCGTATACGGCGCCTGATATATTACGCGAGCCGCGGGGATATCAATATCCCTGATCGTTAATATCACTTTAACAACGCGGTAATTACTCCCACGCGTCGTTCGCCGAGGCGAGCTTCGATCGCGGAGACGATGGTATCAGTTTCTTCGGTTTTGTATTTCTTTTGATCGCGCGACTCTGTGCCGGAACCGAGCTGCTTATGGGAAACTCGTTTCCTGTGGGAAAAGTTTTCTGTAAGGGTTTTCCTCTCCCTCCCTCCCCTCTTTCTTTCTCTCTCTCTCTCTACTATCTACTTGGTTTTATTACTTTACTACTTTTACTCTTTACTATTTACTGTGTACGACTACTCTTTACTTTGTCTATTTGGTCACACCGCCACGTTTTTAATTCTTTTCATTTAGCTACTATCAACATTATTACTACTTTCTTTTCTGTATACTTTTTATTTTGTGCAGTTAGGAGACAATAAATGCATCTTCTCTCTCTCTCTCTCTCTCTCGTCGCGTCAATTTCTGAAAATATATCGATTTCAAGGCCCGATATTATTTTTAGAAGCCAATTTCAGATGTGGCTTCGTAATCGAAAAGCGACAATAAGGTAGTAACATGACATTTTTTAATTCTTTATTTCGAAATAAAGTGATCACTTCTAGAACATATCTTGACATCGGGAAGGTATTTATGAATAATTTTGAACCTCTCGTTTTGTTGTAAAAGAATGTAGATGTTTGAATTTTGCCCTTTGGACGTCATTCATACGTTTTCACGAATCATAGTATAGAGCAGTGCCCGGCCCATTGTTCTGCACGTCTTGCAGTAATGCGCAGCATCGCTCAACGTGTGCGTTTATGCTGCGCTTATATGTTGTATGAGGACTGTTAAAAATGGTTTAAATCTTAAAAAATCGAAGAACCTGAGTTTTCAGTAATACTTAAATATTTATACCGTATCTCTCTCTCAATATTAATTTTTGTCTAAAATTTAAAACAAAAAGACAGATAAGACAATTTATCATTTTGCATAATATTTTAGGTACAATTATCGCCGAGGGAAATAATTGTTAGTGTTAAAAAATGTCTCTTGAATCAAGAACGTATGATCTTATAAGTTTTTAGGAATACAGATTTTTGGTCGAAGAATATAGGTATATACCTACTTGACTGAAGAATATCTTCGTCAGAACAAAACATTTTTTCTGCCGCGAAATAAACAATCGTTCGGGCCCAACAAATATTTTCTTGCTCGAAGAAAACCACGGCTTGATCCTGAAATTATATCATATCGTTAATCGAGGAAAACATTTTTTTAGCACTAGCCATTATTTCTCTCAGTGATAGCTGCACTGAGAGAAAAAAAGATTAAAAATTATTCTGTTAGAAGGATAATCTGAGTACGAAAGGTAAACTAGATGAAAAATTATTCCGAAGAAGGTTAAATTTTAAACCCTGGAAGGATAATTTTTGATTTATTTTACCTTTCGTACTCAGATTATCCTTCTAACAGGATAATTTTTAATCTTTTTTTTTCTCAGTGTGGGAATTACTTCTGCTACTTTCACACTTGAATTTTGAAATTGAACTTTTAACATTGTTTACGGGCGGCCGTGATAGTAACATCACGCATGTCTTTCCAATCACGAGCAGAGCGCTAATTTGGAAATTGAAACTGTAATATTAAAACTATGTAATATTTATAATTTCTTTACGATCTTCCACCAATGCCCACATATAGCCTACGTATTAGATTACAAAATGACGCGGTCAAAATCGAAATACCCGGCTAACATTACTACCCCAGTGCTCCGCATCACTGCTTTCCTCCGAAATCAAATCGTCAGCTGCAGCGCGAAACTACCCCCGCCAAAATAATTGCCAAACCGTCCCCCATGCAATTCGACCTCGTCGACGAGCGTACCAAGAACACACCCCGCGCTCGAAATTCGTTTCCGAACTCGAGAATTATTCCCGTCTCTCGTCGCCGAGTTAAGAGGCCGACATACCAGGCCCACTAGTTTCTCCTGCGGGGCAGCGGTGAGACGAGGTAACGTCAAAACGCTAGAAGGGGGTGGAGCTACGCGAGGTTAGCGATGTTGCCGAATGCATGCAGTGTGGACACGGTCCGGTTAGGTTTAGGTCTTACGCCGGCCTCAGTGGCGAGAGCATGGCTCGCTCCCGTTTAGACCGGGATACCGCGTCGCGCGCGCGTTCCAAGTGTCTCCGGGATTGGCATACGTCATGTCACCAATGCTTCGATAGCGCAACGGTTAAGTTGCCGGGCTGGGGGTCTCGATGTCGCGGGTTCAATTCTTGTTGGGACTTTTTTTTTATTAACTTTTTTCATTCGATTACAACCTTTTCTTGTTATAGAAAGTGGTTTACATTATCGAATAAAATAAGAGTTTCAATTTTTTTCATAGTTTTACGTTATTTTCTTCCTCGTTGAGGTGAACCAATATTATTAGAAAGAACAGTTGGAAGCATCGTTGCATTTTTTATTCTTACATTTCGTCATGGGAATTTTTGGCTGCCGAAGATTTTATACACGATTTTTTGGATAATAATTGTCGAAAAAACATTTGAAGCACACCGTATTTTGACACCATGAACATTTGACGAATGGAACTTTGCCACACGCACATTTACACTTTAAAAGCGTTATGGGAAAGCAAATTTCATTGACATTTTCGAAAAACGGCCTGGTTGGCAATAATAATGGTTCACCTCAACGAGGAAGAAAAAATAACGTAAAACTATAAAAACAATTGAAACTTTTATTTTATTCGATAATGTAAACCACTTTCTATAACAAGAAGGGATTGTATAATCGAATGAAAAAAGTTAATAAAAAAAAAAACCCGACAAGACTTGAACCCGCGACATCGAGACTCCCAGCCCGGCAACTTAACCGTTGCGCTATCGAAGCATTGGTAAAATTATGCACGCCAATCCCGAAGACACTTGGAACACGCGCGCGACGCTATTCCAAGAAGTTTTCAAGACAAAATCGATTTGACATCTGCCGGGGTCCCCTTGTGAGATACGCCCTTACGTGATAAGACCGACGATATTCTGCTATTCGTGGCGGAGACAAATCTGACAACCCCGCAGTCCGTACGTAGTGAAGACGCTAGATGGAAGCATTACTCGGCTGATAAAAGTAGACGAGTAATAGGTTTGAAATAAAGGTTTCCTGCAATGGGCTTTCAGAAATCTTTCGTGCAAAAGGTGGTAGTACCTTGTACAAGGTTTATTTTAGGGTCCCATAGAAGAATTCATTTCAATACTTTGATTGTTTCCGCGTTTACAACTTGCAAAATATAGGTATATTTGTGAGGTCGCCGATGGATTACAACAAAGAAATTTATTTATTTTTTTCTATAGGGCCCTAGATTTATGTTTTTTAAGTGTGGTGGCGAAAAGTACAAAAGGTTCTTATGCACCATGTTGGAATTATCGCTTTACAGCCGCGACAACTTTTCGGGCGTTTCCAGACGGGGTGTGTCGGCCTCTTAATTAAACTTTTTAAACCCCGGAGAGATAATTAAATTCGCCATCCTCCGCCGCTCTCGTTATCGGAGGAGCGCGTGTCCCGTTAACGGGAGACACGGCGTAGGCGGACGCATTCTCGCGTATAGGTAGGCACGCGTTCGATCTATCGTGAATCGCCCCGGCGACAATCTGGCATTCTACCGTGTTGTGACGTAGCGGAGCGTCGGCGTCGCTGGAACGCGTTGCGAACGAAGGAAGGGGCGTCGCGTCATCCTATCCAGCGTAGGCGCTCATTCATTTCAGCGCCTCCGTCGATGCTCGCGCCTTTTCGCCCTCATTGGGACGCGCGCAGCGTGGCTTATGCGCGATACACGCTACGCACATGCACACATGTGTATTCCCTCCTTCCGCGCGCATCTCTCACGCTCTCTCGCATCGGCGAAGTTCCTCGCGGAGAAACCGCACGTGCGAAAACACTCCGTAGCCGAACGTGGCTGTTATCGCAGTAGTCCCACGGATAAACAATTAACTCGGCTGGCGCGTCGGTGTGATTTCATCGAAGCGGGTCCGTCGCCTGTGTTTGTGCGAGCGCGGCGTGATGAACTGCTTCAGGTTCAGTCCGACCCGGCATCGGACGAATCGATTCGCGACGGCGCTCGTTATTCGCGCCAATGTCCACAGCAGGATCTACAGTGGGTCCTTTTGCTTCCATATCCGTCAATCCGACGTAGAACACCGTCTAACGTTATTTCATCGCGTCTTCCTATACTTCGCCAACCACGCAACCGGACTAATACTGGTCCAGTTGTATCGGTCAAGACTCGATTGCATGATTTGTCTATTTCTTGTATAAAAATATATATATGACATAAAACCACTTTTCTAAATAACTGTATGACATGAAACAATTTTCTAAATAACAACTTGCAAAAACAGTTTCGATCTTTATTGAAGCAAAGGAAAACGTGGCATTTTTCACGTCTAACCCACGCCTTACCGAAACCGGGTCAGTCAGGACCCGAAACATAAATTTTCAAGGATATTTCTTGGCTCTGTCACGTTTTTTCAGCAATCATCCGTGAGTTCTCGTGCTTTACAATAAGAATGATGGCTTTAAAATGGATTTTTCAAAAACAATTGTTTTTTGAAATATGTTTGTAACATTTATTTATATTATTTTAGTTACTTTATTGTTGTCCTTTCGTAATAAAATATTAAACATGATATTATGAAGACTTATTCAATTACGATTGCCATGACTCGCTATTGGATATTATCGAAAAGAAATGTGTTTGTGTCTTTCAGTCAGTTCAGGGTCAGAATTGACCCGGTTTTGGGGGATCCAAAGTTTTAAAATTATTTTTGTACGGCGAGGGTTAAAGTTCATTTACAGAAGATATTGAGTGAAAAGGCGTTTGTGCCATATATGACCCGTGATGCAGTAAGGGGTTAAAAGTAAATCAAACCGCGCGTGAAACGTGGAAATCACCCGGGATCACCGTCGGCAGGTCCTACGAGGTACGAGTAGGGCGGCGTGCGGACACATTGATTCCGATCGAGCCCCCGTATCCATCCGCGATCGCGGTAGATAGCTCCCGTGCACGTACCAACGGCTTATTCGGCCGTACAGGCCGAACGGACTCGAATCCCGGCGGCGAGGCTGTTTCGATGAGTGCAAACGGCCGAAAATGTGAATACAACAAAACGAAGGGAAATTGGATGGAGCAAGAAATTGAACGGGGGATTGGTAGTAGGAGTAGGCGGACACCGCGGGTCGTTCGCGCCTATATTGGCGCGCCTGCAGTTACGTATCAACGCTCGAAATACGTTTTGCGGATGTATAACGCGCCGCGTGACTCTCCGCTCGGCTCCTCGAGCCGTCCTTCGTATTCCGAGGCGCGTATAGTAGGAACGCGGTACTATCCAGCGCCACTCTGTACGTTTTCGATATACGGAGAGGCCAATAAATGAGCCGTTGAAAACCAGAATGGTGTAAGTCACATTTTATGTAAGCTGAGATTATTTGACTGCAAAGTTAAGTACAATTTGAAAAATCTATCCAGATGATACAAACAGATATTTTAAATCGTACACATATTTGTTTTGTATCACCTAGACAAATTTTTCCAATTGTACTTAACCTTGCAGTTAAATAATCTCAGCTTACATAAAATGTGATTCACACCATTCTGGTTGTCAACACGGCTCTAATTTTACCGTGTTTACGATAAAAGGATTTTCGCTTGTTCCTACTGTGCTGAAGGGCAACTTTTCCTTAGAAACCAGTAAGTTTTAATGTAAACTATCATGATTTAATATTATGGATTTCATAGCTAAGCCCATTTCGGCCTTTTATAATATTTGTTCAGAGATGCCTAAGGCGTTTTCTAAACGGGGATCTAAATGACAAACCCTTATGGGGATCTTACCTATGAGTAGGTATACTGTTAACAAATATGTTTGCCATAACAACCAAATTTCTGTCAGCTAAAACATGTTCTGTCGTGTGTTCAAAGAAAAGTCTCTACTTTATGTTACATTTAGTAATGTTACGAAATATGTTACTAAATTTGCAAGATCATCATCAGCAAACAAAAGTCGCTGAGCTGAATTCAGCAGAACTGCTACAGGTGCAACATATTCTCAGCGATACCTAAATATTTTGTTGCGATGGCAAATACAATGTTAGCAGCTCAAGGTTTGCCAATTCAACAGAATCATTTTTTCTCATACTCCCGCTAAACCGCATAGGTACATTCGGAAAATACATTCTCGGAGGGTAACTTTATTCGTTGAAACACTTTGAGAAATGCATAGCTCAACCGAATAGTTTGACGCTCGCATTTAACCCTTTAAGTCATGATGTACATTGAGCTGTGCATATTTTACACTACAGCTAACTAACTCTTCATCTTTTTAATGGCTTTCGGTAATGGCGTACACTGTAATGCAATGATGTATATTTAAGCCACTAGATGTCGCGTGAAGTACAAATTAAAAATTTTGACTTATACTATAAACAACAGTCGCTCTAAAAGACACAGTTTAAAAAAACTTAAGTTTGCATAAGTCGTGACTGAAAGGGTTAACTGAATATGCGTTCTCCTCGAAATCCCGTCGTCCGGTGGCCCCGCCGAACCGCAACACGACGCGATTGTTTTTCACCCCTGTGGCGCAACCAAACATCGTGAATGGTCACATTTAGAATAATGCGTTCACCTCTCCCATCGAAATGCCCCCGCTCAACGACACCAGGGAAAACGCATCGAAAACGCATAGGTAGTGTGGCACTGGACAAAAGAATTCACTCGAAAACGATCGCGGAACGCGGACGCGGCGCGGCCCCGTTTGCAATTCGGACGAACGAGCCCGGAGCTGCTCGCGCGACGGGACGCTGCGAATGTAATGGATAGGAAGACGCATATAGCGTCGAACCCGGCAGGTAATCAAGCCCGGATACGGAGCAGCGCTGATTGACAATTTTCCCGCTCTCTCCGCCACTTCGACCCTGTCGCGCGGAATGGAGACTGACGTGTGTCGCCTCGCCGTGCGAAACTGCGGCGAATCGTTCGCCGATGGAGCGGGTGAGGAGGAGCGGAGCTGACGACCGCGGGATATTGTCGATCGTGCGATGGCTGATGTTCGAGACGCGTCCAGAATGCAGAGTAGCTTTGTTTCTCGCGTTCGGCGGCGACTTTCGGGGATCGTTGGAACGGAAATGTACGACGGCCTGTGGAATCGGCGATCGGAGGCTTTCGTGCGGGCGGGGTGGAAGATCCGAAGAGACGCGTAGGGTAGGCGCGTACCAGTTATAGCCACTTCCCAAATTTTTGTCTTATAACTAAGATATGTGCATTAAATTGCCTCCTTTTAACGTTTAAAATCGCTGATCAAACAGTATAAGCTGACGTGACACAAATACATACACCCCTGGTTATTAATGGCGATGAGTGGCTATAATAGGGAAAATCGGCAGTTTTTCATTTTACGGAAAGATCGTTATATTTTTTTCACACGAATTACTGCAAGAAAACTATACAATCTATCATTTAGCACCATAGAATGTGTAACGATATGTTAATTCTTTACAATATATACAAGGCATGACATTTGAAAAATCCTTAAACATGGCTATAACTGGTACACCTACCCTATAGAGCTTTAGGCGATATTCGAATATAAATCTGTAGATTTCAGGCATGCCAAAATGAGTAGGGGAGAATTGTCAATTTTGAACCAGCGCCTAGGTTAGACTATTCTTGTATTGAGAATAGTGGGAATGTTTTTCATTGTTTAATTAGCTGTATTATTTAATTATTGTATGCTTATACGGAGAAACAGGGTTACAGTGGAGATCCAGGAACTTAGGCGCCGTTGTCGTGGGGACGCCTAAATTTCTAAGCCCGCACTCGTAGGCGTGACTCACGAATGGTGGATATAGGTACTGCACGTATACTTTCAGTGTACGCAGACATCTTCGGAATAGACGTGTGTATGTTGCAGTGGGCGACTCTCCCCTATTTATCGAGCACTGCGAGAAATATCCCGTCGGAAGTTATCAATTGCTCCGAGGAGCGCATGCTTAACATTTGGCTGCGGAGCGAAAAAATAATCCGGTGACATTTACGCATTTCAGCGGCGAAACGACAGACGAGCCTCGTAACATTTCGCGTCGACGCGCGCGTAGCGAGCGTGAAAGTCGTAGACGCGTTATTTCGAAACGAGCTTTACGGAGAAACGATGTAATCTCTTGGAAAATGTCAGAAAAAAATGTCAATCTGCTTATTAATCCCCTCGAGGAAGACAGAGACCAACTGGAGAGAAAATAGGGGAGAATTGTTAAACTTGGATCACATCGCTTAGGTCGAACCACCCCTGTATCTAGAACGCTAGGGATATTTTTCATTGTTTGGTTAGTTATGTCGTATGTGCTTGGACTTGGAGGTGGATAGTGCACCTTTTTCGTTAGTTCTGACGGCCATTATTTGTAGCCGATAGGGTAGTAACGGTTTTCACTATTGAACAGTTGAAAAACTCCACGACAAATCGAAGCTTTGCTAATCGTTCTGGTGTAAGTAATCGTATGCCTTGTTGTGTATTTAGAAAGTATACTTACATTGTGCTACAAAATGACAAGATTGTTTTAAAGATTCGTGCTGTAATCAAAGTTTTGCAACACGTACTCGGTAATTCGATAAAGTTGCCTAAATTGGACCAGGTTCAGTCGAGGCAACAGTACAGTGACGAAACAAAATTAAATTCGTCGTTTTACAATTTCGTCGAATAAGCCTTTATCGATAGTCGAAATGATCGTTCCTTCATTGCTTACATTTTTCCGAAAAATGCTTTCAAGTCACGATGTTTTTCATATCTTTACTTTGACTTATGAAAAAAGGATATTTATGTTCGCTCCTGTTTTTTGAATAAATACATACCTGTATAAAATATGTAAAACGTAAAAAATTAGCAGTTCAATTTAGGAATCCGTCGGTCTATTATTAGGCAAAGAGTTTTCCTGATTGGACCGAATGTATAATACAATTTCAGTTTTTATGGATTCTTAATTCTGTCGCGCACTGTTCGGAAAATTCAATTGCATTAATTAAAAGCGTACATATAATGTTATCGTTTCCGCACGATGTCACTTCTCCAAGATGCTCGATTTTCGACACTTATCGAAAAATACCTCAAGTGGTCCGAATTTCGTGACTCTCCCCTGCACACAGCATGCCTTCTTCACAATGTATACCGGATCATATTCGCCGATCACCCCAACCGAAAGTTCTTCCGGACCGATTATCGCGTCTCTTCACCGACCCACCCCGAAAAATCATTACACCCCCTCGCCTCTCTCCATCCACGTCTCGTCCGTCCGCGGATCCCGCATTTTCGGCCGGGAACAAGTGAGAGCTTCCACATCGAGCGACGGGGGCCCGCGGGCATTGTGAGCGCGGACTTACAGATCGCGCTCCTGATACCGCGTTATAAATCGACGGCACCCTCGAAGCGCGCGCGCGGCCCGACCAGCAGACGTCCGACCAACAATAACCCCAAACAATAGATCCGCGTATTAAAATGCAAATCAGTTCATAAGTCACAACATTATCATCGTCGAGCGGCGACCGTTCCATTGTCATGCCGATTCGAGCGGCCGCTCCGAAGCCGGCTGCCGTCTAACCGCCTTTCGTGAATTAGCGACTCTCTCCCGTTTTCTATACCGCGAGATCAAGCGCTCTGCTCGGGCATTATTCAGACCGCCCCCGGTGAGAGTTTTCGTCGTCGCTGAAACGAATTGTACTCGAGAAGAGGTAAGGATCCTCTTCGTTCGCTCGAAAGGCGAGGGAGGGGCCTGGACGAAGTCGCAGGAATCCGAAGCAAATTGGGGCATGTGTGTGTGTGCGCCGGTCCGTAATGAAAATACAATCCGGATATAGACAAATGTACGTGAATTGTGTAGCAACTTGAGGTAGTACTAGCTCATCGGATGCATCGAGGCTGTGCGCTCTATGTGTGTGTGAGTCATGAATGAAATGATCTCGAAATAATACAAATAAAATGCCAAATGTTTACTCAACATAAACATAATTTGTCGTAAGTATGTGGTTGCAGTAAATGCAATGATTAATTCGAATGACTTTGATTTAGTAAGAAAGAGTTATTTTTGCAAGTTTATGTGGCAAAGTAAACGTAAATTTTGAACGTTGTGACGATCATACAAGTCTATCTGGGAAGTAAGCAGCCTCCTTTCAAGTAACATCCATTTTCCGCAAAACACATACTTACTTCGTACTTATGAGAAACACATCCGTGAAACACATGCGTGAAAAATCGTCTCGCCTCGGTCAACCCTTCGCTAAAGTATGAACAAATAGGATCGAAACTCAATTCGCGAGCGTCCAAGCGAGCGGTTCCGTACAGTGCCGCTGATAATCCCGCGGATTTGCGAGCGATCGACTCTTATCGTCATCCCCTCTCGAGTTATCCACGTCGGACGCGCTCCCTTCCGCCGTCGGCGCGTTGGACAGTGATCGATGAAAGTGTCGGGCTCGTGTCTGCTCGTCGGGCGTGATTTCACCGCGCGCGAAAGCGTCTCGCGGTTGCGATATACGCTCACGTACGTATGTAACGGGGAAGCCGTATTGGGAGCATATCGCGCGCTGCGGCGGGCGGAGCGGTTCGACTGTGTAATACGGGTCACTGTGCCGAGGACGCGGTGTTTGCACGTCGAGTTTTTTGTTTCACTCTCCGGAGGGATCGGAGGTTAAGATGTTCTTGCCGCTGATAGCGAGCGACGCGGCAGTAACGTACTCACGCGCGTCGCCGGCAGGCCCTTCGCGCATTGTTTACGACGCGCGTTGTCTCGCATTTTACGGAACTCGCTGACGGCGATCGATTTCTCGTTACACGCGGAGGGAATTACGAGCGGCGCGATTTTCTCGCGCTCTGCGCGCGATACGTGGACGGGGGATGCAGTCGTTCAACGCAGTCCTGCAGGGGTTGACAAATTTTATGTTACACTTCACGCAGTGATATTCGCCTTGCACTTTGATCGTTTTATCAGTTTCAATTGTTTTATTAATAATATCATCACCGAGAAAAGTTTTTATTTTGAATATAACGTTGTATAAAGCTTTCTTCGAATAAATGTAATTATGAAACTTAATATATTCCCTCGTGAAATTTGTATCAAATAGTTGTCGAGCTTTATATACGTTCTAAAAGAAATTATATTTTTAATATACTCTTATATAAAGCTTTTCTCTCTCCAATACCTATATATGTAGTTATGAAAATTAATATATTTCCTTATGAAATTGTCCTCATAAATTTCACAGTCAACGTATATTAATTTTCGTAATCACGTGTTGGATAAAAGCTTTATACAGAATTATATTAATTTAATAAACATTTTTTAATATATATACAATCATACTGAATTAAATCTAAATTTCATAACGGAGTATATTATAAATTTTCATAATCACGTACCTATAGGATAAAAACTTTATACATATTTATATTACGCTCGATACAAATTTTGTTAAGAAATTATTTACAAATTCAGTCGGACTGAGCTCCATTCTTGACCACGGTTCATCCACGTTCCAACAACAATAAAGCGCGAAATAAAATAACAAAGCACTCTTAGCCTTGATACAGCGACGGGGTGAAATTTCAACAAACCCACCCCTAAAATCCCACCCCGACGATAAGGGAAAGTCGTCGCAACGTCGGTCCCCGGTTCCAAGAGCGCGGGAATCTTCATCGCAACGCGTACCTAATGCGTATAATAACGTCGCCGCTGTCAAAAAGTCGACAGTTAAACACGAGCGCGCGCCGCGCTGCAGACGGCCCTGCGGATCTCGAGAGTCACGAAGATCCCCCCCGGCTCGAGAGATTTAGTTCAAATCAAACCGGCCGTGCTTCGTGGGAATCTGTTGATCCACTCAGTCTCGTTTTGTTTTTCCCCTCCCGTATATATCCGTGCGCGCCATGAAGTTATTACGCTCCGCGCTCGTGTCGAGTGAGTACATAATATACGTATACAGGTGTAGCGATCCGCCGTGAGGAATGGTGTAGGTGGGCTGCGAGGAATCCGCGGCGCGAGAGTGACGTCGCGCGGGGAGAGGGCGCGCGCGTGTTGTCCTCGCCGTCGAATTCCTCCTCCCTCCGCAGCGTGAGTGGAATCGTAATGCGCGCTCGACACTCTGCGCGTGTACCTATATGCCTACCAGGGATTGGCGTCGACGGAGCAAACGATTCCGCGCGGCTGCGTATCCGCCGGAAATCGGGGCTAATGTCGTGGATTCGATACGCGCGTAACGGTATTTTTTTTTCCTTTTTTGTTTCATTGGGGAAAGTACCAGAGGAGAGAATATTCCATTTGCGAGGATATAGGTAAAAGCTACGTTTAATTCGATTGGGATTGGATTTTTTATTAAAATAGAAAGTCAGACAAAAATGGTCAGATAGGTGCACTCTTTCTTTTCGTTTTCGGCGGGATAAAGTTATTTTGGATTTCGGACTATCGCGCTCTTCTCTTATCCTTATCGCGACTTTTGAGGTCGCATAGGGGAGAGTTGGCTATATTCTACCACCACTGATTTTTTATGAAATGGAGATTGCAGAGCACTCGTATGACTAGCACTTGAACTTTTTATTCTGTTGAGTAGCTTGTACAAATAGTTTGCCCGTGCGATCACGTGGTATGTTTTTGAGATGATTTTCTTGATTCAGAGTAGATGTTGATGTAGTTTCCCGATTTCATTGGTTATATCGATCGCGAAGGTCTATTACTTCTATTCGTGTACCTATTAATTATCGTAATATGATTAATTGTATGTCTAACCAAAAGATAGTTTACAATGTAGGTAGAATTCGGTTTTCCTATAAAAAAATATTCTCTTTTTAAATTCAATTTGCAATCTGTATATTATACATATTCAAAATCGCACGAAAGAAAAGATGTCCGAAAGAATATGTAATTATTCGCGAAGTTATAAATGCATTTTTCTCTACGATGTTGTGACGTTAGGCTTGTAGAACAATGATGCAGCTACATTTTTAAATGTTATTTTCAAGTTTAAATAAGAGCGAAAATTAAAAATGAAAAAATAGGGGATAAGTATTTTTTCTAAATTTGTCGAATCTGTGTGTGTGTGCAACAAAAAAATTATAGGAAAACCGATTTGGTCTCAAGTTGTCGACAAGATTATGCTTGAAAGTCCAAGTTCATTTCCATTTATCGTTAATCCTAATAAAAATTATGGTGGTACGATACAAAATATCGGGGAGGTGTAATTTAGGAGACCTGTCTCCTACCAATTGCAGTTTAGAAAACTTGCTTAATTTATTTTTTAATATACATTTTTTTTAAATTTCAACCTTACAAATTTGCGAGTGAATATGCTTAGCTTAGCTTAAGAATACATTCAAAACCATAAGTTAATATTTATGGCAAACAAAAATAAAAATCTCGAAACTGGTACAATATGACTAATCTTCCCCTATATGGCTTGTTATTTTTTGTTTCGAGGATTAACGAGCAAATCGTTACTGAAAACCGTTTCGATGTTAAAAGTGGGAAAGGGTCAATCCGTTAAAAAAAGATAAGCGTCGATTTTCTGATATTTTCTCCAGTTCTCTTGCTCGCTCTCGCGACATCATCGGCGATAATGAGGTCGGAGGTCATCGATTCAGCTTGCAACTGCGATCACTGCGACGAGGCTTTCCTAAATGAATCGGAGGACGACGATACCGACGATCCTCCGGTTTCCGGCGCCCCGAACAAGGAGGACGCGGACGGCGACGGAAACTGGACGATCTGCGCCAGGGATCGAGATTATCTGGATCGAAGCTTCCCCAGTGTTTGCCATATGCACTGCTTCAATCGTTGCAGCCGCTTCGACGTCAGCGTTGTGCGAGAGGGGAACATGAAGAAGTACATCACGAGCGTCTATAGAACCAGTAAGCTGGCTACGCGGAACTACTCGGTGTAAACGCCTCATAAATATCGCGCTCAAACATTCGCAGTTCTACGAGTATCGTTAATTTAAACGCCGCGCGATTCGCTGCATATTTGACTTAAACGTATTTCGCTTTCTCCACTTTCCGTGACGTTTCGCATCCGTTAAGCTTTTCCGCGGAATTTTCAACGCGCGGAGAGACGTGGACAAGCGCACACCCCCGTAACTTTACCGACGTTTCTCATACTTTGTGCGCGCTCCCATTAATTATTTTATCGCGTCGCATCGGTCGTTGCACTTTTTACTTCCGGGGCGGGCACTTAATTAACCGTGGTAAAATTAGCTGCGCGACACTGTCGCCGCGCTGTTACCGTCGAGTAGCACGAGTATATTAGTGAACAGCGCTTTTGATCATTTTTAGATCTCCCCCACACCCAATTCTCCTTCCCTTACCTCAGTCCTTTTGTATAAGTACTGAGAACAAAATGTGGTAAAATCAACTAAATATTTAGTCGCATAATTGCAATTAAATATTGCATTAGCTTGAATAATATTCATCTGTTTCGACGATCCTAAAACACTTTCTTGGCTTGAGTAATATTGCGTTACTAATGTCACAAGATTGTATACGCCACTTTACGTCCTTTTATAAGCCAAAAGGGCCCATAAAAAATGTGTTCTCAAACTTGATACAAATACGTGAATAAGGCTAAAAAATGGTAAAATTAAAATTTGAAAAACTAAAGGCAAAGGGGCATAGATGGATATGGTCTATACTTCTTTTTACCTTGCCTTTATTCGTATTTAGGCAAGTTTGAGTTAAGAACAATTTTTTTTATACGCATTTTTAGCTTTATAAAATATATTATAACGACGCGATATATTTTCTTAATAAATATAGGTACGACATTTTGTTAAGTCGAGAAAATAAAGGGTGATCCAATTAAGACGCAACTCAAAATTAAAAATCGGTATATTTTGTGGGTTGCGTTTTAATTGGATCACCCTTTATTTTATTGGGGCAAACGAATGTTATTTGAGATAATAAAGTATTTAATCGCGACTATTAAACCGAAAGCTTATATAGGTATTTCGTTGATTTTGTCGAATTTTTTTCTCAGCTTAATGTTTGGACGGTAGAAGAACTTTTACTCACTGATAATTAACCAACGACGGATGTAATTTTTCTCTTCTTCGATGAGAAATAAGCGAAGTAAATTACGACGCTCCACAATTGCTGGCCAATGGTATACATTTAGAAAATTGAGTTCCTAGAAATTTTAGCGCATCGCGGAACTGCATCCTCATTGGAAAACACGACGGAAATTTGCTCGTTAAGATCGTTCAATGGATTCAGCTACCCCCCTGTCGTTCCATTGCGCTCTCCTCTTTGCTCTATTTCCTCCTCTCCGAGATCCTCTCCTCATCTCCGTCGTTTTCACTTTACTCCGATGCTTTCAGATTACTACAAGCTTCGAGATGGCTCGTGCTGAGAAACGCGCGTACGCTGGCGCAGGATATCGCCGGGCTCGCAAAGCTTTCGAAAATGCATTTGTTTCTTGCCTTTGAAGCTTCTAAAGCGCTCACTCGCCGCTGCTCCTGGATCTGCAACGTTAACACTGCGCCTAATTGGTTTTCCATACGAGCGAATTTTTCATTTCTTTCGAAGATCGAATCGTCGATGGAGAAAAGAGCTATAAATACACTGGTCTACAAAATTAGACCTCTTTTCTCATCGGGAATAAAGCTAGATGAACTATATATATCTCGGAACGTTTATACTACGCTTATCTTTTGTTTTTGTTTTGCTCTAGCATATCACGTTTTTTTAGAAAAGCGAGGTCAAGTTTCGAAAAAATCGCATTTCAGGGAATTTCTCACTTCATTATTCTGCAAAATTAGCTATACTAAGCAATTTTTGGTGGCAGATTTGAAAATTAAACGTTAAAAAATTAATAAGAAACATCGATCATATTTCGTGATGTGATTAGATTCCAGTAAAAATGTTATATATAACATTAACTATTATATGTATAATCCATATACGACCACAAATCCATATATATGTACTAACGTACTCGTATGTACAAAATATATAGAGCTTTTTCGCGTCTGGATTGCTATTTCTGTTTCATGAAATATCAATGGTAGTACGATTTAGACGGTGGTATAATATAGTCGATTACCATTACTCTCGTCATCGTAATCAGGGAGTGACAAAGTGAGAGAATTGATAAAGCGATCGCTTTCTTTTCTACATTATTTAGACGTATATTTCTAAAGACTCCACATGTATTATATTACGTACTGTTTGTACATACTAATTATCAGAGGAAGTAAAGAATAAACGCAGAAGCACGAAAATTCAATGAAACATCCGTATCGCGCGTCGACCCACATTGCCGGTGGTACGCCCCCTAACGTCGTGCGGGGTTGCAGCCGGTATACCTCCGTCGTCCCGTCCCTCCAGTCGGTTAATCGGACTAACAAGTAAGAAGGTAATTAAGAAGGCAGGGCGCGAAAGCGTCGCCGCCATAAACCGCAAAATAATGCTTCAATTAGGTAATATAGGGAAATACGTGAGGGTCGGTCGCGAGCGTCGTCGCGCGGGGGTCGCGGCGAGGAATTAACCAGACGCGGGAGTCCTCGCAAATTGAGTCGCGCGGCTCCGCGGAATTTAAACATTCAAATTAACCCACTTAGCAAGTCAAGTCGCATAATGTGTCCGCGGCGATGCGGATCTCTGATATTCAATTGCCAAGCGTCGCGACGCCGTCGCCACGGCTTGGCTCCTTAAAACGGCCCTCCCGAGTAGAAATGTGTCTAGTCCTTTCCCCTGTTTCCGTCTAGGACTTTTAGCTGGAAAAACTGGATAGAACGAGATAGTTTTTATTGTGCAGTGCCTCGCCGGAAACCACAACCCTTTACCCTTTTTTGGACCATTTTTACGTACTTCTATTAGTTTCGAGAACACGTTCACTCAAAAAAATTTGGCCACAACTAGAAAATTATAGTATAATTGCAGTGATAATTTTCTTCGCAATACCAAGAATTCTTGCTACGCTAGCAATATTTTTCTAGTTGTGTCTGAGGCAGCCAGAAATATAGCTGGATTAGTTAAATATTTTTTTCAGTGTTTCTCATGAGCCCTTTTGGCTTTTACAATGCCAAAAGAGGGCATAAAGTTGCGTACACGATCTTTTGGCATTAGTAACGCGATATAGAGTCGAACCTCCTACTTCTCTTTTCCCGTACAAATAATCAAGATTATCAGCACATTCTCAAGGCGGGGGAAGTATTCAGAGGGGATGGCGGGGCAGAGACGGCAACGGCGGACGATTCGTGTCGCCGATCGATGCTGGCGCGATACGCATCGCCGAGCAAAGCAATAATAATTTCGATATTTCTCGACAATCCGACAAGGAGGAATAAGCCTCGCGCACTCTTCTTAATAACCACTCTCCCGTCCCTCGCATAAGAGGCGAGCATTGCTCCGCGATACACGGAGAAAATTGAAGCCAATTCGACGGCTTCTCGCGCAAAAAGTCATTAAACTTTGCCGCTAAGATTTCACTCCCGAAATCGAGAGCGAGGGAGAAAGGAAACGCGCCTATTCGTCCCGTCCATTAATATGCCACGCGGAAGGAAAGAGAGTCGAGGGAGACGTAGAGGGCGGATCGAAGAGAAACGAGCCTATCGTTCGGGGATGAAGCATTTTCGAGGGGGCGTTTATTTGTTTGGTATTATTACGCGGTTGCGCCCACGTGCTTCGAGTAAGAATTCGCCTATCGTTGCCTCGCCTTGCGTTTTGTCTTTGTATGGATGCTTTTTTTTTATATCCCTTTCGCGTCCTTTTTTCCCCCGCATTTGATCTATTCACTAAGTTTCGCGGAGACGAGCTCGGCCTTCCTATACAAAAAATATCCATATTTTAAAAGCAATTTTTAATTTGTATACATATTCAATGTCACGCAATAAGGGAAATATTCGAGAAAATAATTATTCGCAAGATTAGATATCTGCGTAAACGTAAAATAAGAAATGTTCTCTACAACATTATGACGTCACCGAAAAGCCAGAGAGACGCGCTTATGTCAAGCAATGAGTGCGAGAGAGATGGACTTATGATACGACGACTCGTTGCATTTCAAAATATCGTTTTTTTCAGCACAAATAACAACACGTACACTGAAGACTAAAAAAATACGGGGTAAGCAAGTTTGTCCAAATATTTAAAATGTGCAATAAAGAAGATGTTAACGCGAAAACCGAATTGCGCGAGAGTGTGGATTCTGCGTAGGTGTCGCGATTACGGCGCGCTGCACATTGGCCCAGTTTCATCCTCGCGCGCATGTATGCACGGAGAAAAAGGATTGGTAATTTGTACAGTGAATCTCAGTAACACAGAGTTCCTCGAGGTGAGACATTGAATTTTTTAATAGACACAGCGTACTTTTTACAGTTCGTAGCAGTACGAACCCGTAAACACGCAACACATAGGAAATAGGAGGTTTGTAAATTTTACCGTATAAACTGTTACTGCACTGAGAAAAAAAAAGATTAAAAATTATTCTGTTAGAAGGATAATCTGAGTACGAAAGGTAAAATAGATCAAAAATCATCCTTCCAGGGTTTAAAATTTAACCTTCCTTAGCATAATTTTTGATCTATTTTACCTTCCGTATTCATATTATTCTTCTAACAGAATAATTTTCAATCTTTTTTTTTCTCAGTGTGGGATGACTGTGCAAATTCATGGGTTTTTCCATGACTTTTCACTAATTCTTTTTCTCCCGGTATGAGTTACTATAATACATTTCTGTACGCAGTTACAAGGCGGATATGTCAGAGGAAATATTTCTGGACGATATTACACCTCGAGAATTTTATTAATTATCATTATTTAACGCACTTATACGCGCATACGCCTGTCGAGCAACGTCTGCCGGTCTCATTGTTTGGAAGGATCTGAACGAACGCGGCTGGCACTCGACTTGACTGGCTTCACTTATTCTTACTTATGCGACTCGCATGTCGCATTTCCCCCCGCTCCCGCCCCCCGCGCCTTAAAGTGAGCGGAACCATTTGTCTGGCTTGCCTGCGACTAACTACGGGCAACGGGAAGGAAAGTCCGCGACGGAATCGTTTCGAAGGTGACGTTAAAGAATTATCCTCCCTCTTTCTTTTCCTCCGGAACACTATAGTGGCCCGCGAGTCTGCGCAATGACGGTACTCGCGCGTTTCGCGAAGCGGGACGATTGCGAGAATGACGGAGCACGGGAAAAATAAAAAAGAACGACGCGCGGAATGCACGGGAGTCAATTGAAAAAGGGGAACAAAGCGTTTCTCGGAGTATAGAGTATTACGTGATACGCGCGATATATTTTTGTTGCGCTGGTTCAATAATCATCGTCAGTTCGACACCTCGAGGTGAATGCGAGATATCCGCAATTTTAAGAAGTCCTTGGCTGTATTTAAAAATATCGTTTTTTTTTCAAGCTCAAATAAGGCCGAAAATGAAAAATGAAAAAATACAAGGCAAACAGTTTTGTCTAAATTTGTCGAATCTGTAATACAAAAATTTTAAGGAAACTGAATATTAAATCAACATGGCAGAGTCGTCACGTACAACATCATCTGCTGGCAGAAATTTTATCATTTTTCAATTTTGTCACCGTTGCCACGACGGTTATGATTTTGGGAAATCATTTTGCTGGATTTATGTATGAAAAATGCATTCAATTCTTGATTTTCGCTTTAATAACAGAGAGAGAAAGAGAGAGAGAGAGAGAGAAAGTGAAAACAAATTCGAGTTAAAAAAATTTTCCAATTCAGTTCCAAATTAGTCGGAAAGAGACGCCAGCCGTACACATTTTTATCCTCGAGAACTCGTCAAGCACCGGTGGTATCGGGAAAAATCGCGAAAGCTTTTCCGATTTCACCGGACATCGCGCGAATTCACCAAGCATTTCTACCGCTGCAGAAAGAGAGGCAGGAGGGCGAAGCTCCTTTACTCTCGAACTAAATCGCCGCGCTCTCTGATCCCTCGTGCTCCCCGGCGGAGATCCTTATCCCCCACCGCGCTTCAACCCGAGGCCCGCGCGCACCGCTTCGTGTAATAGTCTCATCACGCACGTCACGTGCGATCGTAGGGGCGCCGAAGCACGCACGCGTCTCCCCCCTCCGCGTATCAATCGCACTCGACTTTTACACGCTTTCGCGGAAAAAAGCGCACGGGCGCTCGCTGCTTCGCGGGAGCGGAACCGGACGCGCGAGTGGCGAGTCGTACCGCGCGCGTCGGGTTTTAAACGTTGGTATTCTTAATCACGCGCTGTGCCGACGCCGCGCTTACGTCGGGACACGCGATCGCGGGATTCCATTTCTTCCCCCCCCCCCCCCCACTTCGTATTCATATACGTAACTCACGCGCTGTCGACTCGGGCGACACGTTAAACTCGCCGCGCTCTACTCTCGGCGAACGACTTCTTCTGGTACTTCTTCGTCTTTAGCCGCGCGTCGAGCGAAGCTCTCTTCCCCTTCCTTTCCTCGCCGCCTTTTCACGCCAAGCCCGCGGCGTCGTCGACACGCTCATTGCGCGCGTCGCGGGAGCCACGGCGGGCGACTTTGGTGTCGATCGGGCGACGACGCTTATCGAGCCGTCGCGACGCTCGGCCGGTTCCGGTAATGTAACTCGAAATCAAAGGCTCGAACGATCCTCGCTCGCTCGACGGAGCAACAATAGCGAGCGATTTTATTGTTTTGCGACGAGCGGGGGCGAGATTCGGCGATGATTGGTTGGGAGATTTGTAGGGAGAATTCTTGGGGAGAACAAATTTCGAGTGAATGCAGCTGAGTGGAAGGGAGGTGAAGTATTATAATTACGAAGTAATGTAGCATTTCTCGATGCACCGAGGGAAAAGTGAGTGGTAGAGTCAACGATAATCGTGTGGTTGAATTTTCCTGGTTGCTGGTGCCAATATTTACGATTAAACAGTCCACGAACGCAGTATTTCATGTTTACGAATGATAATTAGGAATGAACGGCGTAAGAAAAACTGTTTTTTCAATCAAAAGTTCAACTGTTCCAAAGTATCTACATAATGTATTGTAAGTTACAAGACATAGAAATATAATAGGATCACCCATATTTAGAGTTATAAATCAACCTTGAATTGAATTACAATAGTTTTTCTCAATAATCCTTGAATCAATCTAAACATGCGGTTCGCCATTTTTAAACTCGAGAAAAGAGTTGCTTCAACTCAATTTGAGCCTGGGTTAACTATAATTTTTTTTGCAGTGCAATCGACGTGGGAATTACTAAAACTCGTCTAAAGAAATTGCGTCGTAGACACCGGGCTTAAGAGTTATTTTCGAAATCCCTAGAATTGAAAGACGCCCCTTAACACGTTCCGTGCCACGTGGGGCGTATTCGACCCACGCTGAACTTCCCGTTCAGGCCACTGGGAATTCTCATTGACAAATGAAGAATTCTTTACAAATTTATTGTAGAGTCAAATATAGGCATCTTACATCATGTATACCGCCTTAATAATAAATTTCATTTGTTACTGTTATTAATAATAATGACAGAACAAAATGTAATTTATTGCTTTGTTGTCTAATGCATATTAAAATGTAGGGGAGAGTTGCCTATATTGAACCGGTACCTAAATTGAACCCCTCCTGGCTATTTTAAGTAAATGAGCATTTCTACTGATTCCAGAGATTCGAGTTTTGTCAAAATCTTAAGCGCTGATTCCAAAAATCATGCACTTCTTAACATATATACCCTATATAATGACTATATCTCAAAGGAAATATCAAATATTAACGATTTTATGTACGAGAACTTTTTCTTTCAGGGAAAATCATCGTTATCTCGGAGCTCCTTTAAAATTTCCATAATAAGAGAGTGCATGAATTTTGGAATTAGCGCTTAAGATTTTGACAAAAATCGAAATCTCTGGAATCGAACTCTCGACCATCCTATCTTGTGTATTTTTTCGCGCTGATTACGAAAATTATTAATATGTTGAGGAAATCTCAAAGGAACACCGAGATATCCATGACTCTTTTTTATGAGCAAATAATTTTTCCGAACATAAAATTGCGGATATCTCATATTTCCTTTGAGATATAGACCTGATAATCATAATTTTCGGAATCAGCGTGAAAAAATACATCAGATAGGGTGATCGAGAGACCGATTTCAGAGATTTCAATTTTCGCGAAAAATTGAAAAAATGTTGAGTAAATGCCTTAAGATTTTGACAAAAATCGAAATCTCTGGAATCGAAGTCTCGACCATCCTATCTTATGTATTTTTTTGCGCTGATTACGAAAATTATAGTTATATTGAGGATATCTCAAAGGAAGACCGAAATATCGATGTTTTTCCGTGAAAAAAGTAATTTTCTGGTATATAAAATCACCGATATCTTATATTTCCTTTGAGATGTCGTCAATATATCTGCCACTTTCGGAATCAGCGTGAAAAAATACATCGGATAGGGTGGTCGAGAGATCGATTTCAGAGATTTCAATTTTCGCGAAAAATTGAACTCTAGACCATCCTATCTTATGTATTTTTTCGTGCTGATTACGAAAACTATAGATATATCGAGGATATCTCAAAGGAAGACTGAAATATCGATGATTTTCCGTGAAAAAAAAAATAATTTTCTGGTACATGAAAAGTCACCTTATATTTCCTTTGAGAGATATCGTCAATATATCTGCCACTTTCGGAATCAACGTGAAAAAGTACATCAAATAGGGCGGCCGAGAGTTTGAATGAAAAAATTTCAAGTAAGTTGAAAATTAAAATCTCTTATGTATCTTTTTGTAGGCATACTGACCAGTACAGTAGGTTTGAATTTCTACATGGAAATGTTCATTTACTTAAAATAGCCAGGAGGTTCAATTTAGGTACTGGTTCAATATAGGCAACTCTCTCCTATACCCTTTTCTTGCTAATTACCAATGAACTTTGTACTATTGAAAAATTGTAAGGCGTACGTCAAAAACGAGTTTATTGAATCGTAAAAGTGTGGGTCGTATACGCCCCACGCGGCCTGAACGGATAGTCTTCAAAAATCGGTCCGGCACGGAACGCCTTAAAAGAGATACAGCTTTTCTCATCCAGACGGCAAAGATTTGCATCTTCCCCTTCAGAACCCATCGATTAGTTCGCATTGCGCACACGATACTTCATTCATTCGTCGCAACAGCACCACCGCGATCAGCTGTTCCTCCCTCGCACACTCTACCCCTTCGACTCTACTTTCGCACGAGCGGTCAGAGACGCGCAGTCTTGAACAGCCGTCGCGTCGTAGGTGTCGTGCGGAGGAATCGAGTGGGACGCAGCGCGGGACACGTGCAAGGGATGCGACCCCGTGCGTCGTCAGCCGTAGAGTGCAGCGGGGTCGGCGGGACCGATTGACGAGGTAGTAGGTGCGGCGGCAACGGTGCTGGCGGTGGTGGTAGTGGCAACACGGAGGGGTTGAAGTGGAGCGTGGAGGGGGTGGATGGCGCGCGCTGTCGGCCAGAAACCCTTGCTCGTTTGGAGTCGCCGTCGTGGGGGTTGCCGGAGTCCGGGGAGAGAGAAATATATCGGGGGACGTACGACGTCGGAACTTCAGTCGCGACGCGACACGCGCAACCTTTGCATGTGTATCGTGATGGGACCTAAACGTGCGGTTAGTCCGTGTTGCCGACTCGTGTCACGGTTTGCCCTGCTAGTGACTGCGTTTCTGATCGGCGTGCGCGCGGAAATAATCGGTGAGTACTGCGGGTGAAGTCGAATTGAATGTTTGGGGGTGTGCGAAAAAAAAAAAAAAATGTTAACAAATGAAATCGAGAGACGTGGGGAGTCGGGGGAAAAAGGGGCTCCGGATTTATCTGTCCGCTCGATGACGTCTGGGAAGAGTTTGAATTGTTGGGTGTGTCGAAGGCGTATCGACTTCTTTGCACGATCTATAAAAAATAAATAAATGTTAATTTGGAGCGCACGCTCCCACGGTGGGGTGGACTTTGAAACTTCGAAAACCCGCGAGTCCGCTTATACGCGTTGTCAACGTCGTTCGTCGTTGCTCTCCTCATTTGGGATTGCCTAATTTGTTTTTCAACGAGGAGTGACGTTCCAAAGGCGTACAGCTAAAACCACGAGTTTCACGCGCCCCGCCGCGTCGCGTCGTGTGGACCAGTGCGTGAAGTGTCACTAGCTGTGGATGAGTGACGGCCTTTTTACGGGAGCTCCCGGCGCACGTGACGCGTGTCGGGCTCTCTTCTCGTGGGAATTTTTTTTCTCCTTTCCTCTCCGGATGCCTTTTCCTCCCGCGATGACTCGAAAACCGGGGGGCGTCTCGACGCGACGAGTGTTTAAGAATTCATTTTTCTTTCGCTTGAAAAGCGTCGCGGCGCGAATCGAAAGTATTTTTAACCCTCAGTGGTCACCAAGGGTCCACTTGATCTTTGAAACGTTTACGAAACGCGCGCTACGGAATTATTTATCATTTCAAAGTAACATGTCTCATGAGAATCATCGGTTGACTTTATTAAGAAAATTCTAAAAATAAAGAAGTTCTGACACTTTTAGCGAAGCAGCACATTTTTTCACGTATTCACAGTGTAAACAATTCTGCGGTGTAGACCTATACCATGTAAGGCTAACAATAAGCTTACTCACCAGGAAAGAAACTTCGATCACTATTATCTTATTACACCTATAAGCTCCTGGCTCATATTTGTATATTTTTTTTGAAGATTTTTTGTATATTGTATCGATATAGGCCAAAACTTCATAGATTATGAGATGATAGCAATTGAAATTTCTTTCCTGGCGTGTAAATTCAGCCTCACATAGTATATAGGCCAATTTTGGTGTTAGATAACAATGGCATAAAACTGAATGACACCAAATGTGGTATATATATGTAGGTCCATACTGGTGAAATGGTGTTAAAAATTAACATCACTTTTTTACCGTGTACATATTCACGATCGTTTTTGAACATCTCATCATTTCATTTCTTATACATAGACACGGTGATTAGATGTTCTAGAATGTTCGAAAAATGTTTCATAATTTCTCGATCTAAATTGGACGGACGTTGTTCCTGTGGCTATTATTTAAAAATCGATTGGGTCAACTTGACCCACGTGCGCTCATCGCATAACTGTACAAATGTGCCGATATACCTACGTTCGCTGTATCGAGATACACTGAAAGAAATAATTGCTGGTGACAAAAAAATGTTTTCTTAAATCAAAAACGTGAAATAATTTCAGGATCAAGTCATGGTCTTCTTCGCGCGAGAAAATATTTCATAAGCTCGAGTAATTTCTTTTCTTGCGCAGAAAGAATTTCTCGTTCCAACGAAGTCACTCTTGTAAAAATCAAGAATACTTATATAATATTCTTCGACCAAGAATCTGTATTCCTAAGAATTTGTAAAATCATATGTTTTTGATTTAAGATATATTTTTGTCACTCAGTGTCAAATACTCGGTTTCACGGGCGTCCTCGACGCATGTGAAATCATCTTTCACACACCAATTCGTGAAAAGTTGCGCAGTGCGTGAAATCGTCAATCTCGTATTTGACACTTAGTGACAAAAAATAGAATTCGTTATTCGGTTGTTCACGCCCCAATAACGAAAATAACTAATTCTTGATACTCTAGCAATTATTTCTCTCAGTGTGCCGCAATCGTCCTCGCGATTGGATTCCCGCGCGAGTGGTTAAATCGCGGGATACTCGCGCGCGAATCGCCCTCGCTACATCTCGAGTTTGCCATTAATTTCTGCCCCAACTACACAGCAGCGATTACCGTGCCGACATCGCGAAACAGTGTAATGGTTCGGAGGAGAGAGCCGGGGCGATCCAAAGTTTCTCGAGTCCAATTTATCGGACGCGCGCGCACGTGGCCGCGACAAGTCGCCGGCAGGTGCTCGAGATTTCATACAGCTGAGAACTGATCAGAGTCTTCTCGCACGCGACGGTACCCTTTGTAGGGGTCTTTATCGCCGCGACACGCTCGCCTCCGTGCGAACGCCGTTAAACTTTCATATTTCGTTCGATCGATCGACGTGCGGATGATAAATAGTTACACCTACTGACAATGAGCACAATTACGACGATTGATCGGTCGAATTATTCCGCGCGATTCGTACAATCGTTACAGCTGTCGTACGCACATAGGGGGATGATTAAAATATTAACATTTTCAATATTTATACGCACAATTATCTATTGACGAGCGGCCGTACAATCTCTGCTTTCCTCTCTCTGCTTTTCTCCTCCTCCCTCGGCAGATTTAACAGCTCCTCGTAAATAATTCATGATTGCACGTATATTCGCCCGTAAAACGTTATTCCACTCACGTTCGTTTAACCCGTCGCGCCGTTATTGACGAACCTGCTTGATTGTAAAACGAGAAAACGCAAAGAGCGCGACGGATATAATTTACTCCGAGGGAGGGGATATATCGCCAGGCGTGTGCCGTAGAAGCCAATTAATTATCGCGAGTACCGGAAAGCGGCTGCAGCGCCGTCAAAGTGTCGGTGGTGTTGCAGTCACTCGGGCTTACAGAAGGAAGCGAGGGAAAGGACGAGTAAAACTGAACGATTCGAGTGTTCGAAATAGTTATTTTCGTTATTAGGGCGTGAAGCGCTGTTTTTAACGAGTGTGAAGTTTGCCGCACGAGCGAAGCGAGTACGGCAATCACACTCGTTAGAACGGCGCGAAACAACCGAATAACGAATTCTATTTTTTGTCACTAAGTGTCAAATACGAGATTGACGATTTCACGCACTGCGCAGGTTATTTCACGCACTGCGCAACTTTTCACGAATTGGTGTGTGAAAGATGATTTCACATGCGTCGAGGACGCCCATGAAACCGAGTATTTGACACTGAGTGACAAAAACGATTTTTTCAATTTCTGTTCTTAAGAGTAGGTACTCTATATTTACGCAGTAAGAAATTTTGTGTTGGAAACGGTCCACTTATTTTCTCATGTCAAAATCAACCGATCAATATTTCTTGTATTAAAATTATCGTAAATAAAGTTAAAATTAAAATAAGCAATATTAAATTTCTACACGAAGAATTAATTCGATTTTTGCATAAAAGAAATATTCATATTTTTAAATTCAATTTGCAATCTTTATGCATATTCAATACCACGCGAAAAAGGAAAGTCCCGAAAAAATAATGATTCGTAAGGTTATAAATGTGTTTCTCTCTATAAGAGTGTGATGTCCTAAGACGTTAGTTAGAGACACGCACTTGTGACGAACAAAGTGCGAGAGAGAAAGTCTTACTAGACACGATGACGTATAATATAACTGCATTTTTAAATGTTGTTTTCCAGCTTAAGTAATGCCGAAAATGAAAAATTCAAAAATATGAGGTGAATGGTTTTGTCCGGATTTTTGGAATTTGCACTAAAACAAATTAGTAGGAAATCCAAATTGATTTTAATATACAAAAATGGGTGGACTTATTAATCGCCCATTCGCATACGTTAAATGACAATTAACTCGTTTAAGAGGTCAGTTTCCTTTGATTTCTCTATAAAACCGCCACGTTTTTCCCTAGCTTTTTTAAATCCTCTCATTCCGAAATAGAAAGCATTTCACTTATAAACCATGGTTTTTTCCATAATAAAAATATTCAAATTGTTACACGTGATCTTAGATTTTTAGATATGTTTCTTTAATTAAGGCATACTAACACGAAAGTACAACCTCTAAAAAATGAAGATAACGTGTAACAATTCGAGGTCTCCTATGTGTGGGAAACATCATGGTTTATAAGTGAAATGTTTTTTACTTCGAAATGAGAGAACTTATATACTGTTGGAATGTTTTATGAAATCACAATATGATTGCAGTATAAAAATGCATAACATTTTCAAAACGAATTGTGAAATTCAAAAACAATTGTGAATTTGTGATACGTAGTGACTTTACGATATTTTATTGCAACTCTACAATGTTAATCGTGATTTTCCTATACATTGCTCATGAAATTTATCTTTTCATATTAGAATCGTCTATAATTTTACCAAATTTTTGTGTTTGTGAAAAACTTCCAACACAATTCTAACAACATTCTAAAGATCTCGGAAATAATGGCAGTTTTATAGGAAAATCAAAAGAAATTGACTCTTTTTAACATCACATTGACGTTTTTTCGACTCGCCCAGCCAGACATATAGTGTAAATTTTGTAGCAACTCTACGAAAGTTTATACGTAGATCACGCTGTACAGCAATTGTATGTTTTATGAATCTTCCATTAGCATTGTTATTTATGTAATTGAATGACGAAATTATGTTTTGAAAATAACAAATAAATTTTACACATCACTGTAAATAAATTGAATAAATTTAATAAATTGAATTTTACATAAAATTGTTACTTTATCTATGGCACATATAATATCACCTAAGTTTAATGTATCATTTGCAATTTATACACTCAGAGAAAAATCTGGTTGAAAGAACCATCATTTAACCAGAAATCGTGGTCGATTTTGGCGTTAATCATAATTTCATAGTTATTTTGACGTATGAGATTCCTGCAATCAGGTCAACTTGCAGCATGGCCAATTGATGTCCCTAACCTGTATTATTTTATACCTATATTATTTATACCTATATTATAGTTGATACTACCATGCAGTAATATTATTGATCTACTTTTATGGTTAATCATAAACTGCAATCTCGTTGCTGTTATAACCGTGCAACAAAAGTGATTTCGACTGCATTCGTGGTCTGTCTGACCACAAATATGGTGCTAGCAACCAGGAAAAGTCAACCTTGCGATTATGGTTGATTTGACTACCCATTTCTCTCGGTGTACTGGTAGCAAACGATTTCTGTTAACTAGACGTAAAAATGAAGAACATTTAAAGCTGATTTAACTTGACATATGCCGTTAATCAGAAATGTCTGATTGGGGCGCGTCTAGCTGGCTGATTAACTTGGAAAAAATCTCGAAATCACGCCGAACGAGTTTTTTTTACGCGAAGATGAAGGCGACTCGCGGTGCCCTCGGTCGACCAACTTCGAAAGTAGGTACCTACGCTTGCGTCGTGCCTCGTCGATAAGGTTCAAGTTATAGATAACAATCCGCCGCTCGACGAGCCAGTTACGATTCGGGAGCTCCTTCTTTCGAGTAATCTCGAAGGGTTCGCGACGCGTCCAAATAGACATCGAGCCCCGGGATCGAGGCCTCCCATCACACATGTCGGCTCCGCTGAAATTAATCAAATCCTGAGCATTCGTCGGCAAACGTTTCGATCCAATAAAGCTGAGGATTAAGTGTACCGAGCCGTAAACACGGTTTGATTGAATCCGACGGTGACGAGCGAGAGAGAGAGAGAGAGAGGGGGGGGGGAGAGTAGGGGGGGGGGAAGATCGTCTTGTCTCTCCACGGTATCGTGCGCAGGGGTTATATGAGAAAATAGTATATTTTTTCTTCACTTTCCTTCTCTCTTCGCGTACCGGAGTAGCGGTGTATAAATATATACACACATATATATCGTATATATCTTCATCCCCCGCGGTATCAGCCCACCGACGCGCGCGGTAAAACGGCTACGTCAAATTCGCGTCGCGTCATCCGAGCGTCGAGACGATTCTCCCTCCGTCGACTTCGAAAGACTCTTCGTTTAGTCGTCGCATTTATTCGATTTCTCGCGGCGAGTGCCGGAGTGGCGAACGTAAAGCCGGGTCTTCACTGCGCGAAATTCTACGCGAAACTGTTGCGCGAGTCATGTCTCCTCCTTTTCTCGCGCTCCCTCTTCTCACTCACTCTTTCTTTTTCGCGAAACAGTTTCGCGCAGTGAAGACCCGGCTTAACGACCACGGATCGATCGGCGACCGCGGCGACAGAGTCTTATTATTCTACGTTAATGGGAGGCGAGCGAGTCGCGATGCACGTACCTACTACACGTGCAGTACGGGTGCGCGTCGAAGGAACAACGGTTGCAATTTCGCGAAGGATTTATATAGAGGGGTTACACGTCCGTTCATTTTTCATATCCAATTATTATTATCCGTCGCGCGAATTCGCTTCGCCTGCAGCGGCTGCTATATCGCTCTGTTTTAATGATTCGCGTGGCACGTGATTAGAACGAAACGTTCCTTTTCTTTTCTGGGAAATGGCAATTTCTTTTGCTACTCTGTCGAATGTGTGGTTAGTTTTCAGTCGGTTCCGAAGAGAATTATACTTTTGGATAGGTGGGCTCGTGGTGGTCTAGGCGCGGAAGTGTTCTATATATTTTGTATATGATCCATATGTGGATTTGGTCATATATGGATTATACATGATTTTTATATTAACCATGTAAGGACTATTTATGAGTTATACAAACATTAAAAAATCTGTGTATAGTCCTTATATGATTAATTGAGAAATTACATGTAATGCATATATGACCAAAACTACATATGGATTATATACACACACAAATTATATATAGAACTTTTCTCCACCTGGGTAGGGAGATTTCGACGATTTGAAAGGGAATTGACCGCATGGCGAACGTGTTTAGCTGCTTACCTCTGCTCGATTCGATCGCGTGCAAACGCGTTACGTCCTCTAAGCCGAGAATCGATATCCGCGTTGTTGCAGGTTATAAGCCACGATTTCGTCGCGTTCTGCTTTTCCCAAATCGTAGAAATCCTGAAAAATCCGCAGATTAAACGATCGCGGATTTAGATATAATATTTTATTAATATATAAAGTAGCATGTGTGTACTTGAATGAAAAGTGGGACGTTAATTCTTTTCCTGAAGATTTTTATCGAAATTTTTGGAATTAACATTTTCGCAAAAACCAAAATCTCTGGAACTGAACTCTCGACATTCCCGTGCGATATACTTTTTATACTTTCTTTTTGAATATAATGAATTCATTCAAGGAATCTGAAAAGAATATCGAGATATCAATGATTTTCTGGAAAAAAAAAACTTGTACATAAAATCATTCATATCTTATATCTCAATTAATATATCGACCTATAATAATTCGTTTTTTTGAAATCAATATGAAAAATCATATAAGATTGGGTGGCCGAGCGATCGATTTTAGAAATGTTTAACTTTGGAAAAATACCCCTTGACGGTTTTTTCACGCTAATTATGAAAATCTCCAATTTAATGAAGGAATTTCAAAAGATCGTCAAGATATCGATGATTTTCTGATGCAAAAAATATGTTTGGTCCATAAAATCATCGATACGTTATTTACTTGATGGCCAATGGCCGCATTTTTTGATTTGAATAATTTTTTTCGAATGAACTGAATTTTTTTTATTAATGTAGAATCGTTGATGGAAGTCGACGAAGCGAAGGGATAATTTATGGTGAATTAGACGCGCGGAAACTCGAGAGCGGAGCGATCATTGTGGCGCGCGGCGTATAATGTAGGTGTATAGGAAACGTATTATATTTAGAGAGGGATGAAATTCCAGATGCACCGGCTGCGGTAGGCGGAGTGCAGTCTCACCTGTTTCGCGCCATACGACGAGCGCTCTCGTGTAATAAAAATATTAAATGCAGTGCAAGTTTAAAATGAAAGAGGAGCAGAAGATTAACCAACGCGAGGGTTTCTAAAATCCTCCTTTTTTATATTTTTTTCATTTTTCAAATTATAATAATTAACTCCTATCGCGCTGAGAAGTTATATATTTAAGATATTTAAAAAAATATATAAATACCATGTATAACTAGTAAGTATTCAAAATATTGTACATACGTTTTTTCCGCTTTTCGTATATCTAGTAATCGCTTAAGATATATTTTATATATTTTAAAGCGGTGTATATTAGTTTCAAACCTATGGTATATAATTTTCATACTTTTATTTCTCGTTCTGAATGTTCCCTGATATTGCGAACACCTGAAAAAAATAAGTAGTATACAAATTTTACATTAAAAGGCTATCTGACGCAATATTCGGAACCACCGTAACTAGTAATATTTTTATTGGCCTCATATTTTCCTTTTCAAATTAATTTTTATAATTTATTAATTTTTCAAATTAAGTTTTATTTGCATAAATTAAATCGGGGATTTTTTTATCTTGTACACCGATCGTGTCCATTAACTGCATTAAGACGAACCTTTATTCCCGCGTTACAATAGCTATCGTCGGCGCGGATACGACTTTATACATCCCAAGAGCAGCAGTGTTATCAACGTCGGCATCGGAAGCCAACCGAGCTGCTGCGAGGATCGCTCGCGTGGCGCAGATTGAAGGATCCATCAGAGGCGTAGTGTGCAGCGTCGAACTTGATGCCCCGGGCCGTAACTTTTCATAGAATTATTTAAACGTCACCGTAACTCACCGAGAGAGCCGTGCCGATCGCCGAGAGGCGCGTACAACGTGACGACGAAATCGTCGGGCAGAGGAAAAAGGAAATAGCTAACTCCCCCTCTGATGGACATCCAAAAATTCCGGTAGGTCGCGCGCTATTTCCGTGCAAGTGTCACTCTAGAAATGAAATCGCGGCCAAGAAATATCGCGTTGCAGTGCTCTGCTGCAATCTCAAAATTTATTTCGCGCTTCAATATCGAATCTCTGCGCTCTTTTAACGCAATCGTCGGTTCTAATATTTTCCGTTTAACGGAAAGAATATTATCCCATACGCGGGACGTTGTGCCCATATAAAGCTATTCGTCTTTTTCCTCATTATCGTTATTATCGATGAGTAGTCGGCTACTTCTTTAGACTGCTTCGCTTTTGCACATATGTAAATATAGGTGATTTTATGTCAACTGAGCTACTTGTTTTTTAAATTGACGAAATAAAGTAACTCTTTGTAGGTAAATGCATTTGTACGAGCGGTGCATGGTTGATAACTCAGAGGAGCTTAAAGAGTTTGACCTTCTGAACTCATCGCTCCTTTATAGTTGTGCTACGAGTCAATTTTCTTTTTATAATTGACCGTATTTTATAGCATATGCTTTTTAATTGTATTTTTCTGCACTTTCAAACGATCACACAAGCACTTTTTAATAATTTGTCAACTAAATCTTGAAAATGGCAAATTAATAATTATAAGACGTACGACTTTGCTTCCGCCATTTTCTCTATCTATCATTATTAGTAAAATGGCGGAAGCAAAATTGTACACCTAATATAAAAATGCTTTTTTGGTCAATTTCGAACAATTTATTTTTATTCTAAATTTTACCATTTTAATCCTTAACAAATTAATTTCGTTCCAATTTTCTTTCAATTGACGCTTATGATATAACGTTTATCACGTGTAAACATACCGAAAGAAATAATTGCTAATGTTAAAAAACTATTTCTTAAATCGAGAACATAATATGATCTTAAAAATTGTTAAGAATACAGACTCTTGATCGAAAAATAGATGTTCTTGATTTAAGAATATCTTCGTTGGGACAAGAAATTCTTCCCAAGTGAAAAAGAAAAACAATTATTCAAGCCTATCAAATATTTCTTCGCACGAAGAAAGCCGTGGCTTAATCCTGGAATTATATCATTTTTTTGATCGAAGAAAATATTTTGTCGGCACCAGCGATTATTTTTCTCAGTGTATCTCTTTCTCGATCTCTATACTACTGTGTCAAGTGCCAAGGGGTTAACTGACATTCACACACACACAAAAATGGTGCAAAGACATGCTCCGAAACGTTCAAGAAACCGAAATTTCGGAAAAAGAAAAATTCCAAAAAATACTAAATAGTTCTTATTTACAATTTTAGAATTAATTCCTTTGCTTCCAAATATTTTATCCCGTCAATTTCAAAGCATACTTTTACACAATTTCTGGAACATCAGTTTTCTCTTTTTGTACTTAGCGCACGGCAGTGTATCCCTCCGCGCCGCGTATACGCAGGACCGCATAATATCCACATAAACGCGGCCGTACCCGCACCCTGCGACGATAGGACCGCACTCGGCTCGTTTCGATCGCGGCGTCCGTAACGGCGGCGACGTGAATCGCGAAGAAATAAATAATCGCACACGGCGAGAAAACTGCAATCTCGCGTTCCTCCCTCTTTTTCCCCTCTGCAACGATCGACCGAGAAAATATGTCCCTCCTCGAATGTACCGAGGTTTTACGAGTAGCGGTTACACGGAGAGATGCGCCGAGGATACCTTTCCAGCGAGCCGCAAACAGCTCCCGCGCCCAAGGTACTCCCGCATCCTATAGCCGGCGCCGTCTTCGCGGTGCAGGCGCTGTTGCGGTGGCTTACATTGTGGTGGTATTTCAATCGACGCGACGGAGCGATTTCGCAGGGGATTGCCGGCCTATACTGAACGGTTCGCGCGAAATGTACGACCGAGACGCGATCGCGAGTAAAGTATGTATATTTGAAATATTGATAACGCGCGGCGTTTTGCACCTCGTCGCGTCGAACGACTCGGCGCGAGCGTGGGGAACCGGAATGTAAAGTCGGGTCTTCACTGCGCGAAATTCTACGCGAAACTTTTTCTCGCGCTCCCTCTTCTCACTCATTCTCTCTTTTTCGCGAAACAGTTTCGCGTAGTGAAGACCCGGCTTAAGGTATAAAGAGAGTAGGCCGCACACTTCGACACACGCGGAGGTACGCGGAGAGCGACTCGAAACTTCTCTCTTACCTACTTGATGTGACCGCGTGTTGTTTAGGGATACGCGCTCGTATACACACGTCGACGTTCCATTCTATATATACGTTGGGATTTATATACGTGGATTTTACGCGCGTGCATCGGCGGAGGTCGTCGAAACCTGTGGCTCGCGATCGTTGCGGTATACCTATACTTATTTATGCTCCTTCCTTTTATTTTCTCCCGCTGTTCGTCGCCTCTACGAGTGTAGAGTGTTTCGGTGTGATTGAATCGGTCGTACTATGTGAATGGTTGAAAATCTTATCCGCAATAAAATTGCGCCGCGGCGCTCTTCGCTGCAAGTTTGTATTCTCCCGCGGGTTGAACGGGAGGATGAATATTCGTGTCTTCTGCTATCTCGCGTTGTTTCCTTTCCCGTGGTATAGGGGGATTGGGTAACTGCACAAAACAGATAGAGTGCCATCTGTGGCACGCATCAAGCATTAAGCAGATGCCCGTGGTATAAGGGCTGTTTACACGTTATTTTGGATAATAATTGAAGTGTTTTACCTATGAGATTTAATCAATATTGCCTCAATTATAATAGAATGTGAATTTCAAAGCATTAAAATAAATTCTTTCCGTGGAAAATCGTTATCAAAAGGTAAGTACAAGCAGCGCCACCAAGCTGGATTTCTTGGCGAAACTTGGATGTACATTCTCTATATGTACATGTGTAACACAAACAAAAGCTACGTTTGCGAAGTACCCAATCCCCCTATACTCGCGCGCGGTTAATTTTTGACGGATAAGACATATTGAAATACCGCCTCGAATCGAACCGCCCGCTATAAAGCTCCGTCGCGTTCCACAATTTCAAAGCACGTCGAATAAAAGCAGACCGCCGCGTCTGCGGAGGAAACCGGTCCCCGCGACCGCAATAGCCAACCCCTCCCTCCCAATTCCGTTCTCCCCACGGGGAAACGACTTTTTCCAGTTTCTCGCCGCCCGTCCATCCCCCGCAGCTCGGCGAATATTTGCATAGACCTCGAAAAGTTTGCCGCGCCACACCTGACGGCGCGGCGGTCCACGGTGATTTCGCTGGTCGCCTCCTCCGGGGAAAGGAGCGGGGAAAGCGCGCCGCAGGAGCGACCACGAGCCACGCTCACCTCACCTGGTCTACCTGCGGTCTCCAGCAGGGGTTCGTTCCGTCGATGGGGGGATCCATGATTGGATCAGTTTTATGAGCTCTCCGGGGATAAACAAGGCATTGATCCCGGGCCTTTTCCTCCGCGAGGAGCAGCGCTCGCGCGCTCCTCGCGTCCGTTTCTGACCAGTCGGGGGAGCAGTTATATTGGGCGGATCCGTATATAAAACCACGGTTCCTTTTTCCGGCGCGGTCCTCTCGACGGGTCTCTCGCCTCGCATTCAAAATATACTCGTATCTCGCGCGCTTCCCCCTGTCTCACCGATCCCTTTTCCCTCGGCCCTCGCCTCTCGCCCCCCCCCCCCCCCCGATTTTACTTCCAGCCATTTCGAGCGATCCGACTCGATTCCATCAGCGATACGATTTCGCCAGACCTCGTTTTTCCCGTGTGTTAGTCTTCTCTCCGACGGTGACGCGGCGGTTTGAGACGGTTTGTATAGGTATATCCCGAGACGAAAATTTGTAATCTCTCTTATTTGGACCTTCAAAGCCTACCGGAGAACGTGAAGAGAGACTTAGTATTTAAAGTATTTCTAAAACTTTCTGAATACGGACAACAGAATTCGGAACAGTTGTTTCATTTAATTTTTGTTTTCTTCGCATGAAATATTTTTACTATAAATTTAATATAAGGGTTAACCCTTCGTTGCTCACGTGGGTTTTTGAAACATAAGAGCTCACCTGGGGTGTACCCTACACCCCAGTTAAAAATTAACGTTTTCTTGGTGAAAAATTGAAAATTTTTAATACCTTTTTTTTTATTTTAAAGCTTGAGATATTGCCTAATGATCTCAATATTTAAGAAAAATAAATTTCGTAATTTTCTAATTGAAAATAAAACTCGAAGTCTCTCGGTACATGAGGTCTCGGGTTTCAGACGCTCAGATCTCCCTGCCGATTTTTATTAAAAAATAGTATAAATAATAGACTGAGGATAGTTATCATACTCTCGTTTTATTAATGAAGGACAAATTAACAAATTGGAACAAGTTTTATAGAAAAATATTAAATATTAAGTTAATTACAGATTGTTAAAAATCAGTTTTTAACACTTTACAGCGTTCTGTCGGATAAACAAATCGGTTTTGTCTTGCGCTTTTGGTGCCAAATTCTTTAATGAAATGTTCTCGAAAGGTACTGAAAGTGCCAACCTCGAAAAAAAAACTCTAGGCGTAGTGGCATGCCAAAAAAGGAGGCTGGGGTGTCGCCCACACCCCACGTGAGCAATGAAGGGTTAAAATAAAAAAGAGATCGGAAACTGGGTTCGTGACGGTATCTTTCGCATAGATGCGTATGAATATACACCGTGCGTATATGTATACCTACAATCCGCATGCAAACGCGCCGCACCTATGAAAAACGATGCCTCCGCTCGGAATCCGCCTTCCGCTCTTCTACACATAGATACATATACGTACTCTCTTTCGATAACGTTCGACGGCTGTAATGATCGGATTAGACCTGCCAATTTTTACCCGAAATTGGACGCGAAAGCGATTGCATCGGCCGAGTGCGATGGAGCGTTGGTTCGCGCGCGTACATATGTGTACATGCACAGTTACGTACGGGAGGTTCGCGTGTATGTATACGTGCGACGATGCCAGGCACGGGGAGTGGTTTCAACACCTTCGGCTCCTACTTGAGCTACGTTCTACGCCGGCGGCACTCGTCGATCGACGTCGATAATCGCGCGCGCACGTTGCCGACTCTTTATTACCGGCCGGAACGTTTCAATTAACAATAATCGACGGAGCGTTCGCGCGCTGCACTTATCGGTGCTGGCGTAAAAGTGTGTTAACGGGGTTATTAAACCGAGGATGACGCGAAATTGATCCGATTGGAGCGAATAAAAAATAGGAATTTGCAAAGCGAATAATGTAGCGTTTTCGATTGACGTCACGCGGTACACTGGGAAAAAAAAGTATGACTCCTACAGCAGTATAATACATCCCCCCCCCCTTCCGGTTATATTCCCTCTGCGAGGAAAAGAGCGTCGAAGAGGCGTCGTTCCCCACGGACGTCGCGCCGTGCGAAAAAAAGTCGCGGTGGAAAGTTTTCCCACTTCACCTCGCACTCCTCCATCGAACCCCCCCCCCATTCTCCTCCCGCCGCCCCGCGTTGTGTGCCCCGAGCAAGCAACAATATTTTCAAATATTTGCAATTCGCAGCGAGGGCCAGGAGCCGCCGCAGTTTGCGCGTTCAATTCACACCTCGCGCGCGTGTAAGCGCTCGCAATCGGCGCGGGTGCGGCTACTCTCGCGCGCGTTAACATTATTTCGAAACCAATACGCAAACCGCGCGCGAACGGGAGCGACGAAAAGCGGCGCGCGGTTCTACCCCAAATCCCCTTATGCGCGACGCTCGGACGCGCGCGCGTTGATCGGGGGGAGGCAAAAATTGCAAACGCGGAATTTCGTTACGCTCAGATAGGTATCCAGGACGGTGAAAAGAAAATGGCCAAGCATTACGCGTAGATATACCTATATATCGCTGCCTCAGAATTATAAGGTACATAGGACTCCTATAGAACATAGAACCTTATAATTCTGAGGCAGCGATATGTATAGAGGACGAATTTCTATCAATCACGAGAATACATTTTTTATGCCCTTTCGGCGTTGTAAAAGTTGAGGGCTCATAACAAATTTATACTCGTGATTTTTTGAAAGAAATAGGTACGTAAAAAAGGCTCAAAAATAGTGAAATAAAAATTTGAAAACTAGAGATAAAAGGGCTATAGGATTCAGTAGATACACCCTTGTTCAAGTTAATGGAATCCAAATATTTTTATTTCATACATTCCTTAACTTACGTAAAATTAAATTGACCTCTTATCGTTAGTATGATCATCTTAGACTTTATTTAATATTTCAGTTCTTTCTGGCGTGTAGAGTCCACAAATTTTTGTTCCTTATTATCCTCCGGTTTTTCATAATGAAATCACATTTAAAAGAGATGTTTTAATTCTATTAATCAATGCAAGAGTGTATAAATTGCAATGAAAGCATTTACCGAAATTAATGAATTCTTCTAAATACTTATACCCTTATTAAAATTAATAGAATGAAAATATTTTTTTCATGTGGTTCGATGATTAAGAATTGACAGATAATTGCAAGAAATTGTTGACTCTATGCCAGAAAGAATTGAAATGTTAATTAAGGTGAAAAGTGATCATACCTACTAATAACAAATGGTAGAGTTATTTTCATGTAAATTAGGACTATATGAAATGGAAATGTTTTGATTCCATTAATTTGTACAAGGGTGTACATTCTTTCGGTATTAAGTTTATAAACGTACTTTCGCGTATACGACCTTTTGGCATTAGTGACGCGATATACAAGAGTGTTTCTCTCAGGATAGTCATCCTGTTTATTTTCGTTATCTGTAATTTCAGGAACAAGTCTTTCAAATTAAAGTTGGTTGGTGTCAAGGACTACATATGATATATGCAAACAATTTTTGGTAACATGTGTTGTTTATGAGATATGAAAGACGCTTCTATTTTTTCATACGAAATTTAATATTATTATTTTCATAAAAATCTTAGAATTTATCGAGACTAGTAAGAAATGTATAAGATATTATAAATACCTATTAGTTGAACGGTTTGTGATATATTTCCGTTCAAAGTACAAGAGTCAATTTTGCTGAGCGCTGGAAACTCAGTCGCGCGTAGCATAAGTTACCCTTATATTTTGAGTGGAAAAATCAGACAAACTTTCCGACGGATAGGTATTTATCTCATTACAAGTTTTATTAGTTTCGATCAACTCCATAACTTTCATGAGAATAAAAATATGAAGTTTCGTATGAAAAGATGGAGGTTACTTTCATATTTCGTAAACGATACATTTTATAAAAAATGTTTTGCATGGAAAAAAATAATTTGTTATCGTAACATTATTTAAGTTACTGTAACAAATATTTGAGTTAAAGTAGTGATAACAGATAGATTTGTTATCCTAATAAATCGATTTGTTATAGTAGCGAGAAAAAAATGAAAGAAAAGCTATAATTTTCATTGTAACCGAGGAAACCTATCCAACATTTTCATCCCGACAACAAACAATTTTTGTTATCCCAACAAAAAATGCTGTTACAATAACTGCTTTCCGATGTTGATGCTAACACAAAATTAATTTTTTCCGTGTGCATGTAATCACATACACCCCTAGACACACACCGAACAACTTTTATTTCAAAGACTCGGGCGCGAAATGATTAATAACAGAAATAAACAGGACGACTATCTTGAGTGGAGCGCCGGAGATGGATGCAGCATCCCTTGCTTCGCCGCTCGCCACCGTATGTCACTGCAGCGTTGTTACTTATTCATTTACTCGAATCGTACTGAAATACGAGGATGCGCCCGTTGTATAGCTACGCACTTGGGGTGCACGCCGTCTATTCTTCGCAGCACTCGTGAAGGGATCGCGAGGAATCGTCCCGATGCGCGCGCGTTTCCATCGACGAGACGAGAAAAGGAGATAAAAGGAGGAAATAAAACGGAAGGACTCTCTCGTTTCCTCCGTACCACTCTCGCTCATTGAATTGCGGGTATTCTTTTATGGTAGGAGAAACAGAGAGTGGTCTTCGATATTAATTCCTGCTGTCTTGTTTATAAATCCCGAGGAAGAATGTTTCGAGGTTCCTTAAAAGTGTGATTTCTGCTTGAACATTTTCGAGTGGAGGTTGTCGATTGAATAACCATCTACGTATGAGTACCACGTGTGCGGCGAGAAAAAGCAGAACCGAGAGTATAATTTCACGTGAGTGTACAGGGTGTAATGACTAAGAGGACTGGAGCACAGGAGGAGTTTAATTCTGTTCAGAGTCAGTATATTCTTTGTCGAAGTGAGGGATCGTAGGAAGTCATACCATTGGTCAGTGTGTAAATTCTGAACGGAATTAGGCTCCTCTTGCTTCAGCCCCTTTGGCCATTATTCCCCCTGTGTGTATAGTCCGTAGTCATTATAACGCCGAAAGGTCTTATATGTGATTTTTTTAGCCCTATTTGCATTGTAAAAGTTGAAATAGCTCGTAAAAAATTCGTTCTTGCAACTGATAGAAAAGAAGACCAGAAATGGTAGATTAAAAATGTGAAGAACTACAAGCAAAAGGATGTATGAGAACATGGACCATACACCGTTTTGGCACACACATTAAGTTTCTTAAAAATCACGAAAACTAACGCCACGAGGGCGTATTAATTACAAACAAATATAAATCTAAGATCAATACGCCTTTGTGACATTAGTTTTCATGATTTTTTGAAACTTAATACCAAAAAGGCGTATAGATGAAAACCTGTGCGATTTTTTGCTTTTAATATTAAGGCAATTTTGAGCGAATAAAAAGTGTTTCTTTTATACGACCCTTTAGCTTTATAAAGGCACTTTTTGGTACGTACGACTTTTTGGCTATAGTCACGCGATTTATTTGTAGTTAATAAACGTATACCTACTTGAATGTGAAATAAATATTTCGTTGGAGCGAGAAAATATTGATCAATTATTGAAATATTTATTTGCTTCTAAACAATTCGGTTTACTCATTAACTTTTTTCTTATTGTAGATTTGAAAAATGCGGACAAAATTATTTACCTCGTGCTTTTTCATTTTTCATTTTCAGCTGGAAACGATATTTCAAAATGCAGCATACGTTATAGTACCTATTGTAAGTTCATCTCTTTCGCACTCGTTGCTTCGCATAATTGCATCTCTCGTGACTCTTATTACAGATGACGTCATAATACAGCAGAGAGAAACGCATTTATAACTCAGCGAATAATTATTTTTTCGAAGCTTTTCTTTTTTCTGTTAGGTATACACATTGAATATGTATGCAGATTACAAATCGAATTAAAAAATATGAATATTTCTTTTCACATGATAGCCGAATTGCCAGTTATAGCTAACGAATATCCCTTAGTTTCAACGAAATATCTATTTCGCCGTATTTAAAGGCATACTTTTTTATCAGCTTCAAGTAAACTGGCTTCTCTGCATATTTGAAAATATATCACCGTACATCCTTTACGGATTCCTCGTACACCCAAGTCCCACAGCGCGTTTCCTTCGCGTTCGGCTCCGCGATTTTCATTTCGCATGCAGCGTCGGAGGATTTTTGCCTCGCACCGGGAGAGTCTACAGATTACGGCTGCGAAGTCATGTCACCTATGATACGCGCGATGATGATATAGGTACTCACCATGCAGGAATGCCGGGCTTATCAGAGACGCGCTGGCGGCGTCGCTTCCAGTTTACCCACACAGACGCGCGTATACGAGCGTATCCTTCCAACCCTTACACCTCTTCCGTCACCCCCTCACTGCGTGCCGCCCCCGTGCAACCTCTCGCGCACACATATATACCCCCAGCCTACTCGCGCGCGGTATTAACAAATGAGCCGAAACTTCTCGGATCTTATCGGCGCGCTAACGAGCCGTTCCACTCCGACCGTCTGAAATTTATTTGCTCGAATTAAGTCCAGATTAATAGGCGCTCGAGAGGATCGGAATTCGCCGCGACTTCTATTCGCCGCCGCTCAGACGGCGGTGAGGCTTCCCCGCGGCGAGAAGCTCCGCGATCCGTGAAATTATTTATTCGGCCGGAACGCGATCCTCTCGGAATAATCTCGCGTCGCGTTGAGTCCCGTTGGACGGCGCGGGGTAGTCGCGCGCACGGTTTATCCGCTTTGCCGTTCCGATCCCATATATATATAGCCGCGGTCGATCGGATTCGAGTGCATCGCGATCGCCGTGGGTGGTTTCGTCGTTCCCCCGATATCCGCGGCGGACGCCGGATGTAAAAGCACGAAATTCTTGAAGGGGAGTGGTTTTTCGATATGGCGTACGCGATAAGGTAAGATTTTGTGTCGCGCGTTCGGCTGCTCGGAATTGAAAATTAAACCGCGTTACGTCGAGATCAATTTGAAGGCATAGTGCAATTTCTTATTAACGAGTGAATTCCAGCAATATCTGTAAAATTATCTTTGTGACGTCATCCCTCTAGGTCCGCTCGCGAGTCTCTCGCGTAACGGTGCTCATCGCGCGGTGGTTGAAACGTGAAGAATAATTCGGTTAAAACGACGAAACGCATATAGTTAAACACGTTTAGTTATTGTAACCAAGGTATTGACCAGTTAACATGGGAACTTCTAGAAATAAATCAACGCATGTGTGCCGAACGTACGCACAGCCGTACAATAATATTCGCATGTCACATTACAATCGACGTCGCAATCGCTGACATTTATCCGCGCCTTTTACAGTGATTTCATAATTCATCGGTTCTTCCAGAGTATTTCCGCCCGAGGGTCCACTATACATCCTCGCGCAGAACATCCCACACATCCACACTGACCTATTTTCGATAAAATCACCCGGTTGGTTACTACTCACGCGTCACATTACATAAGTCTAGCGGAAGTCGTTCTATCGACACCGACGTTTAGCACTCTCCGTGGTAATTTTACAATTCGTCAAATCTCCCGTAATATTTTCATCCATATTCGAGGTTGGAAAATTTCACGTGGAATACCCCGCATGTATTACCTGCACATACGGCATAACTCTCTTCACGGTAGAAAATGGCAATGGTCGCACGCTCTGCGAAGGTAATAATAATACATACATAGCCGAGCTTGGCGCGGCACCGGGTGTGCGCTCGACTCGCTCGTACGTACGTAAATGCATACGTATACTTTCGTTCCACTTCTTCCACGGCGTTTCGTCGCGGCGAGTATAGTATTGTCAGTCAGGCGCGAGCGCATATATTGCTCGCGTAATAATACAAATAAGGGAATGGTTGCGCCCCGTGAAAATTGAGCGTATCACCCTCCCCTTCCCTCGCTCCCGGACCACCACCGACTTCGCAGCCGGCTGTGTCCTCCGTGTCCGCGCACACAGGCGCTCCGTCTACCGACACGTTCTGCGAGAACGCTCGCCGTATACACGGCACAGACGCGGTATTCGCACTCGCGCGCATACGGCGACGGATACAATTTTCCGAGTGCCGATGCGGAAACCCGTTTATGCGCCATCTGCCCCCCGACGCCGCATGGTCGCTATATCCGCGGTAGCGCAGGTCGACGTCTACCGTCTTGCGCCCGAGTCTCGAGTTACGTAGCGCCGCACGAGCGCGGGGGAAATTCACGGGACCCGAATAGGCGCGAATGGATGCCGGGGGAAGTCCCGCGGGACGAGGTGAATGCGCAGGTGCGTAGACGCGCGCGGGAATCGGAAATGGATGTGTCGGATGTGTTCGACTGAAACGCGATTTTAGCGGATGATGCTTCTAGGCTTCGTTTAGAGATCGGAACGTGATGTTGAACTCTTTCGTGTAGGAATTGCCGATAGCTTGCCAACGACAGCACCGGACTGGTACACCGAGGAAAATAATTATGTTAAAATGACAAAACGCTAAATGCGTTTAGTTATTTTAACTGTAATACTGGTCAGTTGAACCAAATATCTAGTCATTCTAACTCAATGTTTAGTTATTCCCACCAAAGGCTCAGTTATTGTAACAAAAAATTGGTCCATTTAACCAAACAGGTGGAGAGAGGATCCACATTTCATCAAACGGATTGGTCATCTTCTTCAGAATTTTGGTTACGTGGGCCAGGTTAATGTTCTCAGTGTACTGGCCTAATTGCACTGGTCAACACTCGAATTTTACCAGTTGCAACTGGATTAATATTGGCCCATTGCGATCCTATCAGTGGTCCAGTATCGGTCTACTTGTTTTACCAATACTGGAAAGCTGTACTACCCGACACTGGAAGAACAATTGGACTAATTTCAGCCGATGTTGCTACCGAACGCTGGCAAAACAGTTGGGCCAAAATTGCACCGATATTCCTGTTGTATGCATCGGTAGTTTCTTGGAACAGTCATCGGTTCAACATTCGCAAAATAATTGGTAGTTAATATTGGGCCAATACTGGCAGTGAATATTGATTCATATTAGCAATTAATATCAGTTCACATTAGCAGTCGATATCCGTACAATATTGGCGACTAATGTTGTGCCAATATTGGCAATAAATATTTCAGGCCAATTAGTAATACCAGTATCTGTTCGATCTGATCATTAAGGTAATTAGGCCAGTACTGGATAACATCGTCGGACAATATCCAGTGTCGTTTGCCAGTACTGGCTCAACGCTGGTCCAATCGTCAATTCCTACGTAGGCGGAACGCAGTATTAATGTATGGTCGCCCGCGAGAATTCTCTCCAATTTTTTCGAAAGAACTCCATTCCTCTTTCAGAGAAAAATAAGAGCGACGAGAAGAACTGGAGTGAGCAGAGGAGATCCGTGCAGCGCTATATACGCTCGGCCGATCGTGAGGGATCCTCGCGATGGCTTCGCCGCGCGCTCTTCGCGTTTATACGGCGCGCGGGTGCATTCTTCGCCGGCACCTTGTCGCACGGGGGCGCGTCGCCGCAAATAGCCGCCCGGGAAAAATTTATTCCCGCGCCGCGAAATTGGACGGGCACGCGCGTAAATTTACCGTCGCTATTTTAGGGACGTCGCCAGAAAATTCGTCGCTGTACATATATTTTTGTGCGCGCGTCAAACTCGGCCGCAGAGATGCCCGCGGAAAAATAGCGCGAGGCCCGCGCGTTCTCGCACACAGAGAACAAGAATTAGCTGGATCTACTGAAAATTACTTGCGGGGTCGCAAGTGATTATTCATTTATATCAATGAAGTTTTTGACAATACATCAACGCAATATCTCTTTGCAGTCATATGTGGAATGGTTATGTGATTGCAAGGAAGAAATATTCAATTAACATGAGAAAGATTTGATTGATGTCGAGAAATAATTACCTGCGATCCTCCAAGTAATTTTCAGTAGATCCAACTAATTCTCGTTCTCTGACTCGCATTCGCTCTATAGTTCAGACATTGTTAGATCAGACATATCTACCCAAAGGAAGCGAGCTAATGAAGCTGAGAAAATTACCTGTATCTTCATTTTTTGTTCGAAAAAGTAATTTTCCTAATTTTTTGTTACTAGTTTTCAATAGAGTAATATTCGCTAAATACATTTTCTCATTTCCGTATTAATATTCCGTAAAATATTAATTTCTTTCAGTTATTTCCTGTGTTCTTTTTTTTGCGCACAATTACCCGACGCACGAGAGCTTTTTCGCTTTTGTATTTTTTTCCTTCTCGCAAAGTACAATATCAGCTGATGACAAATTGTTCACTATAAGGGTGTGTAATGATGGAAGAATATTTGGAGCTTCCATCCCCATGCTTATATTGATTCCAGCTCCAAAAATCATTTCACGGCAATGTATTTCCCTTAGACCGGTGCGGGGGTGATTCGCGTGTCCCTTTCTGGGCAAATGTATACATAGGACTATAGGACTTAAAGAGCAACTAGAATTTGTTTCACTACTTCCTTCGTAATTTGAACGAAAATCATAAAGTGAAGACACTGTTCATATATAAATAGACCGAAATTATTTCCTGAAATCATAAGCACCATGCAAGGGTTACGAAATCGGAAAATAAGAAAATTACTGCTAGCAGACAATCCGATACACGACGGCGGCCATGTCACAATAACAATATTTTTATTAATTTGAGTCGTAGCCTAAGCAGATTCTATTTCAGGAAATATAATACAATGCGTAGATTTCGAAAAAAAATGATTTCACTTCGAGAAAATGAGTAATTGCGGAGAAACCGGTGAAACGAATTTTCCAAACGTAGTGATAATTTTCCGTAAACACAACATTGGTTAGAAAATGTGGAACTGTATGGGACTCTGCGCGATTGGAGGAAAACTGGCTTCAAAGGACTAGAAATTAGAATTCCCTGCCGGCTCCCAGGCCCGCTCAAGAGTGCGCACAATTCGCCCACTCTCTCCTACATCAACTTTATTAGTCGACGAATGACACTTTATATGCGCATCGAACATCGAATGGGGTTGGAGTGAATGAAAATTTTCAACGCACTCTCTAATTTGCATTTAAATGTAGTAGCGCAACGTTTATTCAGCTCGTATTAATATTTGTCATAAATTCCAATCTCACGCGTTAATAATAACCGCGTTACTTCACCGCCGCAATTTTCGACATAACGCGATATTTTAACGGCTAACGGACGACACTAATTCATTTTTCCCGACAAACGCGCTGCCGCAACACGCGGGTATCACACAACAAACGAAGTTGAACATCGCGGCAAGACTATATTAACCGCTGTTCGCTCCGCGGGCGCTGACGAACCTGCGATACGGTAGGTACGCGCGGGTGGCGCGCGAGTCGATGTCGTTCCGCCCGGCAAAGTCATCATCGAAGTTGTATACCGGCATTTTTACGAGTATTAACGTCGCGCGAGCCGCGCGTTATTATACGACGCAGTCGTGGAGGTACGACCGCGCGCGACCGTTGAAGCGTGCAGGGGAACGCGTAAGTGGAGAGGAGGAAGAAAAGAACGCGCGCCCCTGGTGACCCCCTCTACTCGCTGCTGAGTCCTCTCCGCCCGCTGAATTACTACGCGCGCGTCCGCTCGGCGACGCGAGGTAAGGAAGGGTAACGCGCACGGGCAATTATAACGCGGGAATGCGAGGCTACGCGGCGCACGTGTCCAAAATAGTTTTATAATTAAAAGATGTTTCCGGAAGTTAATTAAACGCCGAGGCCGGCGTCGGAAGGGCGCGGGCGTGAGGCGAAAGAATTATTTTCCAGGTTAATTGCGCGCTTTATGTCTCGAGGAGTTTGATTATGTACGTGTGTATGCCGGAGAGACTCGCCGTCCGGACAGCGCGGAAGAAAAGGCGCTCCCCGGGTGTGCCGTCTCGCTCCTCTCGCGCGCGTGCGGAATGGAAGGTGATTCGTATAATTTTCCTCGGCGACCTCCTCGCCCGGACTCTTCTAGTCGCTGCACTCTCGCCTCGAGTGCATCGCGTCCTTCCCCTTTCCCAGCCCGGCCGTCGAGGACGGTCGAACTCGAATTAGCGGAGCTCGCGAAGCGACGGAATCACGGGAACCTTTTTGCCCTCTCTTTTTCTTCCGGTTATATACTGTTTCGAGAGAGCGACTCTCAATGGCAGAGCCGCCGCGGGACGCGGGGAGGAGGAAGCTGCGCGGCGCATTCGCGACGTAGAGGGCGGTGGACCTCTTGACTCGCGGACGACGACGTGCACGCGCGCCACTCGAGATGCGAGCGCTTCGTAATCACGGGGTCCGGTATATTTATTCGTCCGGCAGAGCGCGTTTCTTCGCAGTTTTTGCCCCGGCGCGGCGGGTCCTCCCCGATGGGAGCGCAAGTAGGGGGAAGTTTGTCAGCGATTCTACGCGTACAAACGCATTAACCCATTAAGGCCTGAATTTGTTTGTCTGTCAGTGGGTTAATCAAATGGATTACTATGTGCCATATGTGGAACGCTAGGTTGTAATGGGTTAAAGTAAAATGAAGAATAATACAAGATTTATAGGCTCTCTCACTGTGTAGGATTGACAATTATCGAGAAAAATGACGCGGACGTCTAAAATACGTCGGGGATGAAAATAAAATGATTAAGGATCTCTACGCCGAAGGAGAACTGATATTTAAGCTATCTTGGTTCAAGCATCAAAAGTCAATAACGAAGATTTTCAAAAGATGACTTATTTAAGATTTGTACGATTACAACAGGTTCAAATTTTCGATTCAGGTGAGGATACACTTTGACGTTTCGGTATAATGGACTCTGATGGGTTGGTCGATGATCGGTATGCGTTGGTTTGTAAACTCGTTTTGGGTGCGAGGGTTCCGCGGTATTTTTCATTTTGGGATACGCGTAGCGTAGTGGACGTCCCATACGCGTTGCAATTTCTATTGGCGTGGAAATCGTCGCGCGTATATATAAATGAATAAAATATTTTGGTAAAATATTATATATATGCAAAATAGAAATATACGTATATGCGACACACAGGTACATGGTGACATTTTCCATTCGACGTGACACGCCAGCGCCTCGGGGAATTAGCGTTAAAAATCACAGTTGATCGGAAATATCTACATGGTATAAATAAAGCTTTGATAAATTACCATGTCGCGTTACTCTTAATACTGTTGGCACCTGACAATATATTTCGGAGGGTGTAACATGAAATCGTCATTTATCAAAGTGGAAGTAATATAGAATTGCTCTCGTTTTGTATTTATTTTTATTCGGGTTTCGGAGCAGATTGAAAGCTTCGCGACTCGCTCGCTTTTCTACGCGTATAAAGTTTGCATATTGCGACGAGAAATACCGCTCGCTCTAAAATTCATTACTGCTCCGCTTCATATCGTATGTTTTTATGACGACGTTTTTTACGTCGCAACGCAGGGCGTCTACATTTGTTCGAATCGTGGTTATTGGGCCGTATGAATAAAAGTAAAGGTAATGCTCGTGAGCACAAGGTAGAAGTATAAGCAAGCACTTCCAGCAAAAGGTAAAAGTAAAAGCATTTCTTCTGTTTGGTATAGATAATGATTGCCGTAGACTAACAAGCAAATACTTTGGGTAATGGGCAAAAGATTTGTACATCAGAGCAATGGGGATGCTTATTCATGAAACTTTGGCACCGCAATCGCTGGTCACATCCAGCCTGATTGGTTTGAATTTTAGAGAAGTGTCACGGTCGCTAGCATCGAGCTAATCAGATCGAGCTAAGGTGTTAACCTCAGCTTACAATGTCGTGTCAGAGACGTGGTAAGTCGACCATGCCAAACATAAACAAGATGTGGTGGGGTGACGTGCAAAATGTAAATAAAACGTCTCGGAAACATTGTAGAGCTGATCGGGCTACACGCGCATGACATTCACTCAGTTTTCTTTACCGCATTCGGAACTGCAGACTTACTTTTGAGGAATTATAAAAGTACCCGTCACAATGTGTTCAAGAAGAACAATTTATCTCACGCGCTATTGGAAATGACATCGCAAGGCAATGGGTGAAGAAAATCAGAGGTAAGATTTCAAGCAAATACTCACTTTTTTATTCACACGAAATGCTCATAACATGAAAGCTCTGAAAGAATTTGCTTCACATTATTATAAGTAGAAGGTATTACTTCCATTTTTATTCATATCGTTAAAAGGATTTGTTTCGCATCTTTGAAGGACAAGGTAATGCTTTCTTTCATCCATTCGGCCCATTAGCTCGTTCTCTCGTCTGCTTTTCGACGTCGATCGAAATCAGTTCGACCCGCAGGAGATGGGTCTTCGCGTATACGCGACGAGCGAAGTGAAAAGGGCGATCGATCTACTTCCTCGCGAGAGTCACGACGTCCCCTCGCGCGTTGCAATTTAAGTAAGGAATTGGTTACGTTCCCGCGATAAAAAATGAGACCGCGTTCCTGGGCGCGCTTAATGTCCGGTTACCGCGTTACGGCGCGGCCGTTGTATTTGCAAATGCGGCTTGTTCCAGTTACTTAAACGTCACGGCAATTTGCCGGACTCTGAGCCTCTCGGGAGGCCACCCTCCGGAATTATTTCCAGCCTCCTTCGGTGACGTTCGCTTTCTGGAGAGTCGGGGGCTTCGAATTTCGAAGGAGGTGTCGTTATTGTTACGCCCCAGTCGCGTATTACGAGAGCAAATGCTGATACGGCGTCGCCTGAATTAATTTGCGTCGTAAAAGAGTACTCGCCGCATAATTATCTCGGCAGTAGCGGCCTGCGGTGCAGCGTGCACAACAGTAACATCCAATTTAACCGTGGTTACCTCACGCGAGCGGCGAATTTCTGGCTCGTATCGCAATGGGGCTTTTGCCTTTCAAATGTGACCCGTATGAAATATTAAAAGCAACGAGAAGAACGAGTCTATTCTTGAAAAGGACACGCCACGATGAATGTCGAAAGGGTGCAGCCACTTTTCCTTGAATTTCATCGGTCGTCTTAATATCGGCATTCGCTGTTTTGATTCTCGAATCTCGAAAGCGCGAAGAGTCTTTTTCGACAGGTGGGTGACGTTTATAATCGTCAAATGACACGTCGCCATGGATCCTGAAAAGGTGAAGCCACTTTCCGTCGAATTCGTTATCTTGAATCTCGAATCTTGTTAAACGTGAGTGAGAGTGACGTTTGTCAATTGACAAAGTCAAAGTACAGAAATGTGTGCGATTAAGGCTCCTCATGCCAGGTTTTCGAATGATTTTGAGTTGGCAGCAGTGTCTCGGACATATGCCCTGAGGAAATTAAAACCTCTATTATTATAATTTGCACATCTCCATTTCTAAACACTTTTTTTTAAATGTATAAACAATTTGCCATCGATTCGACATGACCACTTGTCCATCATAATGCAACATTTATTGTGAATAAAGAGCCAAAATGTATTATTCACTCATGGAAATCACGAGGGAGTTGACGGGTAAATTGACAGCTATGATGCTCTTAAGGATATTAGATTTTCTGAGTAAGTTACTTCAAAATGTGGGCCTGCGCTGCGGCTCGTACGCCGTTATCAGCAACCCAGGAAAATCCATTACACTGTGCTTGATGTTACTCGTTACGAGAAATCGTATTATTACGACGCCATGTAATCGGGAGCTTTGCCGCGATACATCGGTTCATGAAACTGATACAGCGCCTATAACTGTCGTTTAGTAAGCCCAGCATACTCTGAGTACCATTTCCTTTGGTTTCGACAAATAATATCTCTGGGTGTCGAAACTCTCTGAGAACGTTTTCTCTTGATTTCAATAAGTAATATATCGTCACATTACTGCAAAAACAAGATAACTCCATTATTAGCATTTTTCGGTTAAGTGCAGCTTTGCTTGATCTGTGAAAACCAGGTAAGTGTTCTGTAAGTCTAAAGGTCAAAGACGCAAGGCATCAAAATAGCTATAAGTCCGCTTTTCTATATTTTTCGGCAGCGAAAACCAGTTATGTGCTAAACTACCAAAATGTTACTTATCTGGTTCTCGCAATAACCCGACGATATGTACATATATCGATTTTCAGAAATATTATTAGCCAAATTCAAGGGAAATTGTAGGTTGAGAGTTTTAGTGTTCAGCATTGTTATTTACCGAAATCAGACTCTGAGACTGGTCAGTCGAAGACGTAACGACAGTTGCGTAGACATACGAATACGTATCGCGGAAAAGCTTCCGATTATATGAAATCGTAATAACACGATTTCTCGTAATGAAAAACATCGAGCACAGTGAGGTGGATTTTTTTTTTTCCCGGTTGCTGACAGCGGTGTAGACGTTCGCAATGAAGCCTGATTTGGTGACAAATCAGAAAGTCTGATATCGCTATAGTTGTCGTAGCTGTCGATTCGCCACTTGTCCATCATAATGCAATATTTTTTGTGAATAAATAGCCGAATAATAAATTGTCCGGCAAAATTTTATTCACAAAGAAATGTTGCATTTCGGTGAACAAGTGCTTATGCAGGATTTGTGACAAATTGTTTGCGTGTAAAGAGGTATTTAGAAATAGAGATATCGTGTAATATATTTATAATAACTCGAGTAATGACAAACAAATGAAAAGTACTCATGAAACGCGCACGTTATGGCTAGCAGCGTCAAGAAATGCTGAAGAAATCTGGAAACTGTTCGAAAAATCAACGATTTCTTGCTCGTGTGAACGATGGCGATCGATAAATCGATATTCACACCCCCGTACGAACGTAAAACCCTGTACGCGTGTTGGTATTTGAATACCCGTACATGTGCGCGTTTATAACGTAATAAAAAAACCGGGCCACACCCTCCGCCGATAAGAAATTTCCTGGCGACGTCCGAGCCCGTCCATCCGACGTCGCCGTCAGCATTTTTACCTCGCGCCATCCCACCGCGACGCGCGACCCACCAACTTCGAAACCAGTTCAGATTCTCGAAGCCTGCACTTTCGGCGCTCGCCCTGACGACGCACTTTGGTACACCTGCCGTCGACTGACGCAGAGTATTGCGCGCGCCTGGTTCAGGCGCGGTTGATAGTCGGCGCTCTCCTTCTGCAGACAGTGTACATCTCGCCCCCCCCCCCCTCCTCGTTCCTCGCATGAAACTTCCCTAATTCATCTTCCTCCGCGGCAGTTCCGACGGACGACGAAGACGCGGGAGAGGGTGGGACGCGAGATGCGGGAGAACGGAGCAACAAGCGGGTTGGGAAGAAGCTGCGGCCGGGGGAGGGAGGGAGATAGAGTGCAGCGAAGAACGTCCGCAGGAAAGTACCGTTGACTCGGTAATGAAGCACTGCGGAGAATTGCAGCCGATGGCGATAGGTATACATATATGTATCGCGTATTCGACGGGGTAGAAGTGAGATAGACATCCCGGTTGAAGAGCAAGTGGAAAATCGATTATCTTTAAATCGATTGCAGATATCGAATAAAAGTATAAATTAAAAATGTTTCTCTATATTTTCACTGTGAAAGAGCTGCTCGACATTTTTTAATCATCTCCAGTGCGTATTGAGGTGATCGTATTCAAAGTTTAATAGAAACTGGAGCATCTATCCCACTTGCAGCCTATACATGCACCATCAGCTTCGTATACCTACGTTAACCCTTAACTGGTATATACACCTTTTTTCTAACGTAACGACTTAATGCGCTTGGGGTCAGGAGTGACCCCAGTATACCAGTTAAGGGTTAAGATGAAAGTGGGATAGACGTCCCGGTTGAAGAGCAGGTTCAAAGTCGAATATCTCGAAATCGATTGCAGGGGTATCGAAGAAAAGTTCAAGTAAAAAATGTTTCTCTATAATTTTAGTATAAAAAAGCTGCTTCACATTTTCCGCATATTTCCACTGTGTTTTGAGATAATCGCGTTTAAATTTAAATAAAAACTGGGGCATCCATCCTACTTTCACCCTATGCACCATCAGCTTCGTATATCTCCACAGTATTTTGAGATAATCGCGTTTAAAGTTACATAGAAACTGGGGCACCTGCCTACCCTACTTTTACTCTATATACAGGGTGTTGTCACGCCCAGGCTCCGAGAGTAGGTGGAGCCTATTTCAAATTTGCCGCATACACAAACCAATTGGCGGCTCGGTCAGCCTTTCCCGTTTTCACTACGGACATCTATTAATTGAAGATCAAACTGCATAGATCACTATTGGTTCGCGTATGCGGCAAACTCGAAAAAGGCTCCACCCACTCTCGGAGCCTGAGCGTGACAACACCCTGTATATTCTGCTTCGTATACGTCGATTCGCGCGTAAAGCTCGCGAAAATGAAGGAACAGCGCGAAGAAAATCTAAAGACGCGCTCACAAGCGAGCAACGAAAAAACGCAGGAATGGATGTCATGCAGAGAGGACGATTATCGTAATGATTCATAGGCGACCAAACAGGTGTTCCGGTAACACGAGCAGTGGCGTGTTGCGAAAGAAATTACTGCGCGCGCGCGCGCTCTCTCTGATTTACGAGGGACTATTTTTTTTTAGGCGAGCCAACGTACGTACGAACTGTCGTCGTGAAACGCCTTCGGTATGAGCGCCGGTTCGCTTTGCATAATCGTAAAAATAACGACCGAGAGAGAGAGCGCGCGATACACGAGTCGATGCCCAGGCTGCACGGCGTTTGCGGCGCGGTGCGGGTCTCGTTAAGGATCCCCCCGCCGCGCCGTTCCGTCGACGCGCCTCCCTCCTCCGCGAAGCCCCGGAGGCGGCCGGGCGTCCCGCGGGAGAGTCGCGCGCGAGTCCTGCGAAATTCAGCGCGTCTCTCTCGCGGCTATTCGGCCGCGCCTCGCCAGATAAGGCAACTTTACGGTGGCTGGTTGGCAGTGCGCGCGCCGTTCGGTGTCGGGTCGGACGGTACCGCGTTCCTAATCGAGTAGAATGTCGGAAACCGAGCAGCGAGAGCCTGGCGAATTAGCGTCCCCGGCACTCGGTTGCGAACGATACGACGAAGTCGTGCTGCTGCCGGCTCTGCAGGCGCGCCTCGCATTGTCTTACCTTTGCTCGTTACGCGCACTCGGCTCTGCAGCTACGGGTACCTACTCTGGCGAACGTCGCTAATTGAGGAAATTTCCCTGCGAGATTGCTACGCGCGTGCGGGTGGAAGTATATAGTAATTGAGGAGTTGCAGCCAGACGCAATAACGTCCCGAGTACACCTAACGGTGTTGATTTCGTAAAGTTACTGTTGGGTGTAAAGTGCTTAGCCCTTTCGGCCCTACCGGTAGCATTTGCCACCACTTTAATTGCAGAGCCCTGTACAAGCACAAGACCTGTATTTTTTTATACATAAAAAAAATTATTGATTAATTTTCAAAAATTCAGGGCTGTGAAAGGGTTAAGGTAAAAGTGGGATAGACGCCCCCTTTGTTTTAAATATACTAGCACGAGTGAGATAATGGGGTATTTTTTGCCACGTCAGTTTATCATTAACTATTATATTAGGAAGTTGCATTGAAAGCCGCTGTTCTCCTGTAGATGGCTCTAACTACTTATGCCGTGCGCAGCGACTAATACTTCTCGTATCACTCAAAATTAGGGATATTTCTCATTAAGATTCAGCCATTAAACTGACATTTTCGGTTAATGTAAGTCTATGTCTATAACCTGAGAAAATGGAACGCGACGAGTTGGTTTTTCGATGTGTACTTCTACAGTACGTTGATTTAAAAAAAAAGTGCTGCTGCAGCTCATCAATTACTTGTGCAAACTTATGCTGAATTTGTTCCATCAGGAACAGTATGTAGAGACTGGTTTCGTCGCTTCAAAAGTGGAAACTGTGATATTCACGACAAGCAACGGGCAAGTCGAACGAAGAAGTTCGAAGATGGACAACTGCAAGCTCTATTGAAAGAAAATCCTACTCAAACGCTCTGAGAATAGGCTTAACAATTTAAAGTCTATACGAATCTACAATTTCATGCGAAGTTTACATGCCATGGGAAAGATTCGAAAAAAAGGAAAGTAGCTGCTATATGAATTGACCGAAAATGCCATTGCTGAACATCTCGATTTCTTTGCTTACAAAGCATAAAAAGAAAAGTTTCTTATGGCGTATTGTAACCGGTGATGAGAAATTGATCCATTTCGACAACCCGAAACATAAAATATATATACATATGTAGGGGAGAGTTGCCTATATTGAACCGGTACCTAAATTGAACCCCCTGGCTATTTTAAGTGAATGAGCATTTCCATGTCATCTATCAGTAGAAATTCAAACCTACTGTACCGATCAGTGTGCCTACAAAAAAAAATACATAAGAGATTTTAATTTTCAAATTCCTTGAAATTTTTTCAATCAAACTCTCGACCGCCCTATTTGATGTATTTTTTCACGCTGATTCCGAAAATGGCAGATATATTGACGATATCTCAAAGAAAATATAAGGTGATTTCATATACCAGAAAATTATTTTTTTTTCACGGAAAATCATCGATATTTCAGTCTTCCTTTGAGATATCCTCGATATATCTATAGTTTTCGTAATCAGCACGAAAAAATACATAAGATAGGATGGTCTAGAATTCAATTTTTCGCGAAAATTGAAATCTCTAAAATCGATCTCTCGACCAGCCTATTTGATGTACTTTTTCACGCTGATTCCAAAAATGGCAGATATATTGACGATATCTCAAAGGAAATATAAGATATCGGTGATTTCATGTACCAGAAAATTACTTTTTTCACGGAAAATCATCGATATTTCGGTCTTCCTTTGAGATATCCTCAATATAACTATAATTTTCGTAATCAGCGCAAAAAAACACATAAGATAGGATAGTCGAGAGTTTGATTCCAGAGATTTCGATTTTTGGCAAAATCTTAAGGTATTTACTCAACATTTTTTCAATTTTGCGCGAAAATTGAAATCTCTGAAATCCATCTCTCGACCGCCCTATCCGATGTATTTTTTTACGTTGATTCCGAAAATCATGGTTATGAGGTCCATATCTCAAAGGAAATGTGAGATATCAGCGATTTTATGTTCGAAAAAATTACTTTTTTATAAAAGAATCATGGATATCTCGGTGATCCTTTGAGATTTCCTCAATATATTAGTAATTTTCGTAATCAGCGCGAAAAAATACACAAGATAGGATGGTCGAGAGTTCGATTCCAGAGATTTCGATTTTTGTCAAAATCTTAAGGCATTTACTCAACATTTTTTCAATTTTGCGCGAAAATTGAAATCTCTGAAATCGATCTCTCGACCGCCCTATCCGATGTATTTTTTTACGCTGATTCCGAAAATCATGGTTATGAGGTCCATATCTCAAAGGAAATGTGAGATATCATCGATTTTATGTTCGAAAAAATTACTTTTTCGTAAAAGAATCATGGATATCTCGGTGTTCCTTTGAGATTTCCTCAATATATTAGTAATTTTCGTAATCAGCGTGAAAAAATACACAAGATAGGATGGTCGAGAGTTCGATTCCAGAGATTTCGATTTTTGTCAAAACCATAAGCGCTGATTCTAAAAATCATGCACTCTTATTAAGGAAATCTTAAAGGATCGCCGAGATATCGATGATTGTCCATGAAAAAAAAAGTTCTCGTACATAAAATCGTTAATATTGGATATTTCCTTTGAGATATAGTCAATATATAGGGTATACAGGGTGTTCGGAAAAAACACCGACACAGAAATAGGGGTGATAGGTTACGTCATTACAAGTACTTTGATATAAGGGACCTATACCCGCAAGCGCCCCCTTCTGGAAATATCAACTTTTCAAGTTTATAACGACCGAGGTTGATCAAAGTAGAATAATAAGAAACGTATCAAGATGGTAACGAATATTTAATTTTACGAGATACAAAAACAATGTACTACAGCAAATGCTCAAAATGACGGCCACCCATGTCCATGCAACATCGGAAACGATTCTGGATAGATGTGCCACTGCGCAAACTGCTTGCGGAAAGGATAACCGCTTGGCTCAAGTCCTTGTACTTTTCGAAGATGATGCGGATACAAGGAGTTTTCATTTGTTTTTCAATTGTACAGGTAGACAAAAAACTCAATATTATTCTACTTTGATCAACCTCGGTCGTTATAAACTTGAAAAGTTGATATCTCCAGAAGGGGGCGCTTGCTGGTATAAGTCCCTTATATCAAAATACTTGTAATGACGTAACCTATCACCCCTATTTCTGTGTCGGTGTTTTTTCCGAACACCCTGTATATGTTAATAGGTGTATGATTTTTGGAATCAGCGCTTAAGATTTTAACAAAAATCGAAATCTCCGGAATCAGTAGAGATGCTCATTTACTTAAAATAGTCAGGAGGTTCAATTTAGGTACCGGTTCAATATAGACAACTCTCCCCTATACGGCAGTCGACGACAGTGTCGCGGGAAGGAAACGTTGAAACGGATCAGTCGTACACGATCGATCGCCAGTGATGATGGAAAAGTTTAGTCGGCCGAGACGGCGCATCACCCTATAATCATACATCACTCGACGTTATTCCGAAAAACTGCACGACACCGTGATTTTAGAATCACAGAAAGTGAAAATCCCGCAGCTCCGTATTCTCGTATCAAATCGTGCTCCCGGATAATTATTTCCCTCTGTCCGATGTAATGGGTCGTTTCGCCTGTCAGCGACACGAACGAGCCGCCGTAAATCGCACAACCATGCGGCGTACAGCCATCGATCACGACCCATGAAAACTTTCCCTAACAATAAGCGGAACGTTACCGTCTGACCATACTCGATAAGTAGTACAAAACTATCGCGTCGCTGCGGCAGTCCCGCCGAGAACTTGTCTTCATCCTTTCCTTCTAGTCCATTTTTCTCTCTTACTCAACCGGACTCAATTCCGAGAACGGAAGTCGCTGGTGCAAATTATGGAAAACCGCGACACGATGCGAGCGAACGAGCGACGCCTCCTTCCCTCGGTTCACTCGCCGCGCGGTCCTATCGGTAATTCGGATCGGAAAGCGGTAAGGAGACGATAATGAGCGCGGAGTTGCCGCGGCGCGCGATGCATTCCGCTTCCGCAATCTCGCCGTTGCGAGTGGCGTGTGTGCCGCGCGAAGGTGGCGCGGCGTCGCCCGCCTATAAACAACCCCCTTGCAGCGACGACCTATTCGAGGAGAGAGAGAGAGAGAGAGAGAGAGAGAGAGGAGTAGACATAGGGCCTGGCGGCGGTTATAATACATTATACAGGGCAGTTAGAAGGAAGGTGACTCGGCCGACGCCGACGTCGGCGTCGTCGTGGGCGTGTAGCAGTGCGCCGCGCTCGCGGGGCCGTTGCAGATAGCATCTCATTGTCACAGAGCGCGAATAAATCACGCGCGGCATCCCGTGTATTCGGGGGCGGCGGTGGGAAGGGGGCGGCTGTATCGCTTCGAGGCTCTTGTAAATGAGGGAATAACAATCGCGGGACCTTCGCGTTCCTCGCGGTCGAGGGCGAATTCTCCCCAATTACGGCATTCTTCTCGAAGGGCGCTCGCGGTCGTTGCGGGAATGCTCGATGCGTTTGCACGTGGCGTTGAACGGAAGCGGGTAATGCTCTCTGTCAATCTGGGATGGTATATTTTATCATATGTGGAATGCAGCCGGGAGAGTCGTCGAATTTGGATCATCGCCTGAGTTGGGCCACCCCTGTATTTAAAACAGTAGGGATATTTTCTGTTGCTTGTGTGGTTATAGAAGGCTGTAATGACTAAGAGGGCTGAAAGAGGAGGAGCCTAATTCTGTTCACAGTTTGCACACCGACCAATGATACGACTGCCTACAATCGCCCCATTTTGAATAACAAGTTGACAGCCGAGTGGATTTCGAGAAACGGGGATCGTAAGAAGTCATGTCATTGGTCACTGAACAGAATTAAGCTCCGCCTGTTTAAGCCCTCTTAGCCATTACACTGAGGAGAAAAAAAGATTAGAAAGTATTCTGTTTAGAAGGATAATCTGAGTACGAAAGGTAAAATAGATCAAAAATTATCCTAAGGAAGGTTAAATTTTAAACCCTCGAAGGATAATTTTTGATCTATTTAACCTTTCGTACTCAGCTTATCCTTCTAACAGAATAATTTTTAATCTTTTTTTTCTCAGTGTAGGTACATCGTATTCTCAAATTTGGTCTTGTAGGAAGTTTTCATGACTGCATTTGCAACTGGTAGGGTAGTAACACCTTTAGATAAAAGGGTGGGCCAGCCTAAGCGACTCCACGACCTTCAAATTTTACAGATACAAGCTTGAGCTTAAGCTTGGCGAAAGTGGACGAATCGTCTACTTGTATAATAGATCTAAACTAATGTTAAATCCTTCAAAGATGCGAACACATTTGTAAACTTTGAAGGCCCAAGCTTAGTATTAAAATTTCAACTCGAATCTTCGCTATAAGATTCGCAATGGAACACAAAAAATTGATCCAAATCGGAAAAATCTACGGAATTGGTTCATGTGATATTAATTTTATTACGCATATTCCCGCTTGATGACTTTCATATATTCTTTTAATTGTGGAAGCAATTCTCGCTGGGTAATTACAATTGTAAAACGATCGTTTCGATGGAACGGAAGAGGGAATGAGTGCTGCGGTATACCCGTCGGCTTTATATCTGCCTGTGTGCACTCACACGCGCATGAATGTGCGTCGTATACACGCGCAACACTCCGTCCGTCTGTGCAAAACGCAGCAAGTGCGAATCGATACACCGGGTGGCCCCTGCCAGTAGTACGAAACAATATGTGACGTTTACATATAATGGCTAGGAATAATAGCGATAAAACGACAGCGATACGCGGACTCGGTCTCGAATGGGAACGCGCTCAGTAGTTCCATTCCGCGTCGACTCGGAACCTCACTTCGAACGTTCTCCGAAGCCTGTATGCGCGCTGGAGAAAAGAATTGCAATAGCCACTCTCTGGAAATGTTAACACGTGGGGTATTTTATAACGCAGGGAATTGTTAACGTAATATGGACGTAAAATGTAATGCTGCAGAAAAATAGGTAATTGCGCTGTTTAGTGGCCAGGGGTTTGATTCTCCAGAGGGGGAGGCTTTATTATTTCAGACCAGGGAACATCAAAAACCTTCCAAATATTCCATAAAATTAATTTTTCATTGATTTCTAGATACCCCTGTCAGATTTGTTCGACACGTCTGTGATTTTTGGAATCACCGTGAAAAAGTACGTGAGCTGGGACGGTAGAGCTTGATTTCAGAGATTTTAATTTTTGCGAAAAATTAAAAGAAAATATCAAGAGCCACCCTAAGACTCGAAAATTCAAAAATCGATCACTCGATCACCCTATCTCATGTATCTTTCGCGTTTATCACGAAAAGCACAGTCATTCGTTCGATATCTCAAAGGAAATGTAGGATATTGGTGACTCTATACACCAAACAACATTTTCCACCCTCCCGTAAAATCTACTCCAGTACCTTCACTCTATCAGTATCAAGATAAGTTCTAATATTAGCATCTCGTTCGCTCATTCTAAATTCAACTATATACCCACACTGTAATATTAAACTCCGTTAATTCACAGAACCACACCATTCGACGGACATTGTACAATACGCACTTCATTTCGCAGCCACTACTGCATTTCCTCTCCTCCGCGAGCAATACCAGAACGCACCGCAATATAGGTACCGCTTTAAGGGGTTCGTTACCTTCAAAGCCTCTCGACCCCCATTTTCTCCTTTTACTCCACGCCCGCCTCGTAACGCGAGCCTATCCGGTAAACTTCCCCCCCTCGTGAAAACCGCGTCGAACCCTTGGAGCGAAAAATCTCACTTTCTCCTCATATATAAGCGGCTATTTTAACGGAACGACGGGGCAGGTCGTGCGAGCGCGTCGCTCGCCAAGTTCATTAGCTCTTTTCAGTTTTTATTATACATTTTACCCGGGCATATCGGGTCTCGCGTACGGCATTGCAAATGCGTGCCCATTATTCGAATCCGCGGCGTCGCCCGCGGCACTTGGTGACATCGCCATTCGCCATAACGTCCCTTCGTCTCGAATATACCTGTATAGCCTGCGAGCCGTGATACCGGGTCGCTCAACCGCGTCGTCGAAAGCAGCCCCGAAAGGTACCCCTCGCTCCCTCCATTCTTTCTCCACCCTTTCCACGAGCTATCACCTGTCCATCTTTAATTATCTACAAAGCGTTCGCAGTGGCTTCCCCAATTATCCTATTAATAATGCCTTGTTGTAGCGACGGTCGGGCTCGTTCGTTATTCAAATCGATGGGGGTAATGCGACCTACGTTCGACGCTTTTGCCGTGCGACGAGTGACAGCTACGGTGTAGCCCAGGCGGAAAAGTTTTATATATTTTGCATATGAGTCATGCGTGGATTTGGTCGTATATGAATTATATGTATCATGATTTTTGTATTAGCGATATACGGACTATGCGGGGTGAGGCGCTTAAATTGAAACACATGGATATCTGTAAAAAAAATTAACGCATTTTGGAAAAAAATGTTTGTCATGAAAGTTATTTGTTTTAGAGGGAGAAAGAGACCTATGCTTTTTTGTTTAAATGGAAAGTAATAAAGAAATAAGAAAACATTTCAGACAAAAGTTTTCTTATAGATTAATACGTATAGATTAAGGATTTGTTAAAAAATATATAGGCTCCTATTTAAAGAAGAAGACGTTGACCTTGAAAACACCTACTAAATGCAAAATAAAAGATATCTACAGTTCTCTTTCACCCTCTAAAGCAAAGAACTTATATAAGAAAGATTTTTATCTAAAATGCGTTACTTTACAGAGATTCACGTGTCTCAATTTAAATGGCACACCCTGTACATGGATTATGCAAACATTCAAAAATCCAAATATAGTCCTTATATGGTAAATATAGAAATAATGTATAATTCATATATGACCAAATCCACATATGGATCATATACGAAATATATTTATGTAACTTTTCCTCCTGAGAACTTACTCTTCCCGTTTAAAAAATAACCTTCCGATTTTTCGCGAGACGCGGATGCATTCGAAGCGTATTATAAAAGTAACGAAACTTTTTTTCTCCTTCCAACGGAGTATTTTTTTTTCAGGGAAGTACGTCCCCGCTGCCATTTCGAGCGTGTAAAATACTTACAGCAGGGAGGGTGGTTCGGAATTCGTTTCTGAATGCATTTGAATAAATTGAATTTAATATTCATCGAATAACGTGGCCGTCAAAAATGTCACTGTAACACTGCCCCACCCTGTATACGCCTACCGAGGCGAAACGAGGGATACGAAGGGTCGAAGTTGACGGAGGCGAGTCTGACTCCCGGCAAACACAGACGTCCGGTACTTTAGAGGACAGTGATACCGGTCTTACGGTCCATTCGCATTCTCGACGTATAAGTGGCTCCTTCAGTGCATCGGAGATTTGCGTGGCTCTTCCGATACTTCCGATAATCCGTTCGACCGTAACTATGGTTTGGGTGGCCTCGAGAGAGAACAACCCTTCTCAATTATGTAATCAATCGGAGGGAGGGCCCCTATACTTGTTATTATATCCGAGCGGTTTATCCGTGTCTCGGTAGCGGCAGGTGAAATTACGTTGCTGTTATTATATATTTCGATCACAGATCCGAAATTTATATCTATCTGATTATTTATGGAGAACTACATATATATAATCATATACGTTAATCATATATCATCAGACAAGATTAAGTACAATCAAATTAAAAATTTTCGACTTTGTTTAGATTAAAATATACAGGGTGAGTTATTTAAATAGAGACACACGAATATCTGTAATACAACCTATTTTCGAAAAAATGTTTCTTACAAAAGTTATTTGCCTTAGAGGGGGAAAAAGAACGGCATGTTTTATTTTTCGTTTAGTAGATGCTTTCAAGGCCACTTTGAGACCAACGTTTTTCCTTTAAATGGAAGCCCAGGTATATTTTGTTTCAACGAATTCTTAATCTGCACGTCAAACCAGACATCTCTTATCCGACAGGCTTTTTCATTCCTTTATTTTTCTTTCCAACCCTGACTCTCGAAGATAGTTTCCCTCTGTTCATCCCTCACGGTGAAACGTTTCGCCCGGCGGTGCTCTGCATAGCACGGTATAGGTACCTCCTCGTTCGCTCGAGAGGCAACGAATTCGATCACAATGGCTCGCCGGTAACAATGCACCTTAAAAATCTGCATAGGTGGGGCTGCTCCACCCCGTATGTACCTACGTGTACCCGCTAGTCGCCATGAAATATGCCGCGGCCGAATCGCAGTCACGCGCCACATATACGGCGTTCTTTCAGAGCGCGCGCGCGCGCGCGCGCGCGGCCCCTTCGACCGAGTTTTGCGTGATATACCGTTTTAATTTTCATACGCTGACGGCTGGGCCGCCGGCAAACGTCTATTGCCGTAAGATTGATTTACAGTCGCGGAACGACCTGACGGCGCGCACCGTGCGAAAGAGCACGGGGAGTGTGTGTTACGCGAACGCGCGCGAATCTCGCTATGTACGCGCAGCCGTGAATGTAGGTGTCCACCTTCGCGCGGCGCACATGCAGAAGCGGTGCAGGGATCACCAGTCCATTCGCGGGCCGCTTCCGACGCGACCCGATGAAATGCAGTCTCGCGCTGCACCGCAGGCGCGCGTCTCTTTGCTTTCGGTTTCCGGCGGGGGTTGTTCTCACGCGAGGGTGTACGGTGGATGAATATCGCGAAGGGGGGAAGAAGGGGACAGGTTGTAATACGGTAAGGGGCCGTCCATTAATTATGTTAGTATTGGGGAGGTTAGCCGAATCTCTGCATAGCGTGAAATGGGGGGGGGGGTTTAGGAAATCTTACGTGAATTCTATCGTAAATTCTGAGTCGAAATTCAGACCCTCTGTTTTGAACTTCAAGGTCCTACTGTTCATTAGGACATATGGGGATTCAAAGAGGATTTCCTGAGTTGAAATTTTACCCCTACTTTGATGCTTTTAATACTTCGTTCGGTCTAACATTGGCTTACTTAGGTTATATAAGCTGCTATTTTGAACATAAAATTGGTGAGGTGTTCACTAACGGACTGTTTTATGCTCAACATGGGGTTTCAATACAATGGAAAGTTGAACTCCTACAAGTCTAAAAGAGCAGATCTAAAATTTTGACTCGGGCTCTTTCTATTGAATTTATGATCTATTTAGCACCCCCAAAGAGTGGTACATGTTTTCAATTTTGACACTTGGAGGTCTGAGGTAGGGCGTACTTAGAACCTATAATAACCCTTCACATCCTACACAAAGGAAAGAAGTATGAGTATTACCGTGCAATTACGAGAAAATTGATCACAGGAAGATATACTACGTAGCGCCGTGTTGCACCCAGGGAAAAGATCTAATTGAATACGAATCTAATGGAGAAATTTATTTGAGATAAATAGGAATTTATTCACATCGAACAAAAGTCTATTTGAATTAAATAAATAAGTCTGGTTTCTGGAGGCACTGTGCATGGAGAATTATCTAGTTCTACCTAGTTTTTCTAGTTAATGACCTAGATGGATGTAGCGAAGAACTAGACATATTTCTACTCGGGTCGAATGCACCCTCCATACACTGAGAAAAAAAAAGATTAAAATTTATTCTGTGTTAGAAGAATAATCTGAGTACGAAAGGTAAAACAGATCAAAAATTATCCTTCCAGGGTATAAAATTTAATCTTCCTTAGAATAATTTTCGATCCACTTTACCTTTCGTACTCACATTATTCTTCTAACAGAATAATTTTTAATCTTTTTTTTTCTCAGTGTATTTATTTCGTTCCTCGGCTCCAGGGTAGATACAGCAAACGAATGTGGCATCCATCAAAGAGGGCTTGCTCTGCTTCGAAGAAGTTTTATCTCCATTATCGAGCGGATTCATCCGCTTCCGGGGAGAGGTGGATAAATAATGGAACCCTTACATGGCTCGCTTTCAACGCAATTGCTACAACTACCGCGCTCGCGCAAGTCTTCCCGAGACTCAAGAGATACGTCTCTCATTGATTTCGAGATTTTATATGGTCCAGATTTTAATACACCTTTAAGGTGCGTCTTCCAATTCTGGGGACTTTGAAAATAGCTCATATAGGAATTTTGCAGGTGATAGTTAATCAGGGTTCACCAATCTATCATATGAAAATCGCTGAATCAGCATTCAATCTTCATCGGTTAATTGTTTAATATAATCAGTGTGCTTTTTGAATTAAATTGAATATTTCCTGAAAGTCAAAAAATCGAAAATACGCCATATGTGTCATGCGGCCTATAATAACTCCATGCAATGATGAGCTACGATGATGGAAGAAAAAATTGTAGCAGGTTCAAAATGGAATAATTTTACGGCCGCTGCCACGTCCGAATGTATAATAAGTACTATAAGTCCATCAAAAGTCTAATATCGATCGAAATATAGTCGCCTATCAAATCCCTTTGAAACCTATCGGCATCGGCTGCGAATTTCTTTAACTTGTAATAAGTTTTTCGACGGATTAAATCCACAAAAAAAACTGCGCAGTAGCGGCCTAGAAATAATCAAATACAATCGACTAAAGTTGATTACAGAGTGCATAAAGATAAGTAGAAAGAGAAGTATTACAGTTCAACTAAATCGTGTCAATTTTGCCAACTTGTCCCACCAATGCTAAAAGACAGTCCTCGATAAGCCGAGCGACGGGGTAACATTGAAAATAAACGAAGAAACCACATTTCGCTAATTTCAAAGCAAATACGAGTTTTCTCGACGCGACCGCTGCAGCGGCGAAACGAAATCGATTCATCGGCGAACGACCGCGAGCGCGAATATTCGTTCGCGGAATGCTCCGCGCGAGTCGCTCGCACGCGAGACTAATTTCCACGACGGCGGCTCGGGCTAAATAATAAGAAGAGCGAAGCATCGGTAACGAGGATTACCTCGCAAACAATTCGTTGTCCCGGACAACGTCGGGCCAGGAGCGAGTATTCAATCAATGGCCGAGCTGGTAACGGGGATAAAAGTTATCTAGCCGCGTAGGCGAGCCTCGAAAGGGTGGCGAGCGTGTGAACGACGGGGTTGCACGGGCGCACGCAACCCGCGCCGCCCGCGCGACCTCGCGCTTCGTGGTACAAATGACTCTTCCCGGTTCCTCGGCTCTCGCCCGCCTGAGCAACCCCGTCCCCTTCGAGCCGCCGCCGCCGCCGCCGTCGACCGCCCTCCCTCGCGTCGCCGCGGTAATGCGATATCGTTTACGGGACTGTTCGGTGCTCGCGAAAGCTCTCTATTTTAGGTACGAGCACTCTCGTATCCACTTGGATGGAATCCGGATTTCTTTCGAATGTGCGTTTGGATTTTTTTTACGGATATTCTCCCGTATGGAAATATCGGGGAATATTTATAGATATACTTGAGATATCTCGATCGAAAGGTATCTACGAGTAGTTATGCTTCTCCGTGGCTGAAAGGTCTACAGGGGGGCTATTCTCGACGCGTGAGAAACGAATACGCGAACGGAATTATTGTCTTGTTTGCGAAATCTTGCGCACGGAATTTTTTCCCATGCGAAACTCCTTCGTTAACGAAATTGCTTTTTTCGTTGACGCAAGTGTCATTCGTCGTTCTCGCTGTTCGTCAACGTCAACGAATGTGGTTTGGTATTTGTGTGCCGGTGAGTTGCATGCCGAGGCGGTGGGCCGATGCGACGGGTCGTTGCTAAGTGATTAAACGAGATTCTAAAAAGAAGACGTCGCTATAAGGGATGTAAACATATTTTTCGTGTGAGAAAATTAATTTCGTTGACGAGATCTATCTTGGAAGGGATTTTCGAATCGTTAACGAATGTGATCGACGAAACTTTAAATCCGTTAACGAAAAATATTTCGTCCACGAAAAGTATTTCCCATGCGTCGAGAATAGCCCCCCCCCCTCCCCCCCCCAGCGAAAAAAATATTGTTCAACCAACGATATTTTAACGATATCGGAAGGAGCCCTATCCTACTAGTAGAGAAAGATAACGGCTTTTCTCTAGCCGCTAGCCTCTTTCTAGGCAGTTTTACTGTCTAAGAACTATTTATTTAAAGCCAGCTAAAAATTGGAGAAAAAGTAAACCGTGTTGTTTGGCCGTTGCTCACTTTATCGCTGAAGAATTAATCATTTAAAATTGACTATAAATTTTAGTTAATTCAGGCGGTTAAAATTGTAGTGAGAATAGACTGACTTGTAGCTTACAAGCTGTCCAAGCTCCAGGTAGTTTTACCGAGTAGAAATTATTCCATATAAGATGCTACAAATATAGTGAAAAATCGTCATACTGTTTTTCTTTAATCTCATCAATCTTTCAACGGATGCGGACGCACTTAGACATTTCTCGACGAGTTACCTTTAATCAGTATTACAGATAATCAAACTAAGAGACTTTTTTCGCGTTGTGATCGTAAGAAACAAGATCGTGAATTGAAAAAAATTAAAGTTAAAACGTTTACGACCTTCTAATTTGACAAATTTAGAGGTTACATCCTTGGCTGCTCCTAGCGGTATTACAACCGTGAAGATAACCATATTATTTAAAAAGAGACAACATGTGACCTCCAACTTATTTAACCCTCCGTTAGTCGCTATGGGTGTGACATCTCAGAGGGATGTTCTAAGAATAATTTACTTGACTCTTATATCCCGGCTTTTTATTTTTTTAATTTGTTTAAATAAAGTTGTAAATTATTTATTTTAAATCACTGTGTATATCGCAGAAAGAGAAGTTATTGTTGATCATTTAATTTAATTTTAAACGCGTTACGATTATAAAAAATAAGATATTTACTGATATGGGTCTGACAGACCCATAGCGACTAAGGGCGTCTCATCAGCTGACGCGCCTAACGCGGAAGGTTTATAAGTAGTTTATATTGTAACATCCTGCTATACGCGAAAAATTCGCTGTCTACCAAAAATTCGCTATATATTCACTAATATAATAGCTACCAATTATCGTTACTTCGAGTATATTAATTAAGAGCAATACTCTTTCAACGCATTTCTTTAAAAAAATTTTACTACAAAATATTTACGAAGATCAGAAATTGTAATTCGGATGACTATACATCTCTCGTTACGTCGAAATTGTAGTTGAAAAAAGCACATCTTTTCTCTCCGCGTACCAGAGACCTTCGTTCTCTTATTGCCTCTTTCCCGGGGTTGTTCATTGAACGGCAATATTTTTTTAAGGAGCAACCCCGACGCGATGTACGAACCATATTTCCCCAAAAACCGCGGTATAACCAATCTTCCAGCACTCTTATCCACGATCCACCCTGTTCGCGCCACAGCGTTACGTCTCGAATGGCCGTACGCGAGCATTCTTTATCGAGTCAAAGGGAACGTTATAAGCGAGAATACGGGTGAATCGTCCTCGGCTCGTTTCGAACTTGCAATATCGTATGCGTATTATACTCGCTGCTTTTCCCGCTCCTTCGGGGGATTCTTTGCGGAACGGTGGAGCTTTTCGTCATTCCTCGAACCGCCGCGGCACGAAAAGCTGCGTACTCACGCGTCGCCGTACGCCGACGGCGCGCGGAATGCGGAAATACGCGCGCGACGAGGACGACGTTGAGAAACGAACGGAAGAAGTTTTCCAAAGTCGAATTTATCTGCTCCGTCGCGCGCGCTACCTCGACTACATGTATTATATTATATATTCAGTGACACTCTGGCCGCGGCAAGAAATAATAAAGTAAGCACGGCGGGGACGAGAAAAAACGACGAAAGCTCTGCACGCAACCGAGATTGACAGGTCGTTCCCGTTCCTGCATGATGGAGCAAATATAGCGGGAGAGAGAGAGAGAGAGACAGTGCAGGGGTTATGAATATTAACAGCTATTATCGCTTAAATAATAGAATCGTCGGCAGACGCGGTCGATTATGTCGTGCTGGTCGATTTTATCGTACGTTATACTCGTAAGATAATTCGTTGATTGGTCTTAAAAATCGAATAAAAAAGAATTAAATTTCGGAAAAAGTTTGAAAAGAATTGTGACGAGAAGTCAAACGTTAATAGAGCTTATACATGGTAAAGGTGGGATGGGTTTCATCTGAAATTAATAACGAGTTATGCTCTTCACTCGAACATGTTATAAACATTCAATTAATATAGTCGATGGGTAAATTTTTCACGTTTACGTTCATATTATTCGAAATAAAGGGGGTTGAGCATTCATCGACCTGTGGCATCCATTCCACTTTTACCCTATCTAAATTTGTGAGTAAAAGCTCCACTAGAATCCAATCATACATTCCTTCGTTAGTTTGAATTGCATCAATAGACGCACCGCGAACACGTGCGCGCCTTAATTTAACCGCAGCAGCCCGGTCGGTGGATTTACACGATGTCGCTGCAACCTCTCTCGAGTGCCCCGCGCGCGCGCCGCGTTGCTTCGCCTTACGGCGCCGTCGTCGAACGTGCAGCCGTGGTGAAAGAGGAAGGTTCGCTCTCCCGCGAGCACGCGTTCCACGTGAGACGCGTGCGAATAATTCCCTGGGCATAAAACCTTCGCACGGGTACTTAAGGTATTCCCAGCGCGAGATGAAAAATTTCAGAGAGAATGCTAATTTTTTGTAGAATGGAAATTAGTATCGTAAGATTATTTTTGAAAAGTATCATGTTCGGTCATCGGGCATTTAAACTATAACTATTTAAAAATTTTGAAATTTTTTTCAGACGTACATCTCGACAAAATACAACATTATTGTTAGTGAAAAAAAACGATCTACCGTCGGAAAATAAAGATATTAAATTTTAAAGACGTGCATTTTTCTCTCATTTAACCTCATGTAAATGGGTATGCTTTGAAGTATTTTTCACATTTTGAAGCTAAAACATCCACCGATTTATTAAAAAAATTCAGACACAGTTCTATATTCATAAAAAAATCTTTTAAAATGGACATCATCTTGCCCATTTTTGAATATAGAAGTATGTGTGTGTCTGAATTTTTTAGATAAATCGGTGGATGTTTTAGCTTCAAAATGTAAAATATACTTCAAAGCATGTCCATTTAGGTACATGAGGTTAAATGGGAGAAATGCACACCTTTAAAATTTAATATCTTTATTTTCCGACGGTAGATTGTTTTTTTTTCACTAACAAAAATGTTTTATTTTGTCGTGATCTACGTCCGAAAAAAATTTCCTTGAGAACCTTAAATTACCTTAAGATAGAATTTTGATTTTAAAATTTGAAAGTTTAACATGTAACCTTATGGAAGAATTCAATCTTCCACATTTTAATGCCGACATCCACATGTTTAAAAATTAAGCGCTAGGAATACCTTAAGGAGGTTTTACCGATGATAGAATTAACAGAGCGATTTCGATTAAATTCGATAAATCGATAGATATGAGTGTTAGGATCCTCCGGCTAAATTTTTGTGACGATTCACCATCTCGTATAATAAATACAAAATAAATATATAGTTAAGAAATCATCACAAAAATTTTACCAAAGGGTCCCAACACATATTTATCGGTTCAGAAATAAAAGAATTTAATATGTTGCTTCTCCTGAGATTCCACGTCAAATGGGCATTAATTTATTTATATTGTACGTTTCGTGCAAGTTAGTGAATCATCACAAAAATTTGACTGAAGGGTCCCAATACTTACATTTATCGATTTACCGAATTTGATCAAAATCGCTCTGTTAATTCTATTATCGACAGAACTTCCTTAACGTTCGGCGCACACGGCACAACTCAACGAAGATACATATATCCATCCACGGAACGATACGCAAACTCAATAGCATTGTACGTTCCCTCGCACTTCTGCGAACGCGACGCTCGGCGTACGCCACAACACACCACACGTACCTACCGAGTTGACGAGCGGGTGGGGCGCGAGCGCGCGCGTGGGACGTGTCTACGTAGAGCCCGCGCGCGTCCCCGCTCGCGCAGTCTCATTATAAATGAGATGCATATTTATATGGAACACAGCGAACAAAAAGATACAGAAGCGAGAGGAATGCTCTCGTCGCGTCTGGCTCACGCCGTCGAGCGTTATCCAGCTCAATGACGTACTCCACGCCTCGATTGCTCTGGCGTGCCTTTTAATTCCGACGGGCCGTGCGGCGGCGCGCGTGACTCGCCCCTCTCCGAGGGCGCGAGGCGCACAGGGTCGCCTGTAGCGATTGGTCGAGGATGCTCGTCTCTACCGAGAGGCTTTCTTCTTATATTTCTTCTCGTACACTGAGATAATTAAGTTACCGATCTAAGTAACCGTCGATATGAATAGTGCTCTGAGGTACCTCCGGAGTCGCTTTGCACTATAAAAACATTTATATTTTTAATATACTTTTATACAAAGCTTTTTTCCAATACGTGATAATGTAGAGTTCCACAGCCACGTGTGCCGAAGTGTAAATACGTGCGGTGGTGTACAGGTCATCTGAACCTGCACGACACGTAACGTTTATAATCTACGCGCCTATAAATCTCCTCTAATTTAACTTCGGAACAGTTTGAGATATCGAGATGAAACAGAAAGCAGATCATGACCCGAAATATAATGTATAAATTGTGCCAGTTTCATTACAATTGGTTCAGTTGTTTTTGAGTTAAATCCGGACAGAGACAGACAGGCAAACCTTTTAAGAACAGTTTTTTGTTCCCAAGTGTTGTATAGCAAAATCACGCACTGATACTTCAATTTTATTTATATACATAGGTATGTCTAGACAAGTGCATGTTCATTGAATTGAACGAATCTACACTTGATTCGAGTAACATATACTAGACTCAACAATACATTCGACTTAAATAAATATGTTCTTGGTATACTGTTCATCTCGATGGTTACTTGGATCGGCGTATCATTTTCTCAGTGTAACGTGCGCGTAACCACGTTTGCAATTCGATTACCCTCGCGGCGGCTGATCGGGCGCCGATAACAAGCTTTGCCATCCATGACGTGACGTCGTGTGCCGCGCGCTTTATGTGCTTTCTCTTTCGAGGAATCGCCCGGTAAATACTCGGAGCGGTGCGCGTGTGGAACAGGATTTACAAGAGCAATCGCGTGGAGTCGGAAGGGAGCAGCGCAGGGCAATGGTGGTATTGCAAGGGAGGGTGGACGCGGATTACTGGAAACTAACCTACCCGCGTCTTTTAATATCTGTTATTGCGGCGGATCCTCCCGCGCCAAAGAAACATGTGAAATTTATCCGACTGCACTCTCGGCGGTAAATTCGCTCGTCGTATCTGCTCGTAACTCGTAAATAAGGGTTTTTTGTTTCCAAAGAGAGGTTTCGCTCTCTCCGGCCGCGGCGACGAAAGACTGGAAGGTCTGTCTATATCGGTGGAAACGCGTACTTTCCAACGTTGTACGGTAAAGGGGATCGTTTCGATACGATTACGAGGATTTGGTTCTCTCACTATTTTTTTTTATTGTAGATTTGAAAAATTTGGACAAAATTATTTACCCTGTATTTTTTCATTTTTCATTTTCGGCTGTACTTAAGCTGAAAAACGATATTTAAAAATCTGGGATACGTTATTGTATTGTAACTTTATCTCTCTTGCGCTCGTTGTGCTTGGCATAAATTCATCTCTCATTCCTTTTCGATAACGTCATAATACAGTAGAAAGAAACGCATTTATAACTTTGCGAATACAGTAGAATTCGCTTAATACGATCTCAGTTAGGTGTGATTTCCTGCATTATAGTTACGTTTTTTTTGGTGGTCCCTTGAATTTAAGCCTTATTTTCCATAGAAAATATCCCGCATAATACGTGCTTCATTCCCGTTTATAACGCTCTTTTGACGAACAACGACGCCGTGACTCTGTAAACTATTTTTGTAACAAATACACTGAAAAAAATATTTAGCTAATCCAGCTATATTTCTGGCTGCCTCAGACATTATTTGGTGACAACTGGAAAAATATTGCTAGCGTAGCAAGAATTCTTGCTATTGCGAAGAAAATTATCACTGCAATTACTATATAATTTTCTAGTTGCGGCCAAATTTTGTTGAGTGTATACCTATCTATATCGTGGCAGAGTACGTTTTACTTCATTTTCACTTCCGATGATGCCTCTAAAAAATGTAACTCAATCAAAAATTTAACACTACTTTCTCTTCGAAGAACTGAAGAATTGATTTTAATTGATTTATGCGGAACTGATTTGTACTTATCTTAAATACGTATGTGTATACCTATCCTTTGATACACATATGTGTAAACATTCATGCTTATCTGAATATATTTCTGTTTTTATTTGGGCGCGATTGTTTCCCGCATGAGACGTTTTTCCGCCTGAAAAGATTTTTTGCACGTTCCCTCGTAAAATCGTATTAAGCGGATTTTACTGTGATTATTTTTTCGGTCATTTTCTTTTTTGCGTTGCATGGAATATGTATTCTACAGATGACAAAATCACTTTAAAACTGTGAATATTTTTTTATGCGATAACCGAATTATCTTCGTCGGTTTTCGGCCCGATCTAGGTGTATGTCGAGAGAGCATGACGCTCGTATCGCAATCCGCATTTCGGAGACCGATTGGTGCGTCGATGAACTCGTAGATCGCGTGTGCGTCTGGAACGATTATCCCGACGTTCTACGACGAAATAGATTCGCTATTAACAGCGACGGCAGCGGGGATGACGTTCGACGGGAAGTCGTCGAAGCCGGATGGGTTACATTAATCATTTTGACTCGTGCGCGGTGTAAAGCACGTTTTGCACGTTCGAGAAAGCCGTTCGGGGCGCGAGGCGTCGCCGAGAACGATCAATTTGTCTATTATCCATGACGGTACAATGAGTTTGACGCGTTGAAATATCTAGGTCGACCGGTCTATTCAGATCGTACGACGGCGTCGCACTATCGTCAAAAAGACGTCAGACGCGTGTCGCGAGATGGCGGCTAAATGTCGTCGGGGAATCTGAAACGAAGGAGATACCGTCGCGTAGATATTACGTTGAGGAGAAGTACTCGCTTAATTAAATCAATCTAGCGAACTATCTTAAAAGCATATTAGTATCTCTTATGATTATCGGAGAAACCGAGATTTCTAAAAAATCCAACTTTCGATCACCCTGCACGATGTGTTTTTTTTTTCAAGTTGATTCTAAGAATGAAAGATTTATCGCTGAGATATCAATGATTTCTGTAAAAAAAAAAATGATTTTTCGATACATACAAATTTATATTTCCTTTCATTATAGATATCGATCTAGTAATGATATTCTTTTTAATCGGTGTGAAAAAATACATAAGATATGATGATTTAGCGATCGATTTTAGATATTTTGAATTTCAGCAAAAGTCAAAATTTGTTGAATCGAACTCTCGATTATTATGTTCGATGTATTGTTTTGTATTGACTTTGAAAATAATAGATTTATTGAGGAAATCTTTAAATAACGCCGAGATATTGACGATTTATGTAAAAAAATAATTTTTTGATACGTAAAATCAATGATAACTCATACTTTCTTTCAGACATCGACGTAATACCATTCTTTTAATAATCAGCGTAAAAGAATACATGAGATAGGGTGATCTAACGATCGATTTAAGAGATTACGATATTTTTAATTTTTCGAAAAAATCGAAATCTCTCAAACCCGAACTTCCGACCATCCTATCCGATGTACTTCTTCGTACTGCTTCCGAAAATCACAGATTTATTGAGCAAATCTCGAAGGAATACCATGATATCGATGATTTTCTGAACAAAAAAATGTCTCGAGCATAAAATCGCTGTTATCTTAGGTACTCAATAACCGTGTTTTTCGCAATAAACGCTAAAGAATACACGAGATAGGATGGCGGAGCTATCGTTTCCTAAAGAGATTTTTTGTCAAAATTTTAAGGAGATCGAACTCTTAATCATCCTATTTGGTGTATTTTTAACGCAAATTCCAAAAATAATACATTTATACAATAATACATTTATACATTTATTAACAAGATTTCAAAGGATTGAAGTTCACCAGTATATTCAGTTAATTCCCTCCATTTTTTTACCAGAGTATAATTATTTTTGCTCTCAGAATTGAAAAAAAAATTCAGTAAGAGAAATTCTAAAAATTCGAATAGCCTCCAGTTATTTCGATTTCTCGGCCCTTTACCTGTAGTTGGTACCGCTGTTAAAATTCAGACGGTCCGCAGCCATTCCCGTCGTTAATAGCTCAACGCAATCATGGCTCCATTTTCATTCTCCACCACCGATAAGCCGAACGAACCCGCTCGGCTTTGTTCCTAATCGACGCACACTCGATTTGTCATTGCGACACGCTCTAATCTATACCTACGTAACGTTGCCGATCGAGCGGGGTGAAACGCAAAGTACGAGTAATCGTTTTGGAATCGATTAGCCGCGGTACGCTATAAGACAGTCCGCTGTCGGAATGACGACGTGGAAGTGAATTGTCTTACCGGAGCAAATTAAGAGCAATATACATCGCTTTTGTTTCCTTTCAATGGCAAAATTCTACGTTTAGTCGCTCGCTTTAACAGAAGTTCCACACCTACCAGAGGCCATCTAATTTAGGCCCCGAGAGAACTACGCGGCGTCCGCGTTAATGAGGTTTTACCTTATCACCTAGCAACTCCCACTTCCTGCTGGCACGGGTTAAGGTTCGAGGTATACCTACGCATTCCGCAAAAATAGCCTCTTCTGCCATTGGCTACGGCTTGTGCCACACTACGGCGAACCGACAGGAAGGGAGATAACAAAGACGAAGAAAGCGACGCGTAGGTGGAGGAGGAGGCGAACAGACGGAACAATCTCCCATACATATTACACCCGCTGTACTTGGTGCCTCCCCTCGCGCGTTAACCGCCACTATTATTGCCCGTTTATTTGCTCCACCAGCCAGCTAACTCACACGCCCGGCCGTTCGCCTAATCGCGTCTATTAAGTGTCGCACCTGCGAGATTTCGCCCCGGCTTCGAACCGGATTATACGTTATTAAAGGGAGAACGATGTCCCCGACGAGGGGGGAGGGCTATACCGAGCCACTGCAAGGTTTCTCGCATTTTCCGCCGTTCCCTCCAATTCGCGTACGCGCAACCACCCCCTCCCGCGAGTCACGCTAATTTGTTTTTACTCCGTTTGGTTCGATAGTTAATTATTTTCGATCTAATCGGATAGCGCACTAACGAAGCCAGTAATCTATTGGGAACTGTCTTATGGGCGGAGCTAAAATTAATATGGCGGCTTTAAAATTGCAGGTTCAATGTATTTCAATGGGTTAAACGTAGTTTTTACGTAAAATGTGATTAACATTAATGAAATTTCCCCGTGGGCGAATGCGAAACCGGGTAATAGGAACTTCCTTGAAGAGAGGGGGGAGCGTGTTTTAAAATCTCTTGGAAGCCGGAACATCTGAAGAATAACTATTTTGGAGCAAACATTTAGGTTAAGCATGTACATGCATAGGCAACGGAAATGTAATCAGCACTCGAAAAATGACGCGAATACACTTTGACATACGGCGTAACTGATTTTATTTGTAATATTGTCATCGACTTTTCTAAAAATCGATTTTTTCTAAATTTCCAAACGCATCTGGAGTGTACACGAAACGTTTGCCCGGGCTTTGTAAAATAATGGAAAGACACGTCGTCTTTATTTAAACGACTTTGACAGCCAGGGACGTAGCGAAGAAGTCTACCTTTCGATTTCGCTGGTGGTTTTAAGAATTCTGACGTCGTTTTGCGAAAAAAATTAATTATCATGTGCACTCTCCCATTCTAGTGCATCGCTAAGCTCCAAAACTGCAATCTAAAACTAGTTTGTTTTTTCGCCGCCAGAGGTCATATCGCCAATTCGACAATTCTAAATAGCGGCTGGATGGTTTGTCGCGTTTCCACCCTCGCCCTTTGCCGACCACCGAACAATGGGGCGCAATGTGCTTTTAATATTCAGAAGTCGCTGTATAGCCTTTATTTATTATCAGACTTCAATGACTTTTTTTATATTTAGAACTAAATTCGGAGCAATCGTAAGATAGCCGATTTTTAATTGCATTTCCGATAAAGAGGAAACTTTTCTTTGCAATTCTATCGTTACTACACATATATTGATTTGTATTCAACATTTTTGTTCTTTACACGGAATACAGTGTGCAAAATGCAACTTCTTATAAACTCAGTAGACTTATAAAGCATTTAAATTTACGGTTTAGTCAACTTGTATCACACTAATGGAATGCACTACGATAAATGTATCTTATCCTACTTTTGACGCTTTCTTAGTACTATTTCCCATTTCGTATTTACACTTGTCTTTTTCTTCCTTCTCATATCTCGCCTTCGTTCATATTGCTTTCTCGCCTCTACCCTTCTTTAGCCATCTTTTCAAATTTTGTTTACTTTTCCAAATTCCGTTTACCTTTTAGTACTTTTACAGTTCTCTCGTTCCTTTCTTGATCATCCGATTCTACCGTTATATTATTTTCTAGAAAATTATTCGAAGGCACTCGATCGTGTTTCGAATTAGACGATACCTTTACACGCGTGTACATACAGCCGCGCAAGTGAATGAAGTTCGTGCGGTGCAGACATTCGGACCGCGATCGAAGGAATTACTCCGGAATCCCTTTGCGCTCCGTCGGAATATCGCGGTACTTCCGCGACGCATGCCAGTGGTAGATTCATTTCCGTCGTATATTCGCGTGATTTTCATCGGTTTCTAGAACATTTGTACACTTGTAGCAAAAATTATTCCCACGCTCAGAGTATACAACGGGGAGGTAAACCGTGAAATGACTCGAAGCGAAATTTCCGTTGCGGCGACTCCACGCCGATTGCAGATGGCGCGATACAGTTGTCACTGTGCCAGATTCCAATTGGATAACCCCTTTGAAACCAGGCGAACTTCCTATCAGATTATTCCTGGGATAGGCAGAACGGACACCAGGGAGATTACCAACTCCGATAAGTACGCGTACTCCGAGACTGCCGATACGGTAAAGGCGTTGTTAACGCAGAAATGGATAGCCATTATTTTTTACGATGGCAAAAGGCGATCGTCGAGCTGTCAATTTCAAACGATCCGCAATGACGCAATAGTTTTGGTCTGATTAATCGGACGAGTGTGACTGCGATAAATTAGTGTAGATAAATATTTGCATGTGCAAGACTTATCCCGTAGGCGTTATGTCATAGAAAAGTACTCGCTTATTCATCAAGTCAATTTAGCGAATCGTCGTAAAATGATATTAGTGCTCCTTTAGGTTTTCGAAAAAGTCGAAATCCTTGGAATCAAATTCCCGATTATCTTATCTGGTGTATCTTTTCGCGCCTATATTCTGAAAATAATAGATTTATTGAGTGAATCTGAAAATAATATCAAGATATCAACAATTTTTTATATATGAGATTATTTTCTGATATTCGAAATTGATGATAACTCATTTTTCGTTTTAGATATCGGAACAATAATCGCGTTTTTCATATACAGTGTGAAAATGTATTCAAGATAAGGCGATTGAGCAATTGATTCCAGAGACTTCGGTTTTGACAATTTTTTCAAAATAATTTAAATTTCTGGAAAAGAACTCCCGACCACCCCTTTCGAGGTACTTTTTCATACTAATTTTGAAAATAATAGATTTACCGAGGAAATTTCCAAATAATAAAGAGATATTCATGATTCTGGTAAATGAGTTATTCCGGCCGAATCAAAACGCAGTTTTCGAAAGCTGAATATTGGTTAACAACTGCGCATTGATTCATAATAACCTCTATTTCCTTTGAGATATTGACTTTTGCTTTTCGTAATCAGCGTGGAAGCATACTCGTACACAAGATAGGGCGATCTAGCGATCGACGACAGGGATATCGATTTTTTGGCAAAATGTGAAGTGGTGCTCCTCGATATTTCTCCAATTTTTTACAATAATTAGTGTCAGCTAAATATTTCCACATAAGACTTATCCGCATCCTTTTCCTTTTCTTCGTAAAGATACGTTACACGGCGAGCTGCATATCGGAGGTATTTAAAAATCGCACCGCGCGATAAATAAAAGATCGCGTTAATCGCAACGCACGTTGCGTTTTAGCACGAAGTTGTATTATACACTGTAAGTTACGAGGAAAGTTGTAATCACGTACTTCCATTAGTCATGTACCTACCCGTCTTCCACCCACCCACCCCCCTGGTCGTCCGGCGGTTTTACGCACGTTTTAATGTTGGTACATGCGGAGAGTTGCGAGCCGCGCAACTCTTAAAACTTTTCCCCGTACACAATTAAACCGCGTGATATAGCCACCTGTAAACACGCCGAGCACGCGTTCGCTTTAATTTTATTTGCGACAGTTCATTAAAACATTCGCCGAGTCGCGAAGAAAAAAGAAGGGGAAGTAGTCTCTCTACATCGGACGTGGAGGGGGTCGCCGCGGGACGTTCCGTTTAATCTGAATGAAGGACCCGAAGATCTCGGCTCCCTTCGGTGACCGCAAAAGGAAGGGAGATTCAAAGGGAAGTCAATTCTCGTATAGAACATCCCGTATTTCTGTGCAAGAAATTATTAACGCGACCTCGTCGCGGAGCTTTAAAATTATAAATGAAATTAAGCGATATTCACGGAAGTCTTTATATTATCGATTCACCGCTATCGGAGAAGTCAAACGCGAGAGAACTGTCGCGACTCAATGTTCCTCGATGACGTAAATTAATTCCGCTGAGAAATTAGAGACGATCTACAGTAACGAAACGTCTTATTTATATTATGCGGAATGAGAAACGGCCTCACCTATAGGGATTGTTAAACTCCTTAGCGAGCTGCTTAAATACTTTATTCTAACGTTCGCGTAATTCGTCCTCGCGCGTCCTTAATATTACCCGGTAACGGTACCGAGCGCAGTCGCGACCGCCGAGATTTCGCCGCGTAACCGCACGTTACTTAAGCGGATATAAACTCGTACACACACGGGGAGGATATGGTTTCTGCAAATACGTCGGAACCTTTGGTCGCGAAGCAGTGAGGTGAGTGAAAACCGCAGGGAGAGAGAGAGAGAGAGTCCGTGCAGCGGATATGGGGCGAATAATCGTGAAAGCAGAGGGCACTCTCCCAATAATATGCACACGTGCCGGGCGTGCTGCGTCTGTACGGGACGTTCCATTTCTACTCGACTGTTCCCAAATGAAGAGTACAGGGGAAGAACGAGCTAAGTCAATTTTGATGGTTTTGTGCTAGAGAGATTTCTATTTTGAATCCTTAGCTAGTGTTTCTCCTGTATAGGTATTCTTTTATAACGGATAACTATTGATTTGTTCTGTTATTGCCCCGGAAGGTATATTAAGCTTAAAGATACATAGAAATGCCACTAAATGGTGACGATATCTCAATTTCGATGAAAAATGACTTAGCCTGTTATTCCCCTGTACTCTTCAAATGGAATTGCGTGTACTCCATATAGAAAATCCGGTAAATTGTCAAATTTCGAGATGTCGTAATAAATCGAGGTGTCTTAGGAATACACGGAGGAAAGGGACGTTTGAAAATGTAGCAATCAATCTCAGAAAGTATGGGGGAAAAACTCCAGGTAAGAAATGTAGTGATGGGACAGTTATGAGTTTTGTTAAATGGTACACTGTATAGGCCTTATACGTGCTGTATATGCCTATATAGGATTTAAATTTATTTGACAGAAGTACATTTTATACCGCGTAGTATTTCAACCGAATTCATAATTGCACTGTCACTAGATTTCTTACTTGGAGTTTTTTCCCCAATACTTTCTCAGTATTGGCAAATACTCAACATGTCATTACAAATGTTTGATGTGGTCTCCTCGCGTCACACGACATATGTAGGTACATACGTCAAAACGATAGTCCAGTTCGGTCCGCATACACGCTGCAATGCGTGTCTTTACACTCAAAAAAATTTGGCCACAACTAGAAAAAATTATAGTAATTGCAGTGATAATTTTCTTCGCAATAGCAAGAATTCTTGCTACGCTAGCAATATTTTTTTAGTTGTGTCTGAGGCAGCCAAAAATATAGCTGGATTAGCTAAATACTTTTTTCAGTGTAGGACTGTCCAAAACTACGTTTATTATTTTCGATCAAGCTAATTTTTTCCTCAGTGTAAAACCCGTCGAAATATCTACGTTCATAGCTCATCCCGACTCGACCACACCGCGTCGTCCTTTCCCTCAAATGCACTCCCGTCATCCGTCTGAGATTCGACGCAATTTTGAGCGCGCGGTTCCTAAGCAAGAGAGATTGGATAAACCCGCGCGACGATTACGTCGAAACGAATAACCGTCCAACCCCTTCGCGGCGCGACTTTCGCAATTTAGAGCCGACGAGAAGTCGATGTAACAAATCCGTCGTAATGCCATTCGGCGCGTCTCCCGGCCGCGCATCATTCTCCCGCGATAAAAGGAGCTCGCGCGACGTTAACGACCCGTCGCGGCGACGTCTCTCGCCGTATACACGCCACAGACACTTCACGCTCAGACGCTCGCGGTGGAGCGTCCCGCCGCGGCGCATCTCGCAAAAAATAAATCGCTTCGCGTCAGCGTCGAATTCGGAACGCGATCGTTCCCAGAAGCGGAGCCAAATTGGCTGTGCGGCGGCGGTATCGGGAAGCGGTGGCGTTCGGCAGGTCGGTAGACACGAGTCGGGTGGGTGGGCGTCGGCGTCATGCAACTCCGGCACGCGAACGCAAAAATTCGCCCGTGTGCACGCGCGTCACCCCGCGGATGTGTGAGGGATAATCAGCGGTCATGCATGTGTACTCGCACTCGGTCGAGAGACGCGCACGCTTTTCTCGCTCAAATTATAAGCGTTATAACAACCGGTCGTACCGCCGATTTCTACGTAAACCGCCCCCCCCTCCCCTCCGGCGACGCGACGCGGGGCTTGTTATTCGGGGGGAGATGGAATGCCGAGGTTGTTTTCCGCGGAGGGGTGCGTGATCGAGGTGCGAGGGGTTGTTTCCGTCGCGAGGGTGTCTGTTGCACTTATCGAAGAATGGCATAAGCGCGTTTGCTTTATTTTTCTCTCTTGCCATAAGTACACTGAGACGAAAAACTTGGTCAATTTAACCAAAATCCTGGAGACGATGACGAAACCGTTTGGTGAAATATGGATCCTCTCTCCGTATTTTTGGTTAAACTGATCACTTTTTGGTAGGAATAACTAAATGTTGTGGTCGAATAATTGAATATTCGGTTAGAATAACGAGATATTTGGTTCAGCACAGACCAGTATTTTAGGTTAGAATAACTAAACCCTTTTTAACTAGATGTATTTTGGCATTATAACCCGATTATTTTGTCTCAGTGTGTGCGTTTATATCGATTTTCGTTTGGACACTCCTGTAGAAATTCAAAGTTTTACATTTTCAATTATCTGCACACGTCATTTCCTTCGCTAATGCTATACTCAGAGAGCAAAATTTGTTTCCGCGACAAATGCTCATTTGTTAACCCGGATTGGTTTCTACGCTAAAACATTGGTGGTCATAATTAGTGTAACGATTGTGAAAAACATTAGTACAGTAGAACGTTTTTATCACTGCAACATACATTTTTGTTACCCGAATGCAGATAGATTTGTCATCACTATATTTACGGAATTTCTGTTGTGGTGACAGAATTTATAGGGCAGCTATAGCGCTGTCGCTTAATGGCAATAAAATACACTCGTAAATTTGAAAATAACTGGGATCCAATCAGGCTCTGACTAGCAGCTAGTCGGGAAATCCCTGCGGAGACCCTACTTTAAAAGTACACAATATTCTCTAGTCCAGCCGATATCAGAGTTCAACTATTGTGTGCTATCTAGCATTCCCCTGTTTAGGTCCGAATTGAAAACGGAAAATTTCTACACGGGAGGAAATAAACTTCAATCGCCATTATCCCATATGAGCTTTTGGCTCATATATTTGTGTAATACTTTCTTGAAAATTACATATTTATCTGCATTGAAGCCTTATATCGACGTAGGCTAAAAATCATAGATAATGAGATAACAGCGACTAAAGTTTCTTTCCTCTGGCGAGTAAGTTTTTCCTCACATGATGTAGGGGTCTGGTTAGTTTGCCCTATCAGCGCTATTTTTGAAGAAGGAAAGTCCGGTCAGTTCCTAATTACGATTTCTACACAGTCACGTGAAAAGCTAAAATATTCGCATATTAATTTCGGAAGAAGAATCGTCGAAAAATATTAATAATTTTCGAAAATATATAACCGCTGCACATGTACAGCGATAATTCGATGACGCTGGAAGCGAGAATCGATACCGAAGTACGATGCACCGCGGAGCTTCGCGCCCATCTACCCCGGTTCCCGTTCCTCTTTCACTTTTTTCCCGCCTTGATCTTTTTCTTATTTTCCTTCGACTCCCTTTGTTCGCGCCAATTCACCGAGTGACTTTGTAATTCAAACCGGCTCGCCGAGCACTGCTCACGGCTCGAAGCGGGAGCGCGATTCTTTTCATCGGATTCGATTAATCGATTCGCCCCCACAACTTGATAAATATCCCATCGAGAGTGCCGCGCGGAGCCGATTGTCAGTCCGGTGTCGTTTTTCGCGATCGATCGATCTCGCCGTTTCTTTTCGTCCGTGGAATCGAATTAAAAAAGAAATATCGCGCGATGAAAAATAGGCTTTCGTTTTTTTTCTAACTCCCCATCCCTTCGATTTACCGTCGATCCTTTTACTCCTTCACATGGAAAGATTTTTCAATGAACCAACGCCACGCCCCCCCGCAGTTGAAATGTACCATTGTAGCGAAACTGTACCCAATTCTTTGCCAACATCCGCCGGATCTTCTCCTCCGGGTGCTCGTAGATCCTCGACGGGACGGTCGTCTACTATACGCGCCGGTTTATCGGCGGGGCCGGGTCGGATTAAAGAGGACCTCGACACATAATAACTGTTTAAGGAAGGATTCCGAAGAGGGGAGTGTCGCCGAAGCAGGGGCGAGAGATAGACAGAGATAGAGGGGTTAAGGTTAACGCTTGGGTGACTTAGGGCTGACTAACGAAATCACTTAGCCCTCTCACGCCTGTTTCCCCACCCCGCTCCGCTCCTTCTCGCTCGCATTACCCTCGAATCTCACCCCCCCATCCATCCGCCAACGGGATCGCGTTCGGCCGGCGAATCTCATCGGTTTCGCCCCTGGCACACTTAGCCCGCGCCGCTCCACTGCAGAAATCCTATTAAGAGCTACAAAAGGACGAGGCGATATAGATACTAACAACCCCGCCGAAGAAAGCGTTTTATATACGTATAGTTCACCCGCGGCGCGGAGGAGGAGCGTTTGAGGATTGGAGCCGCGCGGGAAACTTGGGGGGAAAACTTGCGAGTACGGAACGAAGGGGGTGGAGGAGGGGGGTGATGTACCGCGCGGTTCGACGGAGTTATGAGGAAGCGCTGTGTTCGCGGAACGCGGAAGTGGATGGCTCGGCGAGAAATCTTGACGCGGTGGACGCGGAAGTCACTTTGATGGTGCAATCCATTAAATATCAAAACAGCTGCATTCGTCATTCTGTTTTTTTTCTCTGGTTCTGCGCTAGAACATCCGCGACTACTTCAATTGCGCAATGTGTACCAGGTAAAAATTGAGGGCCCTGGAATAAAAGGGGTGCGAGTGACTTTTCTTATATATCGACATATAAGTGCAGATTTAGGTAACTTATGTGCCAATTTATTTAGTATAAAAAGGTTTCCTGCTTTGAGCTCCATCTATCACGTGAGATCACATGCATAGTTCCTGAATTTTTTAAATCCAAATAGCCTAAATCTGCACTTAAATCCAGATATAAGAAAAGTGACTTGTACCTCTTTTATTCCAAGGCCCTCAATCGATTATCGCCAGGGAGGGGAGATGAAGGGGGTAGAGACGCACTTATACCAAGCAACGAGTGCGAGAAAGACAGTCTTACAAGACGATGACGTAGCTAAATTTTCAAATATCATTTACCAGCTGAAAGAAAGCCGAAAATGAAAAATGAAAAATACAAAGCAAATAATTTTGTCGAAACTTATCGAATTTGCCATACAAAAAAAATTAGTGACAAGTCCGAATTCGTAGCTCATCGTTCGATGGCAGTACTTAATCGGCGTTGCAGTGCCAGTAGTACAGTTCTGTTATAGTCAGACATCGCCCGGACCGGCCTTCTCATTGCAAGCCATTGACGCAAGTATTAACGAAACGACGTCAATGCATAAATAATATCAGCTCTACTTTCCCACGGACGTGCATCGACTTTCTCGATTCTTTCCCCTTTCGGAAAAATTCCAAATCCGAACGATATCGGCGAATCGGAGTGCGTGATCGCAACTTTTGCGAGCAAACGCGTGCGTGTCATCGGCCAACGGGTATTCGTCGTCGTTGATTACATCATTCGCGAGGGACGGGATGTCGCGTGAACGCGATAATTATCCCTTGTTAGCTCGTTACCTTATCTAAATGTATAATCGATGCCGTCGGAAGAGACCGGATCGTCGCGTAGTCCCGCATGCAGGGGGCGGTGTGGTCTGTGAGTTATTATCCGACGACGTGCCTTAATTTGGGATGACGATCGATTTACGACACGGTCGGTACGACGATCGTTTGTCGATGGTCAACCGCTCGTTCCTTCTCGTCGCATTTCGACACGTAGCCCTTGTGAACTTTACGGCTTGTGAACAATTTCATTAGGGGCTGTCGGTACATCCTGGCGAGTACCTCTTTAAGAGCCGACCTCAGATGTTTAACGAAGACACTTTGCGCGGGGAAACGCGCGAGGGATAGTTTTATACGTCCGTCGCGTAAACTCGCTTTTAATTTCGGGCAATTAAGGTTGAACCGCGCGTACACTGTAAACAAATATCATCAAACCACAACCCTCGCGGGCGGCCAACTGAATATAGGTACATTTGTCTCAATAAATACGTGGTCGGGGTAACTAAAATTCAGTTGAGGGAACTAGATACTAAATATTTGTTGAAGCAACTATTTATTAGTTGAACGCCCGTAACCGCAATATTTGTCAGAATAAAACGATTTTTTTTGTCTTAGTGCAGTTAACACAATACTTTCATCGCTCATCCGACAAAAACGTGTTCCTCACTCATGCCCATTTCGAGGACTTTTCCAGCCTATCTTTAGACCGTAAGTGGGTCCTTCTTCCAAACTTATAAACGCAACGTGAAGTGAGCCGTGTATACTTCTCGAAAAGTGCATTCACTTTAGGATTTTCGTTCAAATCACGGAGAGAGTAGTGAAACAAATTCTAGTTACAAAATGAAGTTCCGCGTTTGTCCCGCAGGGGACACCAGTCGTGCTTTACTCCACAGTAGATACCCTACCCCCGCGTAAAAGAGAGACGAATACCGTGGATGTGGACTCCGCGGAAAGTTCGACGAATTAAACAACTATAAATTACTCGCCATCGGCAACCGGTTTCGGGCGGCGCTACCCCCTCGCGCTTCGTAATTTAGACATCTATACGTTAATATCCGGTGAATGCCTTCGTTAGCGCGGACCTCGATCGGGAAAGAGAGAGAGAGAGAGATAGAGGGAGAGAGAACCGAGAGGTACAGCTGTGGATGCTGATTGCAAGATGAACGCGATCGCGTAATAGCCTCGGCACCCCGCGAAAATATTCCCCGCATTATCGAAAATTGCCGGAGCGACCTGTCCGAGTGGCCAATAAATTTTGGTGAAATTCAATGGCGGCCGGGCGATTTCGCCGACGCGATAATTGGGCGGTTTAAAGGTGCGCGTTTTCGCCCTGTCCCCCCTTTCTCGCTCCTCTTTCGTCGGCGATATGGCGATATCGCCCGGCGTTTAAGGTCGCCACTGTCTTTTAATGGCGTTTCCTGAGGAGGGTCGAGCGAGGTATGGAGAGAGGAGAGACGGGGAGGAGAGATATCTCGATTTATACAAAGTCGAACGGTGCGAAAGCGCGACAAGCTCCGGCGCTGTGCGCCGTGCGAGGGGAAAGGGGGAGGCGGAGGAGGAGTAGGACGAACTTCGTTTTTCGATCCTTCGCGAGATAACGAGGAAGCCGAGTCGAGCGCCGCGGCCAAAGCGGGATTGGCTTGCACGGCGGAAACTCGAAAGTCGGAAGCTCGCTACGCGCGCGCGGCACGCAAACACACGACTCGAAATTATCTTCGTAATTAACTGCACTTCTCAACGTAGCGCATGGCGCGCCAACCGGTCGGACGCGACGGTATATGGACTCTGCATTCGGCGGAATCTGCAGAGACGATATGCAACCCGAAACTGGCACCGCCTGCTGACCGAGCTACCCCTTCGCGCGCCGCTGGCACGTATCCCCATAACACTGTGCCCTAATGAAAGTCGCGCGCGCGTTACCCCGTCGCGGATAGACGCTGAATATATATCCGCCTTTAGTACGCACTACGATTTCACGATACGGTCCTATTAACCGCACTCGGGAAATATGCGGGTTTTTGGACACAACCGTTAGGCGCGTGTTGCACGCTCGCGGAATGCTTTTTTCTCTCTTTCTCTCTCTCCACTATTTTTCGGCCGTTTCTCACGGGGATGGGCAGCGCGATGTACCTACATACGTGTCTGATCGAAATATTCGGACGCGGCGATCGCGAATTATTCACTTTGATAAATATCGATAAACGATTTACGGTGTGCGAGGATAATGTTTATAGAATTCGATAAATTTATGAGACCCTCCGCATTGTGAAAGGAAGGTATATTTTATATGTGTGGGTGATGTTTACTAAGAAAAATTGATCAGTAATGTTAACCAAACTTTGGTTGATATGAGAAAAACCAAATATTTTTGTTACGACAACAAATATTTCGTTGTGACGACCAAACACTTGTTGTTGAAATAAAAAATATTCCGTTGTTATAGGGTAAACCACCCAGTTATCGGACACTTAAGCATTTTACAACATTTGAGACCGCGTTAAAAAGATATTTGTCTACCTAGAGATATGAGTGGTGGCTTGTTTTGATTGAAAATATATTGGCTTTAGATTTTAGTAACTTACAATTTTAAGTTGGAAAGAATATCATTTTTCACAATAAAAAACTGGGAGATAGTCAATAAACTTAGTTATTGGACAGTATTCTTATTTTTTGGAAATACTCAATCCAGTAATTGGACAGTCAAGAATCAATAAGCCAGGTACAGTTTTTGTTAATATTTATTTAAGTAAAAACAAGGAATCTTCTTTTTATTTATTTAAATCAGACTTTGTGTCCAATAACTGCAAGGTGTCCAATAACTGGGTGGTTTACTCGAGCTAACATTTATTTTACGTAATCGAAAATTATGTCACCCTAATACAAATATTTCGTTGTTCCCATATCAACCAAAGTTTGGTTAACAATACCTGTCATTTTTCTCAGAGTGTTGTAAAGTTATTCTTATATTCGTCAGAACTTATCGAAATTAGAATTGACATCGAGGTCGATGTTATGGAATCGATAATCGTATCGCGTATTCGTGAGTGGTGTATCGTCATTATAACCACACATGCGATACTAGCTCCCCCTGAAATCGTTCGTACAGGTGTGACGAACTTACCTATGTATTTTCCAATAACGGCAGCGCCGTACGCGAATTAAACTTACACTTTTCTTCGCGTATATTATTCACCGTGTTTGTTTATCGAGGCTCGATTCCGGCTCCGACCTCGCGTTTCCTTTCTCCGGTCGGCGCCGCGCGCGCTATGAATTTATATGGAATAACGTAGCACCCTTTTTCCGCGGGGATATACCTCTAACCCTTCGCGCGTATATTCCGTAGGTATATATATATAGGCGGCTCCAAACGACACGTAATTTGGGTATAGCGTTGCTTCGACCTTTCGATCTCTCCGCGTCGCGCGCGATGTTTGACATTTTCAAAACCTTCTCCCCCTCTTTGTAGCTCCACGGTGGTACCATGCCACCCCTCGACTCCACTCCGCGGGCGGCAAACTTTCCCTGGCCAGGATATCCCGTGCCTCCGTTCTCCCCTTTGCTGGAAAACTTATTCCGACACGGCAAACGTCACGGGAAAGTTCTTCGAGACTTTTCGCTTCGTTTGAGCTATGCGTGGGAGCATCGCGCGCGCGATGCAGTCGGCGCGGTGAGCGGTGCGCGTGAATCTTCCGAGGATTTTTGTTGTTGTCGTTATTCAGTAGGTGTGAACTGTCGGAATGTTTTGTAAATTCGTAACATGACTACGGTAGAAAAATACGTCAATTCTCTCGACGGAGCGAATTGTGACATTTTCAAAAACAGTTGTGAATTTCAAAGTATCTCACTAACATTTTCTCACGCAAAGCGTACGCGTGTCATTTACTAACCATACCTGTGGACGCAACCTCTCAAATAGCTTATTTCCTGGTCGGGTGAGCCATTTGGGGGAGCCTTCTGTGATATTCATCTAGCGTCAATGATTCTGATCGACCCGCTTTGACCCGGTACTATAATAAAATCGAGTGACCTATTGCTAAATGGTTCGAGCGAATCTTATTATTTTGCAATGAGGGTTAAATGTGATTGGTGCTTCATGGAAAAGTAAGAAGATCCACTCGTATCGTTTAGCTACGGTCGACTCGATAAAGCACTGTAATTTAAAGCGGGTCGATCCGAATTATTGACCTCAGGTGTACAGAGAGAAGAAGAATTAATTGGATCTATTAAAAATTACTTGCGGGGTCGCAAGTAATTATTTACTCACATCGATCGAATTTTTCTTCATATTAATTTGATATTTCTTCCTCGCAATCGCATACCATTCCACATGATTATAAGGAAGAGATATCAAATTGATGTATTGAGAAATTTCATTGATACAAATAAATATAATACAATAATTACTTGCGACTCCGCAGTAATTTTTAGAGTAGATCTTATAAATTCTTTTCTTTTGTGTACATTTAATGTGTAAAGACGGGGGTTAGTGACTAGTACGAATTGATAAAATAATAAATATTAGAGCACATAAAAATTTCTGAAAATTGTTGTTAACGTAGGTCGTCTCTAAAAAAGAGAGAGTGTCGGTATTTCACTACAACGCTTAATTCACACCTATCCGTACCAATTAGTCGTTACACATATCTAGGATGCTCGGGAAAAAGAGTACCAATAAAAAAATGGTATTGCTCAGAAAACACCTTTATTTGTTTATATTGAAACACAAACTGTTGAAAAAATGTATAAAATGAAAATAACACTTCTCATAAGAACCGTTAAATGCATGTAGCACACAAATATCTCTAGGAAAGTAGAAGAAAATTGTAGAAGTGTTTTGGTAGGCGATTTTGACTTATACTCTTTTTCTCCCGGGCATCCTAGATATCACCTATCTACGTATCTCAGTGCCCTTTCATTATTAACAGTCTTTCGGTACACCAAATTCCTAAAGGCTAAATGTCCTAAAATCACCATCGAATGCATATTGCAATTGAGTAAAGCCACAGCTATCACATGGACCGAATCAAGCATTGATCGTCGCCGAAAATAGATCAGCTGTTCGTGTTTTCGTCCTCCCTTTAAAAAGCTTCCCACACCCTTGGCGTGATCAGTGTGCAATAATAATGGATAATTTCTCCTTCTCTCCTCGCGCGGACTAAATTCAGCGAAATCCAGGATACGCAAGCACGAGCTGACAGTGACGCGGCTAACTTGCCGGTTGTGAACGAGATATGTGTAATATGTCAGCTACAAAGGAGTGGGAAAGGCGCGCGTACACACAACTAAACGAGTGTTCGCGCGATCCTATGTATAGATGCACCTGCGCACACGTATTCGGACCGTGCAGTTCCGCATGTGGCGTCCGGATGGCAGAGAGAGGGTAAATAATTTAGTGTCTGCGGCCGCCCGGCAGTCTGCCGCCCTAGCGGTACGTCCGTAATATTCCCCAGCAGTCCTCAATTACCACAGGGATATGTATACGTGAATAGCTCGATTCGGATATTACAGCCATTCCGATGCGTTTCGAGATTTGAGTGACCTCGGTTCTTATACCTATTTTGTGCAAGGTTCTCGCTGAAAAAAAAAAAAAGTTCTCGATATTTCTTCGCAAAGTCTCGCGTGCAATAAATACAGCAGATATGGATGGACGGATAGGCGAATACAGCATGCTTGTATTTGTTCTGAGAGATCTATATCCTGCGAGGGTGTGTTACGCGGATAGATTTGCATGCATAATTGAGCGACTATACGTGAGGTTCAGGAGAAAGATAACGCGATGAGGCTCATTTGACGGTAGAACGAGGCGTAATTGCGGATGAGAATGCATCGGGAAATGCATTTTGCCGTTTTCACGTTTGGCATATTTTATTTTTACGTAAATGTAACGTGTAATTGCGCCGGCAGCGGGGAACGTTATTACGCTACATGCGCGTATGAAGCTTCGACTCCGCGAACAGTGTATATAACCGGAAAGGGCTCTTCGCAATTGCTCGTAATGTATTTAGCTGTTCATCGTAGGTATGTGAAACTTGTAGTCGCCCGCGTGTGTAACTTATTCGGTTTCATTTTCCCGTAAGCAGATCCGAGGAGGATTATTACTCTTTCCATTCGGCGTTTGCGGCGCGAACTAATTTGAATAATTGAATGCGACGACTGATGAAATATTTTGTATCCTTCCCTTTGCACGAATAGCATTAATTGAAGTTCAATTTGTTTTAATACCACATATGTGTATAGCGTAAAAAGGCTCAACTACACTGAGAGAAAAGGCGAGGGTAAAATTAACCCATGTTGCTGGGTAAAAATCGTTCTACCCAGCAACTAGAGTTAAAGGAACGACTTTTATATTATATCTTAGTATGGATTTAGTAACCGTAACTTATATTAAACAGTTGTATGTACAATTGAGATTAGTACGATAATTGCAGTAATAAGAACCAATTTTAATAGTAAACTATTTTACTAATTTGAAATAGTTGAAACCACTTTTAGTTAGAGCTAAAATCTACTACTGAAATGAGTTATTTTTATTATGAATTTAGAGGTTAACGTAGATTCAGAGTAAATATGAGGGTTGAATTAACTATCTTGCTGGGTAAAAGTGGTTGTAGTTATGGAAAATATTTGTAATACTACATATGACTACTTTTAGGTATTTAGTAGCTGTGCTGCTGTTAAGTAGTTGGATGTACTATTGAGAATAGTGCAATAATTACAGTAATAAGAACCCATTTAATGGTAAATTATAAACATATAACTGTAAACATGTGGTACATATTACCATAAATAAGTGATAAATATTACTACATGAAATCAGTAAACTCAAAGTAGTAAATTTTACTATTGTGAAATAGTTTCCAAATATCGTAATTCTTACCAGGAAGTCATGGTTCATATTACTACTACAGTTTACTATTAATCTGGGTTATGACCCCTGGCAACCCGTCGAAATAGTAAAAAATTAGTAAAAACTTTACTATTTTTCTCTCTTTCAATTAGTGTATCTATAGTACTTTTAATTAGCATTCCGCCTCTAACCGTTGCACGTATCGGCGTATAAAATTTTTAATTAACAGTTTCACACGCACTGGAGGATTCGCGCCGTAAACCGTCGAATTGAATGTTTCGAAAAATTAACGCATATGAACGAATATACCGAATAATTCCGTTGGTTGTAAAAATATCTACATATGCGACCATTCCTGTTATCGTTCAACCGCAGACCAGCTTTTCACGCTCATTCGCCAACGGATATGATGACGGAGAAGCAGGGATGATATAAACGTCGAGTTCAATCCCACGTTGAGCCGAATAAACCGAATAACAGATTGCTTCGGTAATAACTGTTCGTTTCATCATTTAAGTCCGATCGGTCGTGGTTGCCTGCAATTTCGTCGAATCCGCAACATTCGTTAAATTCGTCGGGTATACCTTCGGCTTCGAACGCGAAATGACCCTGTTCATCGGTTTAATGTATAGGAACGACTCGGTACCGAAGTGGTCCGTGTCCAATATCCGTTCGAGCAATTATTGACCGTGCTCGTTAACATAAGTTAAATTGACGGGCTCGTATTAACAAACGTTATTTTAGACGATACCTCTATAGAAATGATATTATAGTCGAAAACACACACACCTACCGCGCTTATTCAGATAATTACAGAATCTCGAGCGTAGCGCATTTAACGATGCTGTTTAGCGAGAAATTCTAGTCCATGGGAATCTTATCCGAATTTCGTAAAGTCTGTGGAAATTCTAGGAATACTTTTTTCCAAAGTAAAGGGAGCTGAGTCAATTCGAGACTTTATCAGTGCCTGATGCAATTGTTTGTCTGCTAAATCTCTGCCAAACTTCTGTCAAACCTCTGCGAAAAACTCTACCGAAAGTCTGTCATTTTTCTGCGAATGTTCCGATTCTAAAAGCTTGCAGAAACTTCGGCAGAGTTGGCAGATATTTTGGTAGAGTTCGGAAGAATTTCTTAAGAGCTTGCACAGATGGTAAATATTTGGAAAAATTTCTGTCGGCTTTGACGAAATTTTCGACAATTCTGCTGAATTCTCTGCCAGCCCGGTCAACAAAGTCTCTATCAGCACATTGTGGGAAATAATTGCTGGTGCCAAAAAAATGTTTTCTTCAATCAAAAGCATGATATCATTTCAGGAACAAACCAGGGTTCTTTTCATGGAAGAAAATATATGACAGCCTCGGGTACTTAATTGTTTTTTTTTCTGCGCAGAAAGAATTTCTTGTTCCCACGACGGTATTATTGAATCGAGAATATATATTCTTCGATCAAGAGAAGACTCTGTACTCTTAAGAATTTGTAAGATCATATGTTCTTGATTCAAGAAACGTTTTTTTAACGCTAACAGTTATTTCTCTCAGCACGGAAAAAAGAGCCAGCAATTTGTATCGCGTCATCGAGTAGAGCTGGGACTCGAGATCGTCCTCAAGAATTTGTATAAAGATATTTTTATTTACCGTTTCAAGCAGTTTCCTCTATGTAAAGTTTTGAAAACGAGCTCAAGTCTCAGCGCTGCCGGACGAAGCAGTAAAAATTGCGCACTCTGCTGACATTTCTGTCAGCTCCGCTATTCCTCCATCAGTCTCTTAAGGAGTTTCGAGACCATTTATCTATCTAGGGGATCAGATGAGATTTCTATTGTATTCCTGCAGGCTTTTAACTTCTAAAAATTCAAATATGAGAAATAATAATTTTTATTTTATAAGAAGTTAGTAAATTTTAGCAATGAAAAATTTATTATTGATTATGTAAATATAAATTTTTTATAACATGTTTTAACAACAATTTTTACGATTATTTATATCGTAAATAAATCGCTGAAATCTGGATACTACGCATTATTTTTAGGTAAAACTTTTTTTTTAGTAGTTGTCAACACTGAAATTTACTAGCCCTGAGTATAGGAAAATGTCAACATGTGTGTGTAATGTACGCTTGGTCCGTAGCTCAAGTGGCGCGGACAAGCGGTCGAAATGCGCAACTTTTGGAGGAGTCATATCCACTCATATCGCGAGGCAGGAATCGACCTAGCCCTTTTAACAGATATAAATATTAAAACTATTGAATATTAACAAGTATTCATTTATATAGCGTATTAACCTTAAACTTTTAAATTCTATTCAAACTACGCGCCATTCAACATACGAGCAGCGTTGCCATGTTTATGTGTTGAAACTTCTATTTTCCATTTTTATGCATATTTTAATTGCAATAAATAAATAATGACACTGAGAAAGTTATTAATTTTAGTATCGTCATGAAGTTTAAGATTTTATGAATATCAATAAAAGTTTTTCATACTAATGGTAACGTTTTATTGACTTAAAACCAACATTTGTTACCACTCCTCCATATACTACCATGTAAAAAAGACTATCATTAATAATTAATTTCTCGGAAATGGTACAGAGAATCGACTTGAAATTTTAACACACACAGAGAAGACGTATATTTAATATTCATTAATCGATACACAAAATTTCACATTTTTGGTAATGCTTACAGTTTGGTCTCGAAACTCCTTAAAATTCGAACATTTTCGCAGAGAATTGGCAGACCTTGGCAACGCTCTTCGCACCTTTTCGGCAAAGATTTGCCAGAGAAAAATGTCGACTATAGAGGTGACGACGCGGAGGAGGAAATATTTCTCCGAACTCCTTGAAAAGAGGCGCCACTTCGGCAATCATTCGTCCACCCCATCGCACCGAATTGCCGAGAACGATCGCGACTTTTTCCTTCCACCGCGCGACGCGGTCGATGATTTCGCGGTAGCGATTGGTTTATTATACCCCGACGCACGGCCAAGCACCGTCATTGGCGCGCGACGACGACGTCGACGTATACACACAAACCCGGGCAATAGTATAATATCGTACATTCGTGCGGATAAGTGGCAGAGGTGAACTCCGCCTCTGTCGCCATGGAGCCGGAGTTGTTCGCTGTAATTAGAGGCTCTCTCCCGACCCGCGGCGTGGTTTCTGCTAACTACTTTTGAGGGGCATGTAACGCGGTTATAAATAATACACCGTTGACTCGGTCCGTCCCGTTGCAATGAGCCGTCGCGCGCTCGGTCGGATCCGCGACAGTGTTTTGCGATCGAATTAACGGAGCACGGCGTGGAGGAGGGGGATCGAGAGCGAGCGAGCGAGCGAGCGAGAGAGAGAGAGAGAAAGGAGGAGAAAGAAAAGAAAGCACGGTGCAGAGCGACGGCCTTCCCGGTAATTGCGCCGGCAGGACTTCTGTCCGGGCCAAAGAGGATAATTTCCCCGTGCGGTTTTATCCGTCCAAACGCGTTCCGTAAAACTGCAAGAACGATTACGGAACGGCATTAATGGTGTGCTCAAAGTACGGTCGTTTGGGTGGAACCGTGACGACCGACTCGATTAGCGGCGCGCGGGCGCATCGTGGACGTTACTTTTCGCGGGACACGGCGGCGTTTCGCGTTTTACATTTGCACGCGCGTGAATATGCATGGCGCAGAAGCGATCCGGCTTAGTTTGTTGAGTGCGAGAATACACGTGGGTACCGTGTGTTCGCGGACCTCCTTTCTTCGGGCATTTGCAAAAATGGAAACAGGAAATAGGTCGTTGGAATATTTCCGGGGCGAGAGAGGATCCGAAAAACATCCGGGGGTTTAATCAACGAGCGTTACGGTTCGCGCATCTACGGTAGACGCGGATGATGCGTTGGAGTAACATCAAACGGACCGTGCCTCTAATGGACGCAGAGATAATACCTATCAATTTCTGAAAGGGAATGAAAATCGATCGCTCTGGACGAAATATGTATGTATAGATCATCGGCTCTCGCGCGAGTGTGGATCGCCCCTGAAGTTTAATCCGTGGATGAATTGCGCGCAGAGTAATTACTTTTTTATTCGAACAACAGGCGAGAAAATATATTTCAAAATATATTTATACGATCGAATTAATATTCATTCTTTAAATCGTATACAGGATTCTAAGAATGAGTAAAAAATTCGAAGGAGATCCAAACTTACACGGAGAAAATTGAACGGTATTTAATGGGGTTAAAAGTGTCACGGGGTAAAAAGTACAGTAATAATTACTACTCTGCACATTATTCAATACAATACCATCGAAGCTGTCACACTGGGGAAAATGGATCGTTGTGGGGGTAGTAGTATAATTTTCTTACCTGTAAGGGGATATTGTAGGGCAACTATATTATGATTATGATTAGTATATGCGTTTCAACTGGTATCAAACCCATATTTTAATTTAGGTAAGAGGGAAAGATGTGTATTGATAGAGTCTTTTATTCTTAAATGTTAAGAGATTAACACGCCATGACAGCTTCAATGCAGTGATTAATTGCTCTGCTGAAGTTGAGGAAAAATTATGCCTGTTGTTAGAAGAATGTATGGCATGGCACTAATTGCAAGAATAATTATAAGAGTAATTGAATTTGGTTCATAGCGGAGGGATATACATAATGTACGGAAAAAATGGAATAGTAATGATTACCGCATGTCAGAATAGTAAATAGGTGACAGAGCTTTAACAATATCGCGTTGAATAATTTGCAGCACAGCAATGATCACCATTCGAACAGTCGTGATTACTATTCTGCAGATTATTCAATACAATATTGCCGAAGCTGTTACCCATTTACTATTCCGGCGTGGTAATCGTTGCTATTCAATTTTCTCCGTGTAAATCCTTATACGTTAGGGATTCAAAATATAAGAATAATTTGATCAGTATCCATTTTTCTCATATCACCTACTTACCATTCTCGCATAGTAATCATTACTGTTCAATTTTCCCCGCGTACTACGAAGGTATCCCACGCGATATATTCCGCCCTCTAAAATGAGAAGCGCCAGGCTTCGCGAAGCGGCTGCTAATCCACCCTTCTCCGCGCGCGAGCATCGCGCACTAAAACTCGTTAACAGTCGTTTAATTCGCCCGACGGCTGTCCTTTCAAGCGCTGCACCGAATGAGATAAAACGGCGGGTCGACGCGCAAAAACGTAGAACCGTCCAACAGGCTTGGCTCCTCGCGATTGCATGCGAGCAATAAAACATTATTATATTAGGGTCGACACCACTTTTCGGGAGGGAGCGAGCGAAAGCGAGGGAGACAAAGGGCTGAAGAGAGGGACGTAAGAAAAGCGGGTCAGGGCGGTGGATGCCAGAGTAGACCCCTCGTTCGAGCCCACCGATACGTCGAGGGTAAGGGGGCGGTGTGGTGGTTAATAGGCGTATATAACGAGAGGCTACATTATGCAAATAACCCCGGATCGCCACCAAGCGTCGACTTATATCTTATCACTTTGACGGCCAGGCCTTTACGTACGAATATTGCACCCCGGGGATCGCATTTGGCTTAGGGCAGCTTTGGGCTCGGATAAAGAAGAAAATATCGAGACCCTCTCTCGGTGCACACCCCGACCGACCTTTCCGCGCGCCGCTCGGATTTTTCCCGGGACATTTGAAATGTGGGGGAGGGGGGGGGGGTGAGACGGTGGAGGAGGAAGAAGAAAGAGAAGGAGCGAATTACTCCTCAAGAGAAGAGGAACGAATGGGTCCGCGGAGGAACGTTACCTACGCTTTTCATTACGCCATTCTTACAGTCGCGCGACCGTTTTGACTACCAAAAAGGGATTTCGAAGGTATCAACTCGGCGCGGTTGTTAACCGTGTCGCGCGCTAATGGTGAAGAACGACACTGTCGTGCACCTCGTTGTCGATTAAGCCGATAGCGAGCGCCTATTTTGAAAATGTAGTCGACAACGAGCGAGAGCGTCCTATTTTCACCGGGTCGCGCGGGATTATTTTTCACCTTTATGACGAGTCGTTTTCACACAGGACGGACGAAGGGGCGCGGGAGGAGCGGTGGTTGGCGCTGGGTGAAGGGGCGTGTATAAATTTCCGTACCCCCATGTATACGTTCAGTCGTTTGCGAAATTTGGACGGACTATCGTGGGAAAAAAAAAATAGTTTTGCACTGCCGGAAAAGTCAAGATTTGCTGACAAATTTTTTGCTGTTTTTACAAAAATAAATATTACGACAGCAAGTATTTTTGTAATTGTAGGAAACGTAGCTGTAACTGTAGCAAAATTTATTGCAGTACAAATATTTGATGCATCGGCAATTAAATTTCTAGAAATAACAGAAAAAATTTAGCTGTTTCAACGAAAATAAAACGGTTACATAGAATTGCGATTGCAGGTACATACAAATTATTACAGCCGAGAGTAAAATTACTGTTATACTTCACAAACATTAAGTTGTCTTAGAGCGAGTATAGTTTACTTGGTTCTGCGAAGTTCCCCCACAAACTGTAATAAAGCGAGTTATACAGCAAAATAATTCTTTGCTCTAACAATTAATTCAGCAAATATACCTTGCTGTCTTAGCAATAAAGTTTCTGCAAAAATACTTTACGTCATTTCAAAGTAATTCAGATTTTCAGTAGTCGTTACAAATTTTTGCTGTCACTGTCAATGTTTTTTCCCTGCACACGGAAAAAAAAACGATCGTACAGTCTTAGCAAAGCTAAGTATTGCTAAGAACTTTTTGCCGTCGTAACAACAATCTTTTCCGTGGCAGCAAAAGTTATGTCCAATAATAGCAATTGTAACTGCGATCACAGTGATGTTTTTTTCGGTAAAAATGTTTACTATTCCGGCAAATATTTTTCCTACTAATGGAACATATCTTTTACTGCCGTATATAGGTAATAATTTTATTCACGATAGCAATAAGTTCTCAGCGAAATCTAGTTTTGCTACGATTGCAAAATCATTTTTTTCCTAGCCGAGAGCTTTTTTCCTAGACGGGGCAATGTGCTCGGATCAATTTTTTTTCACCCCCTCGGTGAACACCGCGGTGTCGACTTTGTCGATTATGACGGCACGCGCGCAAAGCTTGGGATTTCGTACTTAGCCGTTATGGGCAAAAGTAGAGAGTCGTTCTCTGCTCCGTAGCATGCGAGGCAAGCTCCGAGATTAGCTCTAACGACCCGCTCTGCGGTAGGCCCGACTGCTCTACGGAATTAGTCGAGAAACACTGGTATTAAGGCCCCGTGTGCCTGATCGCAGTTTCTGAGAAACAGTTAGGAAATACTTATGCATTTCTGTAAGCACGGTGTGCATTTATTTTATGCGAATGCTTCGAGTGCCATTCTCTCGCAGTAACTATTCGACTTTTGCAAATATGCACGGAGAAAAGGAATCAGTAATTTTTACAGTCAATTTCAGCAACAGGGCTCCTCGAGATGAAGCATTGAATTTTTTAATAGACACAGCGTACTTTTTACAGTTCGTTGCAGTATAAACCCGTGAACAGCCGACACGTATCAACGGGAGATTAGTAAATTTTATCGTATAAACTGATGTTTATACTATTATGAGCTGTAAAAAATATGTCGTGGTCTATTAAAAAATTCTATGTTTCACCTCGAGAAGCCCCGTTACTGGAATAGCTGTAAACGTTTATGGGTTCTCCTGTGATTTTTCCAAATCCGTTTTCTCCGTGTGAATTTTCGAATCACGAAAGCACGCCGCAATTCAACTTATTGATGTACAGAGAAGAAAAATTAGTTAGATCTGTTAAAAATTACTTGCGGGGACGCGAGTAATTATTTATTTATACAGATTAATTTCTTTTATGTTAATTAAATAATTCTTTCTTTGCAATCATATGCTATATCACATGGCCGTATTTGTGAGGATGACATTTTTAATTGATGTATAACAAAATTTAATTGATATAAACAAATAAATGCTGGCAGACCTGCAAGTAATTTTTAGCAGATATCCGACTAATTAATATATTTTTCTCCGCGTGTGTTTAGTGAGATCGACCGTCGTGTTCCCTGTATTTATCAGAGACTAATTGAACGTGAAAAATACATATTTGTTGGGAGTTAATAATTAAACGGGGAGAATACGAGTTATAATTTAACGCGATATACAAAATGCATTGCATTCGCTCATCGATTATTGCTCCGAGGCGATCGTCGACGATCGAGCGCGGCTCGGATTTACCTCTCGTTGCGAGGAACCGTAACTACTGTTACCCACTCTCGTTTCGGACGGTTTCGGCCTCGTCGGTTAATGGTAAACTTGTAATTATGCGGCCGATTTTACGTGGGTAATATCACGTTGCCTGCAATATGGAAATCTCGTTTTGCGTGGGGATAATACCCTGTCATACCGTCAGCGGCGCATAATATCGTATCGCAATATACTCGCGTATTATGATCATAGGTGATCGCGGTGATGACGGGTCGTTCAACCCCGCGATTCTTACTCCGCGCGCTACTTTTTGTCAATGAAACGATTACGCTCCCTGCATAAAACATCGCGGCAATTCGCTACGGTCGGCCGGAGAACGAGGTGAAATTATCAAGACGAAGGGCCACGGCGGTTTTCTTTTTTCCCTATTATCCCTAACTGGGGATGTCGCTAGGGTGAAATTGAAATTGAGACGCTTAGTTTTTTAGTGGCGGTTCTTCTCCAATATTTCAGCAAACGCGCCGATAAACACACTGAACAAAAATTGATTATTCTGGGTAGTATAATTCTACTAACTGTAAAAATATTGTAGGGCAAATATATTGTGATCGGTAGAAGCATTTCATCTGCGCGAAGAAGATTGTATAATAACGATTACTATGCGAGAACAGTAAGTAGGTGAAAGCTTCGATAATATTTTGTTGAATAATCCGCAGAATAGTAATAATTACCAATCGAGTAGTGATTATTATTATTATTCTGCAGATTATTCAACACAATATTGTTGAAGTTGTAACTTACTTACTATTCTGGCACAATAACCATTACTACTAAATTTTCTCTGTATGGTACATACTGAAAAAAACAATATTATGTGTGTCAGATAATCGGTATATACATTAATAATATAAGCTCTATACATTAGTAGTTAATATATTTAAGTAACATTTGAGAAGGTAGATCCATTGGCCAATAGGTAATACATCCTATGGTGAATTTGCTAATGTGTAATATGGTAACTGTTACTTAATGTAAGAGTAACGGTTAATATATTAACCATTTTGCTGACTTCAAGTAACATAATTTTTAACCTTTGATATATTGATATTTAAGAAATATCATTAACTGCTAATGTTTTCTTCCCTCAGTGCACTGAGAAATATGGATCGTTGTGTGTGGGCAGTATAATTCTACTACTCGCGTAAGGATATTGTAAGTCAACTATAGTAATTAGTACATGCATTTCAATTGATAGCATACTCTTATTCTAATAGAGGTGAAAAGAAGAGATGCGTATTGGTAGAATCTTATAAGTATTCTTAAATATTTAAAAATAAGAGGTTTAAACGTCATAACAGTTTGGGTGCAGTGATTTATTGTGCTAAAGTTGGAAAGATTATTTTTGTCGGTAGAAGAATATATCGCAAAGTACTACAAATAATTATATCGCTACGTTTAGAAATGAGAATTTTTCAAAAATGAATTCGTTTCGTAGCGGAAAGATGTAAACTTTACTGTCAGCGATCTAAAATTTCAAAATAATTTTCTTAGATCCATAATTTAAAAATAATCGTCTTAGTGTCTTTCTTTCTCAAAGCATTTCTTGTCATGTTTTCGACCTCTCACAATTATTAAAATATGGAGAGAGAAAACTCGAACAACGATGCGAAATGCAAAAGACGAGCGATTCGTTATACCGAGTAGTAAGAACGGGATACGTATACACTTTCACAGAGCGAGAGGAAGAAACGACAGGTTGGATCGTCACGATTAGATTTACCTACCTACTCCCCGACTTCTGTCCGCGCTCTCCAAGTAACAAGTGTGCGCGGAAATTCTCGTCGTTCTCCCCGCATCCCGTTACGCTCTCCCGCAGACTCCCTGACACTCGAGAGCGAGTGTACCGAGTACCAGCGAGGTACTTACGTACCCGCAGCGCCCGATGAAAGCCTCCACCGGGAACGTGGATGGACTAATTTACCTTGTGTGTGGTGTTCGTGCGGCGACTACGAGCGAGACATTTTGCCTGATACGACTCAATTTAAAAATCACGAGCGAATTAAAAGGACCGAGCCTCTTTGCGGTCGGATCTCTTGCGGTATGGTAGAGGGGGGGGGGGTTAAGTGGCTCGTTCGAAATGCAGCTATTTCGGAGCCTGCTCCTGCTCCTTTGCGACTCTATAACCGCGACGGTGCACAGCCCATGTCGAATCGACTTAAGGTTTCTCGAGCGTTATACTAAAAATAGTGAGAAATGCTTGAAAATGATTGCATTCGGTAGATTGAAGTAAACAAAAAATTCAGTTAAATTTTCAAGTCTTTTAAGATGCTCGTTGCAAAGATTTTTGAATAACAAAATAACATGTGTTCTTATGGGTTATAACCAACGGACCGCGATATTTCTGAGAAAAATAGTGACAAAATTCTGACATTTTTTGAATAGCAAGTTTAATGAACTAAAATCATCTATACCAATTTTCACGTTCATTAAGAAGTCCGTTATTTTTTTTATTAATTGTTCTTTATAAATTTAACCTTTGATAAGTCAATGTGGCGATGTTAGATGACATACAGATGCATGACCAGATGTTTTGGGCTCCATTTTTGAACTCACAGATACACACATACTACTGTACGTCAAACATTGTTGCCTCATCGCACGAAAAACATATTTTAGAGTGTTACTGTACTTCAGTGGACTAACTTTTAGCTGGGAAAAAGCCCCTGTACCGCTCGAGAAACCTTAAAGGAGTCGAGTCTCGAAGGACGCGGATGGCGAAGGCGGAGGAAAGAGTGCGGGTATATGGCGCGCGCGAGTTCGTACTTCGTGCTGCTAATCGCGGGGGCTGATGAGTGTACGAAAGTCGCCCAAGAGGGAAATAAAGGCGGGAATAAGAAAAAGCGAGAGATTTTTTTCTCGAGTCGTAAATATTTTGTTCCCCGATCACCTTAATTCGATTTTTGCGTAAAAAAATATGAGTATATTTTAATTCAATTTCTAATCTTTACCTATACATGTTCCATGCAACACAAAGAAGAAAATATTCGAAAGACATCACCGAAAAACTAGAGGGACGCGTTTATGTTAAGCAATGAGTGCGAGAGAGATAGACTTAGAGCACGATGACATATATGCTAGTTTTTTAAATAGACCGAAAATGAACAATGAAGAAATACGAGGTAAATAAATTTTTTAAATGTTTCAAATGTTTCAAATCTACGGTAAAAAAGTAGTGAGAGAACCGAATTTTAATGGCGATATTAGAAGAGAAAGTATACATATTGAGAGAAATAGTTGCTGGTGCCAAAAAAAAATATTTCCTTCAATCAAAAATATGATCTAATTCCAGGATCAAGACATAGTTTCTAGATTCGAATAATTGTTTTTTTTTGTCGCACGGGAAGAATGTCTTGCTCCAATGAAAGTATTCTTGAGTCAACAGAACATATGTTCTTCAACCAAGAACCTGTATTTGTTTTAATTTCCATGTTTCTAGTTTAAAAAATATTTTTTTTGGAATAGCAAATAATTCTCTCAGTGCACAATACGAGACGCTATCAAAAGAGAAATAGGAAGCGGATCGAAGAAGAGAAGAGATCCCCGAAGTCGACTGTAATCAATAAGAAAATAATTAAATAATTATGAGTAAATTGCACAATTGCACGTAAATTGAAATGAAATGGATCTGCCGAAATTCTAAAGACCGATCGCTGGAAATTCTATTCGAGATCTCCATCGCGTTGTAATAGTGTAGTCGTCGAACGGGACATCCGTGATGATATCACGAGCAGCTTCCGCGGGTAACTGTGATAATTTAAAATAGATCGACTAAATGGATACGTTATCTCGGTGGAGGGGAGGAGTTAGGGTACGGTTCTTCAAAGGCCTCGCTTTGATTCGATTCTCGAAAGGGGTTATGGACATGTATACCAGGGGGACGCTGTTTGAAAAGTTATTAAGCCGGGTTGAGAGGGGGTGAATCCCGGCTCAATTCGGCTTCTACTTATATCTCGGGCCGGCGCGTTTCGATGCGTGTCCCGCTCGAATACAAACGGTCGTTCGTGCTGCGAATTCTGACCCTGGTGTGTATAAATGATTGGACTTCATTTATCACTTCAAAGATATTAACCTCGGCCATTACTGAGGATTTGGAAGTTTCCGTAGAGGATCAGATTTTAAGCTACAGCCTTTTAGGTCTCTCGATTTCGTACATATGGAACACTCCATATATGTTCTCGTATGTTTAGGGAAGAGTGGGGCATATTCGGACGGTTTCTTTTAATCGTCCCTTTTGTGAGTAGTTTTGCAGTAAAAAGAAAGTTAGTGCTACGAACCACGTTATCAGAAAATGCCCATATTTAAATGTGCTTCACTCTCTCCGGTGTCAAATGTTTCTATACGTTTATGAATAATTAGAATGGATTTATATATGTATGTGTATGTCGCTTATAAATCATAGATTCCACTCGGTCGATACAAACCTTGTTGTGGTACACCTCTCGGTCGTCGGATGCAATGACTCGTTAATAGTTGCGAGTCATAAACTATTAATGTAACTTCCACGTTGCTCCGAGAGGAGCTTATGCACTTCGAATATAATTCTCGGCATTCGAACCACGAATGCATAATATAAAAATGTTGAATTCATATAAAGAATCAGTTGATTCTAACGTACAAAAATTGATGGATCGATTCCAATATACAATTTCCAACTGCGTATATATTTTCTCGCGCTGATTATGACAATCACGGTTATTAGATCAATATTCTGAAGAAAATATTAGATATCAGCAATTTTATGTATGAGAAAAGAAAATTACCACACTCTGAAAAGAAAATTTACTCGAGTCACACACAAATTAAATATCTATATTTTTGACTAGTCCTAAGAGTACGTTTGTTCGATCAGAGTCAATATCGATTGAGCGTATATAAATATTATTGATTTAATTGAATATTATTCGAATCAAATTGATATTCATTTGAGTCGAATAAACGTACTCTTAGGACTATCCAAAATCAAGTTTATTTCGATCAAGAATTTTTTTTTCACTGTGAGTGTTCCCATAAAATCATTAACATCTCAGTGAATATAGTTTAAATCAAATAATAACATTTTTAGTCAGTAGGACTAAATTTTTTACAGTGAATAAATAATCTATCGAATGTTTGAAAAGAATCAATCATTCTGCGCCCCAACTTGGAAAATAAAAATTATTTATTTATCGAATAGACGCGAGAATAATGAAAGTAATTTATAGTTTACTCGAAGTACAGGCTATCGTTGACAAAATTTCTATCGAATCGGTGCAAGTAATTCGGTTTACTCAAAAGAGAAGCTATCATTGACGGAAGATCGATAAGCCGGTATGAATATATCCGTAGTTAAGTATGCATCGCATACATATTATATTCGTCCTATCGTCAGAGTAATTAGTTCAGAGAATTTATTAGCATTATTGACATTAGTGTGATCTCGCCATTTTCAGATTACTCAAATATTCCTCCAGATCGATCGGATATTCCTGTGCGAATAGATATTTCATAGATATATGTATATATATATATTGGCTACTGGATTATGCTATTCGGATCGGATTTATCTTGAAGGATGTATTAATACTCTCACAGTGCTAAAAATATAATCGTTGCCGAAGTTCAGTGATGACCTAAATATATTAGCGAATCTAATGATAAGCATCGTTAACATGTTCCGCGTATGGAGAGAAATAAAGGCGAAAAAACGCGCATCGAGTGGCCGAAATTATGAATTTCAGTTCACTCCCGTCATTCTACCTTCATTTTTCTCATTGCATGTTATCTCCACCCTCGTGATTCTGCATGCGTGCGCAACGGCAAAGTCGGGCCCTCGCGAGAGGGGCGCGAGGAAAGAGAAGAATTTATCGAATCATCTTCTTCATCGAGGAAATGGAATATCAAATCGAGAGAGAATTCCTTTGTCAATTTTCAGGAAATTTCATCTCGCAGGTTCGGTCACGGAACGTTTCCCTCGCTCCCCGGCTGTATTGCACGCGCTTCGATCGCTTCGCGCGCGGATGAATCGAGAGTGTCATTTAACTTAATTAGTCCCTTCATTCTGTAATGAATGTTTGAAAGGAGCTTGTTTTGTCGTCGTTGGAATCAATAATAAGCAGGGGCCGCGTATTATTTTTAGACCCATTGAAAATTCGGTACTTTTGCACGGAGGGAAATTGTTTATGAGAATACCACTGATTGAATAATTGCAGCTCGTATCGAATATATATTTTATGCAGATGCAGGGACTGTGTATAAATTACGTAAGGCGATTTTGAGGAGTCTCACTCTCTCTTCTCCTTCATTTAAGATTTAGTAAGGTTTAGTAAGGAAATTTAATTCAACAAACTCGATGTAAAAATGTTTGCAGGACTTCTCCGACTAGTTTCGGTTACTTGCTCAGCATGCATGGCACATTGAGAGAAAAATATGACTAAAAGAACCACAATTTAACTAGAAATCATTGTAGATTTTGGTGGCAACCATGATTCCATAATTCTTCTAAACAGTGAAGTTCTATTTATGGTAACGAGAGATTACGATTGCTGCAATCAGATCAACCTGTACACACTCAAAAAAAGACATGTGTTGTAAGCGGAATCCATCTGCGACTAGAGGAAATTATTCTCCTCAATTCACGACCCTGAGATAGAATTGTGCTTGTAGGAAAACTAAAATCCTCTCCACACCTAATCCAAATGAATACCAAACACTTAGTTATTCCAAATATATGTTTAGTTATTCTAATTATATGTTTTGTTATTTCAATTATTATACAAGTCTAGTTATTTTAGTCAGAAAATGGTCAGCTTAACCAAATAGATAAATGATCCATATTTCACCAAACGGTTTGGTTATGATCTCCAGGATATTAATTAAATTGATAGGGTTATTTTTCTCAGTGCACTAAGAAAAATAATGTAGTTGAAATGACAAAACGCATTTAATTAAACGAGTTCAGTTATTCTAACCAAATATCAAGTTAAGCTAATCAAAAATGGTCAGTTTAATCAAACAAATGGAGAATCCACATTGTAAAAAATTTCTTTTAAATTTAATATAACTGTATACAAAGCTTTTATTCTAATACGTGATTATGAAAATCAATATACAACGTTATGAAATTTATAAGGAAAATTTCATAAGGAAATATATTAATTTCCATAATTACAGAATACATTCATTTTCATAATCACGTATTGGAGAGGAGCTTTATATAGAAGTATAATATATTAAAAATACAACTTTTTTTTACAGTGCATGTTCCACCAAACGGTTTGATCATCAGCCCCAGAATTTTGGTTAAATTGTCCAAGTGTAATTAAACTGTAATTCATGTAGTTCCTTTCTTTCCGTGACGTAAAATTGACCTCTCCCATTCTTTTACCATGTGTTACTACAGAGGACCGCAGTATGGACTTCTCCGCTCTCTTAGCCGCCTTACGTAATATATGGACAGTCCCATATCTCTCACATTCGATGCAAATCAATTTTCTACTAAATCCGCGCATCGATAAATCTTTTTCGCGAGTGCACTACTCGCATTCGCGTTTTCCCGCGCGTCTCTTTACGCCGTGAATACGTTTGGCGAATCGAAACGCGTCGAGACATCAGAAAGCGATGTCGTAGACGTTCTCCAACGAGGATTGATGTCCCGGCGCGACGATTTGTTCGAATTTAAGGGGCTGGACGTTGTCTTCACGTTTTTTTTTCCCCGAGAAATTTCCCCGAAACGCGGAAGAAGTTTATCGGCCTGCCACCCCTAAATCGCGTCCTCGTCGGTAGTCGAATCCTCGACGTGCACCCCGACTCACCGACGGAGCTACATAAATTATTATCAAAACGCGATTCGTGATTCGCCGCGCGCGCAAACCGAGCGAATATCATTCCCGTCGGAGTTCGCCCACCACAATAACGCCGCGCGCGGGGTTAATGAAAATATAAACCCGTCGGAAAATTTGGCGCGAAATTAATCAGTGTGTTAAGTGCAATTTGACGGGCAGTTGTGAATGCGATTAATCGCCGTGCATATGTAGATGATCGCACCGCACGTTTACCCGCCGCGGAGTCGTACCCCTGGTGTCTATAGGTTGATACCGCGTTAATTAATTTCGTATTCGGCAATTTCCACCTGCCACCGCGATAGGTGCGCACTCGCGCCCGATATCCATTCGCACGCTCCATTACGTTAGAAGCCGTTTTCGGCGCGGCGGACGACTCTCTCGATTAACACCGCGGGCCGTCTGCGAACCAATTCGCCAGATGGCGCTGGGGTAGAGTCCATCGGGCAGGTAGCTAGCTGTACAGCCACGCCGTCCGTTAATTAAAGTATAATAATTTGAAAGCCGAAAGCGAGTATAAATTCTCTTTTGCCCCGTTCTACTTATTCTCCCCCCCCCCCCCCCTCCTTCCATTCCATATTCCATACCGCTGACGTCTTCTTCGGTAAGCTTCTGCTTTCCTCCGCCGGATTAAACGCAAAAGCGTCTTGATAGATTATTAATTCGCTTTCGACGTCTTTCTATCTGTCTGTGTATGTGTGTGTATATAATATGTGTATATGGTCGTAAATGATTTTCCGCGCGTCTGCGGAAAGCAGAGCGGGATATAAAGCGCGGCACGCGGGCGCGCGGGGTAAATAGTGCAGTCTGTAAATATTGTCCGGAGCGGAAGAGATGGAGGGGAAGGATATAAAATGAACATCTCTCGAACGTCTCGCCGTTCTCGGTATTAGTTCCGCGAACGGTTGTTTGCGAGTAATGACGAGTGCACTTCCTATTGACGCGCTGTCTCGCTTCTCCCCCGCCTCTCGAGAATCAATTACTTTAAGCTTTCACGAAATTTCATTGTGTCCGCGACTCCCTCGGCCGGACGCTGAAGTAGGTATATGTCTGGTACGGTGCATTCCAGATCTCTTTCATTCGATTCGATATCGGGAGTACCGCGCGGATGCTGCGCTCGCGCCGCTGATAAAAATGACGCGCGGTTTGGCGAAAGGGTTTTCGAAGTAGTTCGCAAACTCGCTCACGTATCGTCGTTTCCGGAAAAATATTTCTTTTTTGGGAAAAAAACGTTTCGTGATTTATATCGAGCAAAGCGAGATATAAATGCCTGCTCGCGCGGCGGATCGGACGCAGACGTGGAAAAAATTGATCAACGCGCCGCTACATCCTTTCGCTGCTGCACCCCTCCTCGTCCGCCTTATAAACCCGCCACTCCTCTCCTCCTCGCGCGCTCCACCCGCCGGGTTATCTATCGCGTGCAATTCGTAAGGATTATGAACGAGGGTCATTTCGAGAAAAATTCCCTCCCAGTCCTTCGCACGTCCGCCGCTCCTCGCAGGCACGCCTCGCCTTGCGCGAGACGAGAGATAACTTTTCGGTTTTTGCCCGGCGCTCTTCTCTCGAGGCGCTTCCACGGTTCTCCGAGCATCAGCTTGCTTCGACGCTCGTTTCGCGAGGGTGTTTCTGCGAGTGAGAAAGCGGAGAGTATCGAGGGCGAGTGAGGTTGGAAGAAAAAGAGAGAGAGAGAGGGGGAGGGGGTGGGCCGACCAACTCGGAATCTCGAAAGCTCTTCGACCCTCTGAATAAGCAAGTCGACGCGTTTAATAACTAAAGGTACAATTCGTTTACGCAATAAAGAAACACTCGTCGTCTCTGTGAATTATGAATTTACGTACTCGTACTTCGAGGATTTCGTTAAACTTGAAATTGTCGCGATCCTCGGTTTTAAGTTTTTAAACTTCGCGGCACGTATCGAGATTGCAGCGTGCCGCCTCGGTTGCCTATGGGGCAAGTCAAGGGGAGATGGCTATAGTTTCCTTAAGAGAGTCTCCATTTTCTACAATTTTTAAGTTTCATTAAGTAGCGAAATTATATTGTAATGTTTAATCAGTCAACAAATGATATCTCGTAGTTTTAACTTTAAATATAAATTCCGAAATAACGTAACAATCGACGTAAAGAGAAAAACATCATTGGTCGTCTCTTCCATAGTGTACGGGAGAGATGGCCAGTTGAAAAATGATTCAGATTTGAAAATTTAACTTGTAATATATATACGTATGTAATATCGAAGAAGAAAATGCCTGAAAAAATAATTATTCCCAAAGTTATAAGTGCATTTCTTTCTGGAAGATTGTGACGTCATCGAAAAGCCAAAGAGGCGCACTTATGCCAAGCAACAAGTGACGTAGCTGCTTTTTCAACCCTTTGCGGTCGTATGTCTATTCTCAGCCACCAAAGCCCCATGTCTCTAAATTTAACACTAGAACTACCGAATGGTCGCGCTTTATAAGACGGTCGTTTTGGCGGGTGATTATCTCGTTATCCGTGAATTGTTCGTCCACACTGCTATAGAACTTTTTTGTAGACCGAAATGTGCTCTACAAAAAAGTATCCTGTCAGTTTTGACAAAAACCTCACGGGTTACGAAATAATTGAGGTTGAATGGAGCTCTGAATAAGACACCGGTCAAATTGACCGGCTGCGGTAGTTCTAGTGTTAATATGACCGCGCGCAGGGTTAAATATCATTTTTTCAGGTTAAATAAGGCCGATAGTGATGAATGAAAAAATACGGGCTAAATGATTTCGTTGAAATTTTTCGAATCTGCAATAAAAAGATATTATGTACTGAGAAAAAACCGAATTGGCCATCTCTCCTTGACTCACCCCAGACAGAAATTCCGAACATCCGCGCTCCGACGTCCCGAGATCCCCCCCCCACGCGGCGGAGGTGCAGCGGCGTGATGTATGGGAAGGTCGAAACTTTCCAGACGAGAAATCGCGCCTCCACCGCGCGAGCGATCGGTCGTCGATGTACGCGAGCGACAATTTGATAGAGAGCCTCGATTCGTCGGTCTCGCGATTATTTTACGGTCGGTCGGGCGCTGCCAAATTTATGTCGCGTCTGCGAGACGACGGAGGCGTACCCGAAAAACTCGCGTAATATTCTTAGTCAAGCCGACGCGACGTTGGCATGGTCGGTTCGACGATTCGTTCTGGACGTCGCTTTACGATCGCGACGGCCTGCTGCCATTAATGAAATTGAATCCAAATGTAATGAGAGGCAGCGGCGAAAGGCCTGCTTCGCGGATTCGCGTGGCGTAAAGGCCCGCGGGGGGGGGGGGGGGGGGTGGCGGGCCTCGGAGTTATGATCCGCGCAGACATTAGCCGGGGAAGGAGTGGTTCGTAACTTCGTCATTTCCCTTCCGACATCGCGCACCTTCTCGGTTTCTTTCTCTCCGTCGGTAACGACTTCTCGAAGTCTTTTTTTTTCTCTCGCGTCGACGTCGAGGGAAAATTGGATCAATTGAGTTATACGCGAACTACCCGAAACACTCGAGCTATTTATCACGAAGTTTTTTCCGTGAAGTCAAATCTTCGCTGATGGAATAGGGATTATCTTGGTTTTCCCTGGGATTCCCCGTTAGGGGCGCGTTAAAGGGGCGTCGATGTGATTATGCCGCGGAGACACTGACAAGGAGCGTGGGATTTTGAACGATTCATCCACTCGCGAGCAGCATCGACCCCGTGGCGGATGACGCGTCGGATTATCACTTTCCGTGAGATCGTTCTGTCGGTTGATCGGATTATATCTGAGAGGTGGGTGAATTGCGTACCGCTGAGTGATAATAAATGTTCTCTTGTTGCGGAGTTTAGGTACGTTTCTGGTGCACCCCGTGTAGAAATTGTCCGGTCTCCATTCGGGCCTAAACAGATGTGGGCCGGACTCGAGCCCAAACAGATCGATCTCTTGTCGCTATTTTAACTGAAATATTCGTTACGGTAAATTAAATAACGCTACAGTGACAAATTGTACTTTTTTTTCCGTGTAAATACCAATTTCTGCTGTCGAGTGACGAAACTCGGTGGCGAGAGGTCGAGAAGGCGTGTCGCGCGTTTCCAACGTCCCCATCCATTCGCAGGGCGCGTTAGCGTCAGCGACGGAAGACGCATCGGATTCTCTCGATCCGCCCGATCGTTCAATTAATTAATACGAGGTGAGATCTGTTAATTGGGAAATTACCTTGAAATGATAATGATAGATGTCCCTGGGTGGCTGAAGGAGAGACGGGGGTGAGCACAGCTGCGCGAACGAGTCTCGTATTTACGGACCCTCGAGTGTTGCGCCACTCCATCACTTAGCCGAACCTCCCTGGTGGGATCTTCCCACCTCTCTCTCTCTCTCTCTCTCTCTCTCGCTTCCCATCTCGAGCGCGGGGCTCGGACTTTTATTGCCGGGAAAAAGTGCTGGAGGGAGAGGGCTGTGTGCGTTTCGGGGTGGCGCGCGCGAGAGGGAGGACGTCCCCGCGCGCCCTCTCTCGGCGTCACGAAGTGCGGAGGAATATGAGACGGTCGCACGAAAGTACGCTCGCGCTGAATGTGCCTGCACTGTGACGTAAATGGTTGAATCTATTGAATAAAACGTTAGAAACCATTGTTCTTCTTTCGCTCAGAATAAGCGAGTCATTTTAATTTAGCTAAAGAAATTAAGGATCCTGTTGTGGTTGGTGAAGCCGTCACGTGTCATATACACTTTTACATGCAGTGTCTAACTGGATGATGAACATCAGATGGTGTTAATGAGGATTTAGATCCATTCTCATTTTCAAATAAAAATGATTTCACTGACGAGCTACACTGAGATAAATTTATAGGTCGCACAGCAATAAGTATAGCTGTGATAGCTATACTTTAAGACTAGGCAGTATAGGTAATACAGCAGTACTAAATAATAACAAGAGCAATACATAATGCTGAAATAACTAGACGTTTAGCTGATATGGAAATGCGTATTGCTAAGGTAATTAGAACTTATTTTTATATTAATAAACTAACATTGCCGTGCAATTTATAAGATTTCTCTCAGTGTACGCTGTTTCCGGTAAAGGAGACTATCAAATTGTTAGGCTCTCCACACAATTAGAGAAGAGTAAGAATAGGAATAAACATACAAATAAAATAAGTATTGTCTCATAGAGTCATCTAATGATTTAGCCAATATTTCCCATTTTTTCATTTCCTAAGATCTTTCCGACCATGTCTTCGCTACATCCTTAGATCATTATTAGTACAGAAGCATCAACTGCACTCAAAATTACGAGCATAAAAAGTTCCTGATTCTTTTTCTTGCGTTTAAATTCCTTTTAAACATTTCTAGGTTGTGATCATATTGGGAATGATGGTAAGGAAGCTTCAGCCACTGGATGATTGAATCACTAGATGTTTGAGCCATTAGGTGGTTCTGTGGAAGAATGTTCATCCTTATAAATATTTACTAAGACCACGTGTAACGATTTGAAGGTCTCCTATATCGGAAAAGCCATGTTCCATCAGCGAAACATTCTTTATCTGGAAATGAAAGTGGATCTAAAATATAGGACAAACCATGGCAGCTTTTCCAATGAATTCAACTAGGTCAGAATCCTTAAATAAATTAGTTCAAGCTGATAACATCCCGCTTAATTGATCCTATCATTTCTTTTTAAGTTAGTACACCGAGAAAAATTTTACAATTTGTTTATTTAGGAGAAAATGTCGAGATTACTTCGCGTTGACCCTCGGCTATCACGAGGGATGGTATCGAAGAGGGGTCAACGGAGCGATTCGTACAACCCCGTCCGTCTATGCCGCTCAGGCGGAAACGCCATTCGATTCGCGGACGCAGAGCATGCGGTTCCGAACCAACGGCGTGCGGGACACGTGGGCGTTGCACCCGATTGTTGCAACGGCGCCGTCAGAATCTGTCCATTAAGCGTATTGTTTCTTGAAAGGGGATGAATTGTTGGGTAGCGATTGTGCACAATCGGTATAATAGAGCGCGCTGCGAGGGGTGGGGTGGGCGGGGCGAGAGGGTAACGGACGTTAGTGAGGGGATGCGGATGGGTGTAATGGAGAAGGAGTAGTAATTCAAGATCGCAAACCGTTCGCGAGCTCTTCGATGTCTCTGGAGTCTTGTTCGGATGAAACGTGGAAATAGTTCGTTTCGCTCGGACGACGATGAAGACGCGACAGACTTCTCTGCTCTTCTATGGAAGCTACTTTTTTTTTGCCGCAGTACGAATGACAAATGATAAAAAAAAAAGCCTCATGCAGTCGCTGTTACCGAAGGAAAATGAACTTTAAAAAAACTGTATTCTTCCCACTAACGGTAACATTGAAATAGTAGAACATGCAAGCTATTAAGAAAACCATGGCTGTCTCCTCATGACATGCTGTGAATCAAAATCTTCTTTCTCTCGTCTGTACAATGACAAAAAGCGGACGAATATTACAATCGCGACTGATAAGTCGAACGCGGACAGCCCACCCGTTTTCTCATCACCAGTTAGTAGCTGGACGCATGTGCGCGAACTGGGAAACGCTTTCCGGCTTCCGGCGCCCCCGTGACGTGTGGGCGAGGGAGTCGAATGCTCGCTCCGACGCTGCGCGCGTCTCTTAGGACCGGTTTGCGTGTTCCTTTGACGCGCTCGGCGGGGCATCAGTTCAGCAACTGCGGGAATCAATCCCCGAGGCCAGTGGCAACCGCTAACTAGCATCGTATCATGCGCGTAATCTTGCGAATCCATCTCACCGAAGCCCCGGCGAGTCGGTATACGTATATCGCGTTGCGTTTCGGCGTGTTTCGAAAACGGTGAATCGGAGCTGTAGGTGGATGAAATGCGGTTCAACGTCAGTTGAAACGCGAGCGTTGCTAAAATCGGATTCGCCGAACTAACGCCGAAGTAATACGAGATATAGGTATACGTTACAGAGAGCGTTTTATCGGTGTGCACTCTGAAGTGATCAACGCGAATGCAACGAAGTTGCGTCTCTATCGTTTTATTCGGAAAATGGAAAAATGTTATTTGTTTCTTTAAATTAATAGTTTATAATATTTTGGATGTGTTTCGAGGTGCTGTTACAACAGACACCATTAAATGATAGATTGGGAAGTTAAATTGCACAATGAGAATTAATAGAAATAGACTTTACACTGAGATAAAAATGTAGTAGGATCAAGTAAATGTTTATTTGTATATTACCAACTCAATATTTTATTGGCTCTAAAGTTGATATAATTTATTGAAACAAATATTTCATTGTGACAAATAAATATCGCATCACAAATACCAAAAGGTCGTGTACGCCAAAAAATGCCTTTATAAAGTCAAAGGGAAGCATAAACAATTTTGTTATGCACTTAAATTTGTCTAAATACGAATAAATAAAGTGAAAAAAAAAATTGGAAACTTAAAATTAAAAGGGCGTAGAGGATGTGGTCGATACGCTCTTTTGACATTAAGTTTCTTAAAAATCACGGAAACTAATGCCAAAAGGGCGTATCGATCTTAGGCTTACACTTATTTGTACATCGATACGCCCTTATGGCATCAGTTTTCAGAATTTTTAAGAAACTTAATGCCAAAAGAGTATATTGACTATATCCCATATGCCCCTCTAGGGGAGAGAAGGGGGGCTTTTATTTATGACATATCAAGTTTTAGATAAAATGGTGTAATATTGCTAAAAAATTTTTCGTATGAACCATTCCTTTACAAACTGCAGTAGTTCAATATTTCTCAAGGTTCTAATATTCTAGCGGATAGAATGCTATTTTGAGATGGATACAAATTAACAAATTAGTATATTATTGGTATTTAATATCTCGTTTTCTTTCCCATGTGATAACAGGAAAATTGAAGTAGAGATCAGGTAGAATAATTCAAACAAATGCGAAATATTAGAGGGTTTTTTTAAAATATAGATGGTTGTACAATACATATTCTTGTAACGTTATAGAAGGGGGATGGGAGGTTTAAATTTGTGATAAATTGTGACAAAGTGGGAGGGGGTATCGAAACAAGCCAAAAATTGTGTGACGTAATATGCGAACCTATGCCTTTAGTTTTCCAAATTTTTATTTTCCCATTCGAGCATTTTTTTAAACGTATTTCTACTAATTGCGAGAACAAATTTTGTTTATAAGCCCTTTTAGCTTTTACAGTATCAAAAGGGCGTTAAGTGGCATGCGTGACCTTTTAGCATTAGTGACGCGATGTTATTCGAACCAATAAAATATTCGCTTAGTAATATTCAAATAAACGTTTGGTTGATTCTACATTTTTTTCCAGTGTATTGAATTGCTCATTCTAGGAAGCTACATAAAATTACACATCGTCGTCGGACCGTTTTAGGCCCGAATTCGGATGGATATAAATATAATTTCCCGAAGCATTCATGTGAAATTCGGTCCAAAACTTTGAAATCCTCGATTCAAATACGCCCGCGCGCTGGCCCGCACGGGACTTCGACAATCCCTTTTACGAGGCTGTTCCGATGCGAGTGCTTATATGGAGCATCCGTCCGGTGTGCTTCGGTATCCGCACACGCGCTAGCAAACACGGCGCTTCCGGATAGAAAAATTCAAACGGGAGGGCGAAACGCCCGCGTACGAGAGGAATCTGCGTTTCGAAATAGACGAGAGCGGTGGATGTCGTCGTTTCAGCACGTCAAGTTTTAGTACCACGGCGAACTAAAGATTTAGGAGTGCGAGCTCGAACATTGTCCACGTGCTTTATTGTGTCCGTTATCTTTTTGGAATGTTAAAATCATTTTCGAAACACGAGAAAGCTTTCAATGTCTGAGGAAATGGAGTAGCAACATTACCACTCAGAGATTTCGATTTTGACCACGTTATTTTGTAGCCTGACTATAATTTCTATTTGAACATAAGTATAGAGAAAGTCGTAAAGAAATTTTAAATGTTATATTTTTTACATTAAAGATTGAATTTTCGAGTTAGTATTCTGCTTCCGTGTAAAAAAAAGTATGGCGAATATTCGAAAACCGAACAAGTCATTATAGTTTTATGAGGAAGAACCCATACAACAGAACTGAATCAAAAAGATACTGGCAAATCCAATAAAATGTACTTTTCAGTCATAATGAACGAATTGTCTGGCACAAAATTTGGTATACGATCCCTAGCCATACTCTTTTGGTTCAATTTTTCTCAAATTTTGGCTATACTTTTTTTTCTCGCGGGTTATGATACACGGAAATAAAATAAATTGTAACATTTAGAAAGTTTGTGGTAAAATATGGGACAAGGCCAATTTATTATTACTATAACTATAATTTTAGTAAAAATTACAGCAAACGCTTTGCAACTTCTACAAGTTTTACTGTAATTTTTACTAAAATTGCAGTTATCATAACAAGAAATTGGCATCGTCCCGAAATTTATCAAAAATTTTTTTTCCCGTGTAGGTAAAGACGTTCGTGAGTCACGGGGCCTCAAAATAAGTGTCCTCTGCTCTGATTCGTGAAGACGTTAGTGACGTCAAAAGTACACCATTAAAACTTCCATATTTTTAACGATAAAACGAGAAATTCAAAATGATTCATAAGTAATTATTACTGGTATCAGATAATGTTCTACAATGGAAATAAAAAATAAAAAAAAATTACGTTACAATCCAGTTTATATTTTTTATCGTATTAACTTTACACACTGGGCTGAATGTATAATATTACAGTACAGTTCATATGCCGCATCTATCCTTGAATTACATCGTGACAACAGGTGCGATTTTATCTCTCACTATACATATGGAAGTGACTGCTACACGGATCAAGCGCCGAACAATAGGCGTCAAATGAGCTCGACACACGCGATGCGATCGAATTCGCAAATCGTTAACAAACAGATTCGACGATGTCGATGGACGCGTTTTAATGACTACCCCGTGTTCGAATGTCGGCGTTCCACTATAATACCTCAATTAAAATTTATATCCCCCCCCTCAACAGCCGGTGACAAAGCGGTATTAGCTCCTCCGCGCCGCGCAATGGTCAGCCGGTCCGACTGCAGCCGACCGTTACCACTGCCGCCGACCCGCGACTATTAGTCGCCTTCACTGCAATGCCCGCACGTGTGGAATATGAACGCGATTAAAAACAAAAGCACGAAAATAGAAAAGTACTCTCGATATCCTCTCCCATCACGTGTTTCTCGACGGGGTGAGAATCGTGTCACAGAAAAAAGAGCCCAGCAACATCGCAAAACGCGTACAGAACACTGAGAAAAAAAAAGCAGTTGTGACAACTATTTTGAACTCGACTGATCCAGTTTTGCAATCAGCATCGGTCTCATATAATTATCGCAATAATTCTTTTATTTCGGTACCTAACTAAAAATAGTTACAATAAGTATAAAAACTGGTGCTAATTACCAAACTTGAGCAGTTCAGTTCAAAATACAATAGTTGTCGCAAACACATTTATTTCTTTCAGTGTAGCCATGGATTCACCGACGTACATACATCGCTTTTCCCGCGACCGAACACATTTAGTCCACCCACCCTCGAACCCTTCACGGCCGGACGCGACCTCCGCGCGATTCGTGTCGCGGCCAGAGAGCGACGCCAATTTATTCTCGCGTTCGTTTTGTGCCGATGCTTGTAAATTGCACTCTTGCTGTAATTTAGGGGGCGAACGGATTGCGGGGCAGTCAGCATGTCGCGTTGCGACCCGTGGGCCGCGTTCCGGAGTGCACGGATGCGCGATGACCGGCGACCTATCCTTCTTTGCCAGTTTGCCCTCATCCACCCTCCCCCCGCTACCCGCGCGCGACCCGTGTTAATCATAGCGCGGAATGACGCGGGAGTCCCGGCGTCCGACCGGTATTACATTACATTCTGCATTCGCACCGACACCGACGGGTAGCCGTCTCTCGTTATACGCGATCCGTTCGCTCGGAGACACTGACAAGGCAGCTGCAGTCGGTCGGGGCGCGCGGGGCTGATCACACGCGGCTCGAGACACGCGTGTGCGTGCGGGCGAACACGTGACGTGACTCGACGGATAACCGAGCCGTGACGGGCCGACGGGATGGTACCGGAATTGACCTAGGAGGGCGCACGGTAGAATAGGTCTTTTGTCCCGTCGAAACGATAGTTAATTCGTCGGCTCGTTCCGTTCGTTATCCTTTGTTCCGCGCGCGAGCGACGTACCTATATCGAGGTGAGGCGAGCCGATCGCGCGTCGATACTGTGATCGATGATTTTGAAGGCATTAAAGATCTACTTTTGCGTAGGACTGCGTGGAACGTTGGAAACTGGTGGGATTGTTATTGTTTTTTTTAAAATATTTTTAAAGTCGGAAATTCAACGATATTCCGATGTGACGTGAAAATGAAGATGTCACTCTTTGGTGCAGCGATGAAAAGTCGTACGTTTTTAATTCGAATGAAAAATATCGTAACTGCGCAAATCGAGTATTAAGGTATTCCTAGCGCGAGATGAAACATTTCAGAGAATGCTAATTTTTTTTGTAGAATGGAAATTAATATCGTACGATTATTTTTGAAAAGTCTCAGGTCCGGTTACCGGGCATTTAGAAAGAAAGAATTTTGATTTTGAAATTAGAAAATTTAGCATGCAACTTTATGGAAGACTCCACTTTTCCACATTTTAATGCCGAAATCTACACGTTTAAAATGTATACACATAAAATAAAACCATTTTCAATATCTTCAGAAAATTGCATAGAATCTTTTGAGTTCATAAAAATATAAGGTCACCGAATGTTTGACAAAGATATTGATGTGCTAAGCATCTATATGCATAAGCAGAGGTCAATTATATTTACAACGGTCTTGAAAAATTCGAGCAAGAGTCGCAGAGGTCGTCGCGAGTGCAGCGATATCACCTGAAAGGAGATCGCTGCGTCTCGCGCTGCGGCATTCACTCGGCGTTAACGAAGAAAGTTATACCTACGCGCGTTTCGCACGCGCTTCTAACGAACCACTCGACGCGCGGCCCGCGAGACGATCCGGTTATCCGCGGTGGTGAGATATCGTAAAAATGCAACTTCGCGGTTAAGAAGGCGCTGCAGCCACCGGATACTAACTATCCAATTAGAGCGAGTTCTCGCTCGCAACTGTACGGACAATAAATCCGGCGTGTGAAAATTGTGGAAGCTCGCCATTTTAACGAGTGCGAAGTCGCGGATAAACAATTGAAAAAGTCTCGGAGAGATACGCGAGCGCCAATTAGGTAAGTGTCCGAGGGCCGAGGAAGAAGAGCGGAGGAAGCTGGTGGCTGCTGCAGGTTCCCATTGAAGAGTTATCGATAAGATTTGTTCGTATTGCCCGAGAAGTGGATCGCGAGAGGGAGGGTTTATCGGAAGGGAAAAAACGTCTGCAGTTAATATTATTCAGGAGGTGAGAGGAAGTCTTTAACAGTGCTTGGAATTCGAAGTAGAATCGTCTCCTTCGATGAGCCGCTATCGCATTCGCTTCTCTACTTGACGAGTTCACTTTGCGTCGTGGAAAAATTCTGTTCGTATTCGAGATGCTGTACAATTATTTCTTAGTATCTATTTGTTGTATTAAATGTAGAACTTAGCTTCCGCCGTTTTTTTCTATCTACCATCATTAGGAGAACGGTGGAAGCAAAGTTGTACACCTAATATGAAAATTAAAATTTAATGCTGTACACATGGTTAAGAATGTTGACGTTGGATTTACAAAAAATCAAAGTTTTAATTTCATTTTTGCCTGGTAAATTTTAAGTTTTTCTGTTGTAAATTTAACATCACCCTGCGCCCCCCTGTCACATATACGGACATTACTGTCTCAACCTTAAAAAGTACCTACTGTGTTGCATGTCAAGCTTTACAGTGAAGTACTGTAATTTCGTTATATCATCAAACATCCGACATATATTAATGGGCGATTGGTAAATTTGACTATATAAACTGATGTTTATACTGTTACGAATTGTAAAAAAGTACGCTATGTCTATTTAAAAATCTTCGAGGAGCTTTGTTATTGGGATACACTGTAAAAACTCATCTTTTCCCACGATTTTTCACTAATCCTTTTGCTCCGTGTAGTAAGCACAGAATGTGTTACAATTTGCAGCAATTAGTGTACTGTTTACATTCAATTTTTTTTCCCCGCGTTTTTCTACAATATTCGTTCACGTGCCAAAAACCCCATATTATTCTTGACTCCTTAGGTATACCCACCCGTCATTTCGCTAAATGCTAAGAGAGACGCTGGAACAATAAAAACTGTTTATCCCTCGAACCTCCCCGCGCACCGCTTGCACCCTGGAAGCCGATTTATTGATTCCCATTGTATACGCATCCCGTTAATTGTTAATTAGACGCAGCCAGGCAGGTCGTTATCACTGGCTAATTCGCCGAAAGAGAATCGTTGCCGTGTAAGGAGGTCGAGAGGATCGAGAGGGTTGGTGCTCGAAATGTCCGGTCGAGGTCCACTTAGACTTTTTGATCCTGCTGCTAATTAGCCATTCTTTCACTCTCTCTCTTTCTTTTTTTCTCTCTCTCTCTCTTTTCTACTAGCGATGCGAGCTCTTCGAGTGGCCTCGGTGCTTTAATTAAATTTTAACAATGCGGTCGCTTCGCGCCCCGTTGCTTCGACTTGTAAGACGCCGATGATTCCGCTGCTCGGATGGCGTTTGAGGAGGGCGGGAAGAGATGTATAGACGCGTTTAGAGCGCTTTGCGCGCGGCTTTCATTGCCGGAGCGTGGGAACCGAGGGAAGAAAGTGCGGTCGCTGCGGCTGACGCGGGGCACCTTGCTTGCGAAGATAGGAATTCGAGCTTGAGAGCAGCATTTGCTGTGCACTCCTACATTCGGATACAGAGGAAAGGAAGATAATTCGAAATACGATTTATATTATATAATATACGATATATAATTTGGAATACCTGTGTAGAAGTTAAATTAATTTACTTATTTTCCATGACAAAAAAATATGTCGTATCCTATTTAGTAAACTTCCTAGTTTCTTTAAATAATGGTCTATACGAATACGTACTATTTCGAATTGAATACAGTTAATAGTTTAATTGATGCAAAGGTATTTCAAATTGTCTTCATTTCTTTAACACTGTTAAAAATCTCATGAATCGAAAAAACCTTAATTTTCAGTAATACCTACTCGAATACTTATATCGCGTTTCAATATTCATTCCCTTGATTTTAATTCAAAACAAACGGACATTATAAGCCGGATAATTTATTAGTTGAAATGACATTTTAGATGTAAATGGAGTTGATTATTACTTCGGTTATTTTCACTTGAATTTCCAAACAAAATTTTTTTCACAGTGTACATGTATGTACACTTACGTGTAAATGCATGCCCCGGATTCTGAAGGATATGCGGCAGAATGAATGACTAGGAATTGACACTATAGCCAAAGTATCATAGTCTACAGAGAATCTCAATAATTATTGTTCACCCAGAATTTGGAAGAAAGAATTAATACTTTTTTTGTTGGTAACTAACGGCATATCCGGGGAAAATGGTCATATATAATCAATGGGATATATAATTGGATAAAATTATAGCGCATCTCGTAAACGGTAAAAAAGTGGTGTTAATTTTTTAACACCACTTCACAGGTGTGGACCTACATGTACCGCATCTGGTGTCATTCAGTCTTTTGCCATTGTTACCTGACACAAAAATGGGTCTATATAGGATCACCGAATTTTTTACAGTATAAAGATGCTCCAACGCCGTACAAAAAAATACGTATTTGTGAAAGCCCCGGCGTCCGAGAACTCGAGCGAAGAAACGCTCCTCTTCACACCGAGGGAAAAATTTCGTAGAATCAACGAAATATTTCACTGCCCGGTAGCAACTAAATATTTCACTGGCTCAAATAATATTCGCTTGCTCCAACAAAATACTTTCTCGGCTCAAGTAATATATTTTGTTGAGAAAAAGTATGTCGTTGAGCCAAGAACATATTTTGTTGGAGCACGCGAATATTATTTGAGCCAGTGAAATATTTAGTTGCTACCGGGCAGTGAAATATTCAGTTGATTCTACGAAATTTTTCCCTCAGTGCAGCGGCGCAAAAAGTGGGCAAGCCGTACCGCGCTAAGAGAACGACATATCGCGACTCGGCTCGATTATTACCCGCCAATGGAAGCGCGCGGTACGCTCTACCTACACGGTATGTACATACGGCTGAACGCGTGGCAAACTACTCGAGGGCCCTTGCCCTCAGCGGTACCGCGATAACGACTACCCAGCATCACAGTCACCGCGCAACCGTCGCGCATTCCTTCGTCCCCTACACATCCGTGGCGTGACATTCCTCGGCCGGGGGAGCGCGCGGAGTCGAGGATCTCGAGGAGACAATTTGCCAAACTTGATAAAATTGGAACGAGTTCCGGGGGTGGACCGGATGCGGGAGACCATCGACGCGTAAACACGACCGCGTAAATGGGATAGGGTGGGATTCCCCCTTTCCCTCTCTCTCGCAGAAACGACCCTCCTTTTCCTCGCGCAGTTAAGAAAACGAAGGCACGCGACTGCTTCGGGCCCGGCGACTTCGTGGCCCCACCCCGCGCGCCTACCGCGACTCCGATAACAGAAAATGTGCGGCGAGAAGAAAGGAATGAGCTTCGGGAAGGGGGTGGGGGTAAAGGACAATTTTATCCTGCGGCCCGGGAGGATCGTTCCGCCTTTCGAGTCGAGGTTCCGCGAATCCTCTGGGCAGTCTCGAAGAAGCTGTTTCCTTGATGAGAGACCGAAATACCTTACGAGGGGTGGGTATACGCTTGTACGATACGACGAAATTTTGGAAGGAGCTCGTTTGATATTTTTTTTTAACAGGAATGAAATAATAATAACGATGGCCCACTGGTGCCTGCGCAGTTGAAAATTGTAGGTTGGAAACGGTCCAGTCATTTTTGCATGTTGATTTTTCATGTCAATTTTGGTACGAAAAATGTTGGATTACGGATTCCGTTCTAGTTGGATTCACCAGGGAAGTCGCCATGTTTTTTTCCAAGATTTTGGATCCATTCTTATTTTTCAGATGAAGAATCTGTCGCTGATGAACCACGGTTTTTCCGATAAAGGCGACCTTCAAATTGTCACACGTGGTCTTAGTTTTATTAATAAATGTTCCTTCTGTAAAAAGATAACTCCAAAGAAAAGGCCCTAACACTCCTCGGAATGGACAAATCATTAATTAATCATTAATAATTAATTACTGGACTACAATAGTTTATCATGAAAAACGGAGACCACGTGTAGTAATTTGGTGGTCTCCTTTATCGGAAACACCGTAGTTCATCAGTGAAATCATTTTTTTTTTTTTGGAAATGAGAAGGAATCTAAATTCTCATATCCATCTAAAAGGAAGAATCGATTGATTTTAACATGTACAAATTCTAAACCGTGTAGATAAAAGGAATTATCCCGGGAAATGTGGAAAATTAATGTCATCAATTGATAAGATATTCAGATTCGCGGTATCTAGCGATCAGATAATTTTCTGTCACGGAAAAATCAGGAAAATGTTAGGGATAGTAGTTTCAGGCTTCATCAGATACCGTGAAAGTCTGACCGAAAAACTTCTCTCCTTTTTTTTCTATTTCATCCTCTTTTCTCGTCACGGTCGACGTTTCACTGACGACGGTTCTCCCTCTGGACTTTGCATCCCCGGACGACGTCTGGATCGGTACGACGAGACCCCCGGGTCGCGATTAAAATTGTACGCGAGGAAAGATAACGAATCGAACAGTCGAGAGAGCGAAAATACACCGCACGGTTCATTACATTAAGAGGGATGATTAACCGGATAACGCGAGTGATGTACGAAAATGTGAACCCCCCGGGAGTTTTCAAACCAGCGAACGGTGACGAGAGGGTCTGGACGAGCTGATTAAATTCCCCATCGGTTGGAATGGTTAGCATTTTGTTCGCGGTCCGCCGTATCGAATTATCGTCATTACGCGTCGCGAGGTCGAAGGTAAGGGTATGGTTGACGACTAAAGTCTGGCTTATGTAAAAGATCAACGTGTGGGTCGTCGTTAGACCGTTTCTTTCCAGTCATTTAGTCCTAGTCGTGACTTAACTTAATCCTGAAAGGTACCCAATTTATAACTTGAGTGATTAGCTTTGGGAAAGCAAACCGAAGCAGTAGATTTCTAATGTTAAAAAAAGTAATTGTGAAAATGATGAACGTAAAACTTATTGAGTGTGTGCATTAATCGAAGATCTCCTTTGAATACATTCTTCTCCTTCGTTAAATTTGTCTCTTCAGGTTATGTTTATTGACGCCCTAGAGCCCCATTGAGTCAACTATTGGACGTTTTGTGATCGGTGTATAAACGAGCAATGTGTTAGGGTTAAAATAAGTCTGGGACTAAGTTAGGGTTAGGACCTAAGCATAAACAGGCTTAATTCCGAATTGGCGGCCCAATTTGGTAATTAAATATTAATGAAAGTGTCGTCGATACTCGCTGTAATTGGCGCATGCGGATAATCGAGAGCGTTACAGAACTGTACGTCGAGTTACGATGATCGTGAAATGCTTTGTTACATACGAGTACAATTGGCAATTGGGCTCGCGTCGATTAGTGCACCCCTCATTGCAAATTCCAACCCCTGTCGCGCGATAACGAACGGCAGAGTTTTGTTGGATGCTGCGTAGAGTGATGAGCTTTTTTGGCTCGATTCTTATTCCAAGAAAGAAGCTGCACTGCGTTGCGTTCGTGCTGCACTCTTACCCCCTCGGAAAAGTTGTGTATTTGAAAAATATAAAAAAGCATTTTAAATATACGTAGCAAGTATTCAAAATGAATACATTTTCTTGCCGTTTTTGTATACTTTGCAAGTATTTAAAATTTTCATTTTTCATATATGTGAAATATATTTTGAATGTAGGAAGAAAAAAAAATATTTTTTATATAATCACAATATATTTAAGAATAATTGTTGCATTCGAAAATTAAAAAAAACATTTCTCGTTAATACACTCAGAATGTATTTAAAATTTATAAAATATATTTCAAGTATATAGATACTCGTTACATATATTACAAATTTTTTTTATATCTCAAATACGTATGTAACTTTTCTGTGGGGGATATCGCCTACATTTAGGGTAAAACTGGGATAGACGCCTCGGTTGAAGAACAAGTTCAAAAACGATTCTCTCGAAATCAATTGCAGATACTGAAAAAAAGCTTAAATAAAAAGTGTTTATCTATATTTGTACTATAAAAAAGCTTCTCTACATTTTTTAAATATCTCCACCGCGTTTCGAGATAATCGCATTCAAACTTAAACAGAGATTGGAGCGTCCATCCCACTTTTACGCTATTTTTAAAGGGACTAGATCCTACAAATTTCTCCGGACCACTTCGCGCGCGGTCCGTAGGTGCATCGACGATATTTTCGAAACAAAAATCTCGACTAACGAATTCCTCCCTCATCCGCGCGACTCGTATATTCAAACGCATTGCCGGAAGCTCATCCGGCAGATTTTCAGCAGAGCGGTAAAATAAAGTGGAAAATCTGGTAGGTCGCGCGCGACAAGGTAATATTTATTCACCGCTTTAATTAAAGGCATTTCCCTCTTGCATTCGACGCGACTATTTTCGTCTCCTGTTCCCTCTCCGCCGCGACCGCCGCGTCTGCCTTTGTCCATCGTCCTCTCTCCCTCACGGTTCGCTTCGGATTCGACAATTTACTCACGACGTGGCAGTACCGCGATGCTACAGTGGCTCGCGCGAGATACATTGTAGCGGGATTAAATTGACAGCTTGGAAAGTAGGCCTATCGGAGTGTCTCTATTGACGGATGATGGTTCTTTGTTTCCAGTTCGGCGACGTTTCGGGGCGGATAAATTGGTAATATTAGAGCTCGAGTAGATTTCGAGAATTAATTATTTCTTTTGTTCCGGTGCTCGGCCGAACGGCGAGATGTAAATATGTATACGCGACGTTGCTTTAATTTAATCCTCCTTCATCTTCACGTATATTTCGTCCCGTAAGAATTCCGTCCTCCGCGAAAAGAGGCCCGTTTGAATTGAATACAAAGAAACCTTCCAGGAAGCACAACAAACGAATGGGATCAACAAACTGGGCCAATCCGAGAAAAGAAACGAAAAATTCTTCCTTCGCCGACAGACTACGGAAAGGGAGGAGGAAGGGGGGAGGAGGAGGAGGAGGGGGAGGACGGTCGATTGGCCGAGAGTCAGAGCAACGCCGGCTGGACATGCCGCCGACCGCGTAGCTGTCATCGGGACTCATGGAATAATCCGTGACAATTGCCAGCGGGGAAGGTCGTGTAAGGGGTCGAAGAACCGCGACCCCCGAACGTCAATTACGGCGGATTACTCGCGTCATCGATTTCTCGCGATTCTAGAAACGACGGTATCCCAGTGGACATTTTTCTGTGCCAAATCTCTGCCAAAAAGTTGTACGAAAAACTCTGCTAAAAGTCTACCATTTCTCCGCGAAAATGTTTTAATTTTAAGAGCTCACAGAAATTTCTGCAGAGCTGACAGAGACTATGGCAGAGCTGGCAGAGAATTCAGAAAAGTTGGTTAAAATTTCGTCAAAGTCCGCAAATTCGGCAGAAATTTTTCAAAATCTCTACCAACTGTGTAAGCCCTTATGAAATTATTGCGAATTATATTAAAATATCCACCAACTTTGCCATCTCTGC